>OW240912.1:33403590-33471192 GCA_933207985.1 Pelobates cultripes | reverse complement strand
GGGACTTAGTCTCTGCAGCTGAAATAAGGCTGAAAAGAAGACTAAGTCCCATCGCCGAATGGGACTTAGTCTCTGCAGACTTAGTCTCCTGCAGCTGAAATAAGGTGCTGAAAGACTAAGTCCCATCAATGGGACTTCAGGTCTCTGCAGCTGAAATAATTTCCCCAACAGACAAAACCAAGGTAAGAAATAGCAAGCAGCAGGCACAAAGGGTTTTGCACCAGGTCTGGGGACACAGGGGGACACCGTTTAAAGGGGCCGTGTGTCTCAAATGTGTCTGGGGACACAGCCTTAAAGGGGCAGTGTCCCAATCTTCCTGATGTCCCAAAAAAGGTGTTTAAAGGGCCAGCACCAGTCACATAAAGAGTCCATAAGCCCCAATATGCCCACCGACAGTCTTAAAGGGCCACACACCAAATAAAAGTGCATACATTTTCACAATCTCCCAGGGGCCATAGTCATGCGGGAGGAGGCTGGCAAGTAGGCTTCTCCACAACCCAGGGAAGCAGGGCAATTTGCCATTTAAAGGGCCCGTTACAAATAGCAGTTTGTAACAAGGTGTCAATCCATATCTGCCAAGTGACCCGATGTAGGGGGAACAGTCCCTATTCTGCTCTGTGTCAGTGTGTATCAGGGATCCTTAGGACAGGTGTCAATCCATATCTGCCAAGTGACCCTATGTAGGGGGACCAGTCTCTATTCTGCTCTGTGTCCGTGTGCATCAGGGGCTCTGAGGACAGGTGTCAATCCATATGTCAAGGTGTCAATATGTCATATGTCGGGTGTCAATCCATATTGATTGTGATTTAGGAATGTTAGGTGATTTCTGCCCTTTATGGATTAAAACCAGACTCTGTATCAACTGTGTAATTTTCCATGGGAGTTTTGCCATGGATCCCCCTCCGGCATGCCACAGTCCAGGTGTTAGTCCCCTTGAAACAACTTTTCCATCCCTATTGTGGCCAGAAAGAGTCCCTGTGTGTTTTAAAATTCGCCTCCCCATTGAAGTCAATGGCGTTTCGGGCGGTTCGCCGGTTCGCGAACATTTGCGGAAGTTCGCGTTCGCCGTTCGCGAACCGAAAATTTCGGGTTCGCGACATCACTAATGGTGAGGGATGCAAACCAGCATGCCGTGAGGTTAAATTTAACAACTTTAACACAAGCCATGGCTCCAGGATCCTCAGCTGTATGTCTCTAAGAGATGTGTTCAAAAATGTTAAAATGCTGGAGGAATTATTCATTACGGCTGCACAAATATGCAGATGTTAAATCTTTCACAGGGTTTTTTTTCTTCATTACTTAAAAGTGATAAGTGGAAAGTACTTTTATTTTTGTTAAATGCTCTGCCTAGGAATCTGCAGACTGCAACAGAACATTTATACAATGATTTTAATCATGTTACTGATTCTGTTGAAATAACCTAATGGGATTCTCAAATCCAGAGTCTTATGTCTGCAATTGTCCAGGGGACATCTGTTTTATCCTTCGTTATATCTGCTTGCCGTATATTAGATAACATACTATTACATTAACACATACCAATCATCATCAACTCAAATACTTAGAACTCCCACAAGGAATCTATATACAAACGTAAAAGTGGAATTTATGGGGAAAAAGGCTGTATGAAACAGAGGTAGTTGAGGTTCTTATCAAGTCCCAGATTACAAATAAATGATTCACCAGAAAGTACACTTTATGGGTATGCCATAACCCTCTAGATGTTTTCATAAGTTATACCTACTACCCATAAGAATCCTTGTTTGAAAGAATATACTAAATATTTACATTTAAAACAAGGAATAATTGAGCTATATTATCTTTAATGTAAGAGTTGTTGGGTGTATTTAGATGGTTCTAGATTCAAACTGTGAATTCATATCAAACATTACATTCTGTTTTTTTTTTTTATAAGTATGGCAGATTTATTTTGCGTTTCTACTTTTTTTTTACTCAAATCAAAATAAATGTGTTAGTATTTTTGTTGAAAAGCTTGTAAATGTTTCCATTAAAGGAACACCACCATAACTATGTGTTGTGGTAGTTAATGTGTCAACCAGGAGCTGGTCCCACCTCCATTGCAGCTTACTGGGAGCTCAAGTAGGAGACTGGTCTTTGGATCAGGGGATCACACTCTCAGTCAATGCACTAGGCCTGCACTAGAGTGCTTATTAGTAGAGCTAATAGAAACTCAAAATATATAAATGCAGGGGCATGGAATGGCACCTGAACTGAATGGATGCACGATAGTGAAGCTCCCGAGATTCAGGTGGCTTGGAGCTAAAAATAATCGGTCTGCAAAGCATTTACGAAGGTGAAACACGAGGAGAAGGCTCACCATGTCCCAGAGACAAAAGGCCAAAGCTGTGAAGTCAGAAAGGGTGTACTTTTTCCTGGCTAGGTCCTCCGCATTGAAAGCGCGGGAAGGCCGAAGTCCTCCAAAAAATGGTGGCGTGACCTGTTCCAGAGAGGGCTTGCTCTCATCACCAGCCTCCCCAGCCTCGTTGCCGGAAGACAGACCTCTGATAGTTGTGACTATGTGCCAGATGATGGCTGAATTCTCAGAGGGCTTACAAGTAAATATGAAGGTCCAACTACACACGCTGACCTGCGCAAAGAAATGCACGACATGGGCCAAAGAACGGCACAAATGGAGCACAAAATGGATGAGTTCACTGAGGATTACAACAGCCTCGAGGATAAACTGCAAGAGGTCCACCTACAAACTAAAGATTGCGGACGTCGAGGACCACTCCCAATGGAATAACCTCAGAATCAAAGGCATTTCTGATTCAGTTGCAGCCACTGCCCTTAACAACTAGCTGTTGGATGTGTTCCAAGCACTTACACTGGAGGTCCACCCAGACCAGTTTCTGATTGATAGAGCTCAGGAGATGCTAGAGATGTTATTGTGAGTGTATACTTATTCCATGTAAAAGAGAAGCTGGTACAAGCTTGTCGATCCTCCGACATACCGGATCCATATCGTAATATTAAAATCTGCCGCTCGGAAGAGTATGTCACCGATCACGACTACATTGCGGGCTCAAGACATCAACTATAGGTGGGGATACCCAGCTAAGCTTCTGATCCACTACAAAGATGTCCCCTATGGTGTGGCAACTCTGGAGGCTGGTATTTTGAGACTTAAGGACTGGGGACTACCAACACCAGATGCCACGCAAGAGAGATTTGCTAAGGTGCCTCGGATGTCCCCGGAGTGGGCACTCACCTGAGACTTGAGATGTCCCTGCTGTTCATAGAACATATAAATATTGTTCCTGATTGGGCTGGGTGCCCCACTATAATGGGATATTGTAGTATGCTGAGTTTTCCCTTTTACTCTTAGTTACTATATTATATTTAGAGAGTAATTGTGCTTTTTCCCTCTTTTTGCTTTATAAGCAACTGCCCTCTGTGAGCCCTTGTTTCAATTCTCTAGGTGTGTCTCTGGTTAATTTGCCTCTAGTTCCAAGGCACTGAGCCACACTTACCTTTCTGACTCACTCGTTCTCCCATGTGTCACATGCATGCTGTTCATTGTTCACACTATTAAAAAAAAAAAAAACTGTGGAACATATAACTTATGTTTAGTACTATGCAGCTTCTCTGCCATCTGTTACTAAATAACAGGCTTATTGTAAACCCTATTTGCTACTAAGCTCTTTCACAAAATGAATGAGTTGTACCGCTACCTAAGACATTCACCACCATGCCCTCCTCTTGCTTGGCGCATACTTGCTTTTACAGGAAGAGCCTAGTTGGGTTTGTTACCCCAAAGTTCTACCCTCTCTCCGTCCTCTACTTGCCTGTTTGTAACCCCCCCCACCAAGTTCTGTGCCAGCAGTATAAGTATTGGAAAATGGACTCCCACTCCTCCTGCGTAAAGGTAATACTTGGGCACACTGCTGCACAAGAGGACCTTGAGCTTATGAAAATGTGGACTATAGCAAATGCCACTGGGTGTCCCTCTAGTCACCTGATTGTGAGCACGTTGAGCTTCTCTTGGATGTGTTCCCCTGCCCCACTGAACCTACCACAAATGAGCTTTTACATTTTTGTTCATTCTGTTTATCTACCTTTGGCTCCATTAGACACAAGCATTCTATTATGCCAACATTCTAAATATGAAAATTGGAATATATAATGTAGAGCAGGGTTGTCAAACATGCGGCCCCCCAGATGTTGCTGAACTACAACTCCCATGATTCCCTGGCTATCTGTTTCATTGAAAGAATCATGGGAGTTGTAGTTCAGCAACATCTGGGGGGCCGCATGTTTGACAACCCTGATGTAGAGGATTTAAATACCCCAGGTAAAAGACGACTACTATTCAAAGACCTAACGAAACAACAAATAGACATAGCATGTATACAGGAAACCCAAAAGGACATAGCCCGTCACTTTAAACTAAGAGGTATTCCACTCAATATCATGTACTATCTGACAGTAAAACTAAAGGTGTCTCAATCCTCATACACAAGGATGTTGCATTTACGCTCCAGAGACATCATATTAACCAAAAAGGAGGTTCATCATCTTACTGGGCCTGTTTAATAATGTCCAATATACATTGGCTATGGCCTACTTCCCAAACGATAGCCCTAGGAACTTCCTCCAATCTTTATTAGGTAAGATTGAAAAGTATAAACAGGGTGGCCTTCTTCTTTGTTGGGACTTCAATTTTACCCAATCTCCCATTGACACCTCTGCATCCCATGCTGACTACAACAAGAGAAGATCTGAGACACTGTGTAAATCAATAACCAAACTCCTTTCTCTGCATAATATGTATGATGCTTGGAGGACCCTTGAACCTTCAGAAAGGGATTATGCATTCTTCTCATGAGTACATAATACCTACATCCGCATAGACACATTCTTTCTAGACAAACGTTGTTAGCCCAACTCTCTAGCTGTAAAATTGAAGAGATTACATGGTCAGACCATGGTCCTGTCACAGTTGAATTATTTGACACATTCCAGTTTAAAGGCAGGAGCACATGGCGCCTTAATGAATTTTTACTTTTGGACCCCATCTTCGCATCCACTATTAAAACAGAACTACAAGAATATTTTAATGCTAATGCAAATAACGAAGTGCCTGACTTTACAGTATGGTCCGCACACAAAGTTGTCATAAGGTGCTTGTTTATCCGACACTCATCTTACCTTAAAAGACAACACAACACCAGTGTACTAGAATGCCATAAACAAATTGCTATAACATTCTCTCTGAACAAAGCCCAGCCCACCACAGACCTACCTCATAAGTTTAAATTGCTATACATGCAGTTGGCGGAATTAAACGCTGAAAAGACTAAATATCATTTACATAAATTGCGTGCTAATACCTTCCACAATAGCGGAAAAGCAACCAAACACTTAGCCTCCACATTTTAAAATAAATATTCCATATTCAAAATAGCCTATATAGTCGGGGATGATGTCTCAAAAAAAGATAAATCCCATTGACATTAGCCAAGAATTTGCAAATAACTATGCCAAGCTCTGCAATCTAAAATTGCACAACACTGTACACAGTTCTGATGCAGAGAAAATATCCGACTACCTGTCCAAAATACACCTCCCTCAAATCACACCATCCCATATTGCGGAGCTGTCAATGGGTCCATATCTATTACTGAGGTCTTGACCGCTATTAAGGGGTTACGCCCTGGCAAATCACCGGGCGCAGATGGTCTCCCCAATTCTTATTACAAAAAGTACGCTGAAGTTCTAGCCCCTTACCTTTTAAAAGTGTACCATGAGACTACTGCTTCTGGTACCCTTCCATCTGAGATGCTACTCGCCATAATTGTTACCATAACGAAACCTGACAAACCTCATGATGCTTGTAAAAACTTTCGCTCCATCTCCCTACTCAATTCAGACTAAAAATATATGCTAAAATACTAGCTGATAGATTCAGTCCTATACTACTGTCCATAATAAAAGATGATCAGACAGGGTTTTATACAGGGCAGTATGTCTTTCGCACGCTCCCACTTCAATCCCCAGAGTCCTTCTTTAAAAATTCATATGGGCAGGCAGTGTCCCCCAATGTTCAGTCCTTGGTCCCCTACTGTGCCTCCCTTGGTAAACTCATTAGCTCCTTTGGCTTTCAATATCATTTCTATGCAAATGACACAAAAATCTACCTGTCCTCTCCTGATCTCTCCCGTCCCTCTTGACTAGTGTCTCTGACTGCCTCTCTGCTGTTTCTAATTGGATGGCTGTCCTCTTCCTTAAACTAAACTTGACCAAAACTGAAATTCTGGTCTTTCCTCCCTCAAGTGTTGTTACTCCTGGGTCTGTCTCCCTCCTAGTCAACGGTGCTACCATCAGCTTCACCACGCAGGCTCGCTGCCTAGGTGTTCTCTTTGACTCCGACCTCTCCTTCAAGCCTCATGTTCAGTCTATCGCCAAATCCTGTCATTTCCAACTCAAAAACATTGTGCACATCCGCCCCTACTTAACGCCAGATGCGACTAAGAATATACAAAACACAACGAGGGAACCGGCTGATTGTCTAAATAAAGATAAATAAAAAGAGGTATAATGTAATACAGTTTTATAATATTAACACTGCGCAATATGAAATACACTCACAGGATCTTGGACAGTTCAGGCATATATGGTGCCACCCCTGATGATACGGGGGGGCTGGGGGAATCCCCTGGACACTTCCACTCAAAATGCAGGACTCCGGGTGAAGGTATGAAAAAAGCGACTTTAATTGTATAAAAATATAAAATAAATACAAATAGAGGTCCTACGCGTTTCGTCCCTTCTATAAAGTATGGGACTTCCTCAGGGACCACAATATTAAAATAACAATCAATGCAGTACAATCAAAAAAACAGCCTAACATCCCTCCACCCCCAAGTCCTTTAAATAGGGCTAATCCCTAAATGTAATTGATCACATGTGCCTCTCTGTCCTTCCTCATTGGTCCTGTGTAGATGAGTTTCATCTGTTGGAGATCTCATTCCCGGGTGTTCACAGTTGATCTCCATTATTTCTGTGATTCTCCGGTTATTTTCGGCACTTCCAGATGCGACTAAGGTGTTGGTCCATTCCACTGTCCTTTCTCGCCTTGACTACTGTAATCCGCTTCTCAGTGGTCTTACGTGCTCCCAACTTATGTAACTGCTGGTCCTCCCCCCCACTTCCCTTTTTCTCTCCTTCTGTACCGCCCATCCCCAGCTAGAATTGCAGTTTTCTTGTGACTATAATAAAAATTGTCAAATTAAAAAATATATAAATGCCTCCAGTCAAGCTTCATTGAGCCCTAGAAAATAACTACAAGAGAATTAGATATGTCCGGTCTTCCTTCCCTCCTCTTTTTTAGTAGAAGGATATAAGGTAGAATCTAGTTCATACATTCAAATTAGGTAGGTAAAGGAGGAGGTCAATCTTTATACAATATCAGTAAGGTGTTATTTTAACATGAAATCCTCTGACGTGCAGTTGTTTAGTGTCAGCAGTAATCGTTTAGTATCAGTATACTGATACTGATACTAAACGATTACTGCGGACACTGATACTGATACTAAACGATTATTTTTTACATTTTGTTTCATTTTTATTATACTGCTTTGTTACAAATAACACAAGGTTTCTTGTGCATATTGATGATTATATTTTTTATTTTTACTGTATATGATGAAATCCTGACTAAAATATTGCAATATTGCTATCCTCCATATTTCAGTAAAATGATAACAAATCAAATATCATATATAGGTCCCAGCACTCAATGCTCCCAGTCTTTTTAATGCTCCGGTGCTGTCTCCATCCAAATTGTATACGATACCAGTAGAGAGAACTCAGGAGTCTTTCAAGGTAAATTTCATCTGTTGCTTTATTAAGCAATTACAAATTCACACAACGTTCCACACAATGTTGTGTGAATTTGTAATTGCTCAATAAAGTAACAGATGAAATTTACCTTGAAAGACTCCTGAGTGCTCTCTACTGGTATCGTGTGTATATATATATATATGAAAATCCAGCGCACTCACTTATCTACTCTATTAGTGCTGAACAATTTTGTTAGTTTTATTAAAAACACCTAATCTAGGCAAAACATAATGGGGGTTTAGTTGCAGTATATGAAAATACATTGCATAAGCCTGCCACAATGCCAATGTACCCCATCTTTGGCAGGCCCTACTCTGTCTGCTAAATGAGTTACTCACTTGGGGAAATCCTTCCATGGCGAGTTCTCTGCAGTACAAGGCTTAAATAGGATCCTGAGATGAGGCACCTGTAACAGGGAGGGGTGCAAAACCAACGAGCTGGCGAGACTCCTAAATAAATACATATATGAGAAAATAGGGGTTTGGCTGCACTCACCTAAACATACTTAAATGGGGTGCTGCTGGGGGCCAATAAGTACAGTAAAAATGATCTACTAAACAGTTATTTTAGTGCTGAACAATTTTGTTAGTTTTATTAAAAACACCTAATCTAGGAAAAAAATAATGGGGGTTTAGTTACAGTATATGATCATACATTGCATAAGCCTGCCACAACGCCAATGTACCCCATATATATATATACGATACCAGTAGAGAGCCCACAGGAGTCTTTCAAGGTAAATTTCATCTGTTGCTTTATTGAGCAATTACAAATTCACACAACGTGAGAAGAATATATATATATATATAAACAAATAGCTTGGCACTCACCCTATCTCCAATTCAAAATAAGTTTCTTGATGCCTTGGTGCAATCCCACGTTATGAAGTATATAAACAAAAATAAGAGATGCACTCTCAGGGCTTTTGTAGTCAATATATAGGTATTTATTTAAAACGAAGGTTTACATCATCTGATCCAGATGATGTAAACCTTTGTTTTAAATAAATACCTATATATTGACTATAAAAGCCCTGAGAGTGCATCTCTTATTTTTGTTTTTATATATATTTATTTTTTATTATTATTATTTTTTTCTTTCTCACTGCAGAAATCAATGCACACCATGGCGTATTTATCCTACATTTATGTGTTAGCTTTACATCCCGTGTTTCAAAATGAGTGGTTGTAAAAGAGTTAAGATGCATAAATAATTGTGGCAGTGATGTGGTAATAGGTGAGAAAATTAATTCTATTTGCTAGGGTTTGCCATTTGCAGGAAGACCACGTTGCTAGCATTTCTGTTCTATGATAATAGTTGGCTATAGAAGGTATAAATGAACATGATTGTATTTTCAATGTTACAGAAATAATAGAATACCACTTGGCAATGTGCTATTCTTCTCTGTGCCAATAACAGTTTGATTACCGTGGAAATATACATGACAAAAAAATACAAAGACGCTTTTTTAAATCTAAAAACAGATACATTGTGCAAATGTAACTGAATATATGGTAGCATAGATGGGCATTAGTCATGCAGAGATATATAATCATGGGAAAACATTTGGGGAACAATCAGAATCTGGAATACTGGCACAGAGAGAGACGTAGAAGACAGTGCAATAATTACCCATTAGCATGAGATAAAATTGTCTTGTGATGATGACAAGGAAACGTTATCTATATGCAATCCTCTTTTATCAGATGACAGTTAATAGCCATGGCCAGAACTTTTTTCTGCTGTGTTGCTGGAGACATGTTACATAAAATGAATGCCTTTGGTTTGATTTGTGTTTTATAAGCCAAGTACCTCTGGCTTATGAATTAGTGTTTTATAAGCCAAGTACACGCATGTGTACTGTGAGATTTCTTTAAAAAACTCATCCTGTTCCTTTAGCTTGCTGTGTTCTCCAGGTGTTAATTAAAAAGTATTCAGAATCTATTTCTCTCTGTTGCAAGTCTGTCCTTTGGATGGTATGAGTGGGGTACAAGTACGAGGACAAGAATTTTTAGGTTCCCTGCAATTATGAGCAATGCAATTGAGCTGACTTTACCGTGTAATGTCTCTGTGCTGACTAAGGCACTAACAACTGGTCGCCCAGCACTGAAAGGTTGCAGCAAACAGTCACAGTCACTATTGTCATGGCAAGGATGCATAATCTATTATTGCACTATGGAATATTGCTATTTAATATAACTTGTGCAGTGCATCAAAAAATGGACCCCTGGCAAGAGGACAAATGGCAGAGAGAAATTGCTCTTTTGATTAAAAGGGGCTTCTGCAAGGTGTGAAACGGATTGCCCTTTTTGATCTATCAAAGGTCCTGCAAGGGGAGACATTTTACACTTAAGCCGCTGGTATGTCTAGTTTCAATGTAAACTAACTGACTGACCATATGGCTTGAAACTATCAATGGATAGTTCAATCCTTTGTTATGGTTATGGTATTAATTTCATGAAGACCAGTATGGTCTAGTATCATATCCAAGAGAAACATTAATAATTACCCACAGATTAATAATTACGCATTTTTATTATATTTAGAATGAGGCAAGCACAGCCTTTTAATCAAGTCTAAACACCACTTATGCACCTTAAACCGGGTGGCAGGCATTGTGATGTCTCCTTTATTATAGCGCATGTAAGTCATGTGATATACCCCTGAAATGGGAAAATGGGAACCAATTCATAGATGCAATTATTATTTCTGTGGCAAGTACAGTAGAGGAGATAAAACCAAAAGTTTATATTTGGCTTGTTGTTTTCTGGAACACAAGCGAGTGGTTACTTATTGTGTCTATAGGTACACCTTATCTTTGCCTATGGGAAGGCTGGGGACTTGAGATGAATCTAAAGGGTATATAACAAGTGATATTGAAAGGTCTTGGGGTACTTGCTTGGGAGTCAGAATCTATTTCTAAGTGAGTCACCATCCCTGGGCAGAAATTGTACTTTGAAAACCTAAGTGAGTAATTAGGATTTCTGTATTTTATCATTTTTGTTTTTACCTGTTGTTGGTGTAAATAATTTGTTTATCATATATTTTTATATACACTATGACTAGTTTTTACTCATAATAAACATTCATTTATTAAATACCGCCTTTGTCTGGTTAAGAATCACGTTGCCTGAAGAGACTAGTTAGTATTTTTACAATTCCTAAAATATTGTACTAAGTAATATTTGTTGGGTTTTATTATTGATTTACCTGGGGGACCAAACCACCCCATTTATAAACTGTCTTGGTGGTGGTAGCGTTAAAATAGTAATAGTTATATTATTAAGTTTAAGTGTGTGTGGTGTTAAAAAGGGAATTTTGTCATTATTTCCAGTCTAATGCAGACAAATAGTGAACATTAACCCTTTCATCACCACAACTACGTCACGCACACTCTTGGAGTAGGGTGAGTTCGTGACAACTATCCATGACCCACACTCAGTATTCTGGGGTATCTCTGCTTATTTGTGGCAATGTGTATATATGTGAGAAGTTATGCCTTTTGATGTTTGCATATGTGTATTAATTTCCTTCAATGTTTGTGTGTTTGTGTGTGTGTGTGTTTGTGCAATTACGTGTCTAACTTTGTTTGCACCTTTGTGCCTTTTATATCTCCCTGTGTCTGACAGTATAACTATTATCTCATATATAACTTGTGCATGTAAGGACATCCTTTAGGTCTAGCATCTCAAACTCTGGCCCCTCAGATGTTGCTTAACTACAACCACCATGATTTTCTGGTCATCTATGTATTCAAAGAAATCTGGAAAGTGTAGGCCACCAACATTTGAGTGGCCAGATTTTGAGTTTACTGCTGTAGAATCCCTGTGTGTATTGTCCCTTTGCCTTGCTATTGACCATGAATCTGTTTTGACCTTAAGATGTATCCAAATTAGTCTCATTATACGTCATATGTACTGAATACCAGTTACTATCAAAAGCTCATAGAAGTTTCAATAAGCTGTGGATCAACCAATGAAGAAATTGGCTTTGTTAATACCTAACCCATATGAATACTCAACGTGAGTGTAGCAGATAATGTAATTGTGGATCCTGATAAGTTATACAACAGATTCCAAAACCATTTTCTTTCTTTTTTTTTTTTTTATTTGACTTCACTTTACAGGGGTAGTTAACATATCATATCATTCATATAAGTCATACGACCTCTGTATAATAATCATAAAGAACGTAGTCTGAGCCGTTTTAGCAGTAGCCTGGTTATCACGTACAGTCTTTAATAATTGAGTTTACCAATACAAAGTACTTCTAAACTAGTAACGTGTGCGGTTAGTTAAATGTGCTCCAGATGACAAATGTATGCATGTGCTGTTCTTCTAAGAATAAAGGATGTATGTTTACCAATAGATCGTGATTGCTCAACCTTTTGTATTACAGAAAAAGGGAATGTAAATAATCATTTGTATTCATTGTATCTCAAAAATGATAATATTAATGTAGAAGCTAATTCTGCATATTACATACCTTCTCTTTATGGCAAGTTGTATTTAATCTAGCTAAAAAAGCTAAATACATCTATTATTCCTTTTTGTTTAAAGCACATCTGAGTTGTTCCCACTCTGGACAATGTTCAAAATATATCTAGCACTTAATGTATGCAGTAATCAGGTGTTCCTTTTGTATTACGGTTATTGAAATAATGACACTTGAAAAAACTGTACTCTTACATAGTCAGGGAAGGCAAAAAAATTATATAAATATATATAGAGGGAGAGAGAGACAGAGAGAGAAAAAAAGGTAGAGATTCTTTTGAAATTAACTATGCTCTTCTTCTGCCCCCTGCTGGATAAAGATAACAGTGCATAAGAAATAATTAGAAATTGTAAATATTTTGCCAGCATGGTTCTAATGGAATGCTGTAGCTTAGTTTTTTATTTTTGTGTATGCGCACGCATGTGTGTGTGTGTGTGTGTGTGTGTTTTTCTCAACAAAGATATGAATAAAATATATCAAAATAAACAGACCAAAATTTTATTTTGATTTTAAATTGTTGTTTTATAACTCCATAACTTAATTTTATATTATAAAAAAAGTATATTTTTCCTACATGTTATATGTTAGGGCGTTTGAATGAATTTTTTTTAAATATTCCGCAAGGAATAGCCGTATATCAATTGCAATAAACCAAAACAGGCTGTGCTTCTTTTCAATCCAGATAACAACTACCATGCATTGAACGATTGTTACAGCATCTTTCAAAATTTTTTTGTAAATGACTATTCCACTAGAGTGCCATTTCAATTGTTTTTTTTATATATTGACATAATATTACGATATACCATGTAAGACACCTTTTTTAATGTTTTGACAAATTGAGCTTTTCTGGCTTATCAACATTGCTCTGTACGTCCTTTGTGCTTGTAATATTTAATTGCATATTTTTCCAGTTTCATAATATTGTTGGCAAAATGAGTACCATATGTTCAATATGGGGTCATATCATTGATTTATATAGAAACAAGATTCCCATTATTATAAGGCAGGAACCCATTTTTACCCCTGACATATAATTGGCCTTTGCAGACAGCAATAAGCAATGTAGATAACAAAAGTCTCTCATTTACATATGCAAAATAGTGAGCAAACATATAAAAAAATACATTTACCTGTCATTTGCTCTGGATACCTCAAGATGGCCATTGCTATTCACACATCTGTCTCTGATGCCGCTCTTCTTTATTTTTAATAGCATTTAATATTTTTATCTGTACATTTGGTAGGTATCTAGGTAGTAAAATGTATTGATAAACAAATAGTTTAAAGGAAATGCCTTGTTTTCAAAATACATACTTTTTAATTAAATTGGAAACTTACATTTATTCATTTTTCAAAATTACCTGCCTAACCACCTATAATCCAACATTTGCTGTTGGCCCAACACAAAATTCCTTGTTTGCTGCGGTCAGTGATAAATAATGTGCATGTTATAGTGAAGCATGTGTGACACAGGGAATAATAGATAACATTATAAACAATTACTGAAATAACAGTTTAATAAGTAGACCCTAACACGTTTTCAATCTATTAAACACAAAAACTGACATTTTCAGTGTATATAACATAGAATAATGAAATACCTTTTTTTTTGCTTGTTTAAAATAGTGTTAAATACTCACAGGAGGCCACTAGTGGGGTTATGTTTTAATGCTTAAGTCATATTAGCTACTTCACAGGTATGAGCAGGTAGATAGGAAAGACCAAGCCACTCCCTGTAAGTCTTAAAGTAAATACTCTGCTAGCCTAAAGGACATCAGCTGCTTCACTACTCCAAGCAAGGAAATACTCTGGTGATGTGAATTAAGAAAAAAGTCTTTACAGAAATTGTGAATTGAAGCTATGTGACTGACGGTTAGGGGAGGTGTGGCTAGGGCTACAAAAATAAAACAGCTTACCTCCTAAGAAGCAGAGAACTGAGCAGTGAGACTGCAGCTGGAGTGATTTTGGTGCTTAGATCAGTGGCGGTGAGGCTGCCCCGGCCCACATGCTCAGGGATCCCATTTGGTAGCCCATTCACTGAGGGTCACCCGTTGGCAAAGTGTTTTCAGGGTCCCGGTTCTACACTCCCTCTTTAACAGTGCGAGAGGCCCCCTGTAATCTCGTCAGTACTGTGAGGAAGTGACAGCCAGTAACTCAGAGCCGCGTGGGAGGGAAGACAAGGTAGAGAGGAGGGGAGTGGAGTGGAAGAACCTCTGACTCCCAACAGCCTCAGTCATCCCACTGGACCCCAAGAAAGACACCTTCCTGCACCTGCAAGAGGTAGGAAATAGGAGGGTTTCATATACTGTTTACAATTACCATGTGTGTCTGTGTATCTATCTGTGTGTCTGTATGTGCATATGTGTGTCAGTGTGTGCCCCTGTGTATCTATGTCTGTGTATCTGTATGTGTGTCAGTGTTTGTATCTGCATAAGTGTCATTGTGTATATATGTGTATCAGTGTTTCTGCATGTGTGTCATTGTGTGTCTGTGTGTATTCATTTGTGTCAGTGTGTCCGTGTATATGTATGTGTATTAGTGTGTGCCTATGTATGTATATGTGTCTGTGTATCTGTATGTGTGTCAGTGTTTGTATCTGTATGTGTGTATCTGTGTGTGTGTGTCAGTGTATATGCGTATCTACCTGTGTCTCTGTGTACATATCTGTGTGTCAATGTGTGTCCCTGTGTATCTGTATGTGTGCCAATGTTTGTATCTTTACAAGTGTGTCTCTGGGTCTGTGTATCTGCATGTGTGTCATTGTGTCTGTATCTGTGTGTCTGTATGTGTATTCGTGTGTGCCTGCGTATCTGTATGCATGCTAGCTTGTGTCTGTGTCAGTGTTTTTATCTGTGTGTCTGTGTATCTGCATGTGTGTCTGTGTGTGTATGTGTTTCAGTGTGTGTGGCAGTGTATTTGTGCCTACATCTCAGCATTCAAACTCCAACAATACACAAAAATACATCCCTGAATTCAAACGTAAACACTACACACAAGTAAACCGCTTCTTTCACACAGCAAAAGTACATAAAAATACACACTACATAAAAATACAACCCTACATTCACTTACTACATACAAAAACATGCTTACATTCAAACATACAAACACTGGTCAGTGCTAAATACAACCCCGCAAGGATGGTAGATCTCCCGCTGGCAAAGCATTGTGAGAATTGTCCGACAGACAGGAATCTACCTTTTTTCCCATCATTGCGATAAGGGGGCCCATAAAATTCTTCCACCAGGGCCCTTTCTCATTCCGCCACAGATTTACACAGTCACTTTAAAGTACTTCTAGGCCTGGAATAGGTATGAACTCATATATTTGTATACTATTCTCATAAAGGGATTTTAAATGCTAGTTTATGTCTATGGGTCACAACTGGTTAGAATGCACCCTTTTTGCACATAAAAGGCAAGAGAGAGACTTTTCTAGCATATTTACCATTTTACAGCATCAATACCATGCTGTGATGACTACCGCACTGATAGAAAACAGTAAATTAACATTCATAAATACTAAACTATCGCAGTTTAATTTAGATATGACGTTCCAGAGCGGCTGGAAAAAAAAAAACTTCTCCTTTGAAGCATTGAAAATGTTCTCTCTCATTTCTGATTCATTATATATTAATTATAAGCATTATCAGAAATTAAAAACATCGCCTGAAACGCTTAAATTAGTACTAATTCACTTGGCAGCTTGCTTTTATACAATGAGCAAACATTTAATTCATCTGCTGTTCCTTTTTTTCTTTTCTGAAGATGTTTGCCTGGGGGCACAGAGTCTTTTAACCTCTTTAGGAATCAAAAGACTTTTATGTCTGCAACTTAAAAGACTGAGAAACAAATTACTTTAAAAAAGCAAGAAACTACCAACAAGAAATTAAAAGTGTCTTGAAATAAATTAGCTCCTGGTATTGGTTCTCATATAAACTATATTCCTTTTTTCAGAACTGCGATGACCTAATGTTGCAGTGAGAAGCTTAAGATAAAAGGATTGCAATTTCTTCAAATGAGTATCAATTTAAGGGTCTACTTCATGTAAATTGGAGCGGTTTGAAAGCATCCATATACAATGGTGTTTTTGAAATTGCTTCCTGCTGCATTGGCTATGTGTAAACAGCCTGAGTTATATGGATAAACCTATTATTGTTTTATTGTCATAAAATGCTAAGAAGGTAGAAAGATAAAGAATCTCATGATGGTGATGGTGATTGCAAGTTCTCGACTTGAAGACACAATGCCTGACGGTAGGCTTCTTATAATGCTTTGGAACCCCAGTGTCATTTGCAGCAATGGCAAAATAACTTTTAAAACTAGGAGCAAAAGGTCACCAGTTTCCATGAACCAAGACCTTACAAAATCATCTTCTGCACATAGGTTTCGTCTCCATTGAAAGTCCACCTAAACCTTATTACCCATGACGTTCACATAGTTGTTGATTTTAAACTCGCATCATCTCAAGCTATTAAAAGCTTATCAAATAATACCAAATGCAGTTACACTGTGTTAAGACACCCCTTGTGTCTTTAAACGAAACCGCCGTTTAGTCGACCTTCCCCTTCTGCAGTACCAATAATCTCCATTCTCATAACCGTAGTGCACGAACCAAACTCAGGGGAAGCGGCAATCTCCCGACCGGGATCCGTGAACGGCTCCAAACTCCCGAACGGAACTCCATGAACTGCTGCTAGCCGCCGAACAATAATATCCACCAAGCGGCTTTTGGTTCCATCCAGCAGTCTCTAAGCGCAAATAATAAATCCCCCCAATAACGAGACAGAAGCTCCGCATTGAGGGTCAAACAGGATCTGGCTTTACTGTGGGCTACCTGCCCGTATTTATGCAGGTCTCCCACTTGGTGGACACTCCCCTAGGGGACCAAATGGGAGACTGAAATGACAGACAGATATGGGGACATTCCAGACACACAGTCACAGCTTTTACTCACAATGCAATATGGTTTTCTCCCGGCTGCTCTGGAGATAATTAATAAGTAACTCAATTATCTCCAAGACAAAGCCAGTCGCCATTTTAAATATAAAATCAGAAAAGACATAAAAATACATAACTTCACAAAAACCGAACATTTCCCATTCGTATCACATATCCCCAGATAGCCTGGATCTGAGTGCATATTATTAGCGAATAGCACTCAAATCCCACACACATAGTTCAATCGCCATGGAGTCAAAGTTCTTACAGTCCTTCGGTATACGAATGACTCCATGGGAAGGCTATCTGGGTTAAGTCTTTTCGTATGCTTCAAAGCTCCCGAACGGCCGGTATTCGTATGCTTTCGTGGAGGCAGTCAGGCGTTCCGTTGTTTCAGCGGTGTTCGGCAGAAAAAGTGTCCATTTTTAGTTCCATAGAAATAGAGCCAAACACCGCTGGGCTTTCGCGTGGTTTAAAATGGCCGCTGCCTCGTGGTCGACATACGAACGACGACCACCCTGAATTCGGTTTAATTGAGAAGTGTCTGCGGTTAACCACAACGTTCTGATTGGGATCAATAGGATAACTAGCAGCACACTTCTCTCCTGGGTGGCCGTCTGTTCGGTAGGTTTGTTCGGGAAAAACAGTCATTAGTATGGCTGGGCTATAGGAAACAGCCAGTTCCACGAACAGGATAGAAACAGACTGTCACACACTGCAACTGAAGCTCTCTACAGGGAGTGCAGAATTATTAGGCAAGTTGTATTTTTGAGGATTAATTTTATTATTGAACAACAACCATGTTCTCAATGAACCCAAAAAACTCATTAATATCAAAGCTGAATATTTTTGGAAGTAGTTTTTAGTTTGTTTTTAGTTATAGCTATGTTAGGGGATATCTGTGTGTGCAGGTGACTATTACTGTGCATAATTATTAGGCAACTTAACAAAAAACAAATATATACCCATTTCAATTATTTATTATTACCAGTGAAACCAATATAACATCTCAACATTCACAAATATACATTTCTGACATTCAAAAACAAAACAAAAACAAATCAGTGACCAATATAGCCACCTTTCTTTGCAAGGACACTCAAAAGCCTGCCATCCATGGATTCTGTCAGTGTTTTGATCTGTTCACCATCAACATTGCGTGCAGCAGCAACCACAGCCTCCCAGACACTGTTCAGAGAGGTGTACTGTTTTCCCTCCTTGTAAATCTCACATTTGATGATGGACCACAGGTTCTCAATGGGGTTCAGATCAGGTGAACAAGGAGGCCATGTCATTAGATTTTCTTCTTTTATACCCTTTCTTGCCAGCCACGCTGTGGAGTACTTGGACGCGTGTGATGGAGCATTGTCCTGCATGAAAATCATGTTTTTCTTGAAGGATGCAGACTTCTTCCTGTACCACTGCTTGAAGAAGGTGTCTTCCAGGAACTGGCAGTAGGACTGGGAGTTGAGCTTGACTCCATCCTCAACCCGAAAAGGCCCCACAAGCTCATCTTTGATGATACCAGCCCAAACCAGTACTCCACCTCCACCTTGCTGGCGTCTGAGTCGGACTGGAGCTCTCTGCCCTTTACCAATCCAGCCACGGGCCCATCCATCTGGCCCATCAAGACTCACTCTCATTTCATCAGTCCATAAAACCTTAGAAAAATCAGTCTTGAGATATTTCTTGGCCCAGTCTTGACGTTTCAGCTTGTGTGTCTTGTTCAGTGGTGGTCGTCTTTCAGCCTTTCTTACCTTGGCCATGTCTCTGAGTATTGCACACCTTGTGCTTTTGGGCACTCCAGTGATGTTGCAGCTCTGAAATATGGCCAAACTGGTGGCAAGTGGCATCGTGGCAGCTGCACGCTTGACTTTTCTCAGTTCATGGGCAGTTATTTTGCGCCTTGGTTTTTCCACACGCTTCTTGCGACCCTGTTGACTATTTTGAATGAAACGCTTGATTGTTCGATGATCACGCTTCAGAAGCTTTGCAATTTTAAGAGTGCTGCATCCCTCTGCAAGATATCTCACTATTTTTGACTTTTCTGAGCCTGTCAAGTCCTTCTTTTGACCCATTTTGCCAAAGGAAAGGAAGTTGCCTAATAATTATGCACACCTGATATAGGGTGTTAATGTCATTAGACCACACCCCTTCTCATTACAGAGATGCACATCACCTAATATGCTTAATTGGTAGTAGGCTTTCGAGCCTAAACAGCTTGGAGTAAGACAACATGCATAAAGAGGATGATGTGGTCAAAATACTCATTTGCCTAATAATTCTGCACTCCCTGTAATGCATACATTTCTGGTTTAAACAATCAATAAACATGCACATTATTTGGTTTTTAGATATGTGTGATTGTAGAATATGAATATTATGAAGCTAATGCTTATGGAAAATTTGCGTCTACACAAGTGATAAAAACACATTTGAGCTCATTTGAGGGTGTATCATTCCAGAGGGCATGCTATGACACTTTTGACATTCATTATTAGCCTCATTTATACATTTTTTTTGTTGCTCAGCACTCAGAGGTGTTCTTTCTGAGAGAAAAGAGCATGTCCATAAGAAGGCCCCTGGCCCTTGCCGTTGTGTCAAGAACACCAACAATGTGACTCAATAACTAAGGTTGTTTGATCTCTTGAGAAGGTGAGAAAACACTATTGTCACTTTCCTTCAGATTTATGAGAAAGCACATAAAATGTATCTGTTAGCAAACTTAATGGGCAACCTCTCCTCTACATGTAATTTTTGGGGCTGTGCCAAATATTTCTGGTAAGCTGCTTCCATCTTGTGACATGCAGAGACAACTTGATATTTCAGACATGGACAGTATTGTTGTGGGGATGAGTCGGATGTGAACTGTACTTAAGGGTAGATCAAGTGTTATGCTCTGAAGTTTTTTCTTATCTTTTTTTTATTATTTATATTCTTCTAGCATGGCAGTAACAGAAAGTGAGTAAACACTCGTTTGAGATACACCTGATTGGATACTACACCGTAGAGCAAACCATTAACCCTTCTCCATTACCAGATGGTCACCAAAATCCAAAGACAATTTTCATGCACATATGGTAAGTTAAATTGAGGGGGGTTTCTTTGGTTGTTTTTTTCAATAAAGTTACATTTCTTTATATTTGTCATCTAATTTCCAGACATACTAAATATCAATAGCAAAAAAAATCCAAAAGAACAAACATTGTTAATTGGTTAGCAAAAGCAAATATGAGAAAAAAAACTACTTGCCTCTGATCAAGAAAGTAGTCAAGAATGACACAGGTGATGCTTTTGGAATGACAAGATAATATACAAAGAGAATAGTGATAAAAAATATACATATCATCACGTTTATACTTGAAATCTAATGAGGGGTAAGTATAAACGTAGCAACAGTAAAGTTTTATTTAGTTATGATACTATGTTACAGTATTTAATGTTAACCGCTGAAAAAGGTTTTATCACCATCATTCAGATGCACATATACAATGGTAGTAGTAATAAATGTAATTGACTGAAAGATAAACATGTAAGAATAACACAATGATATCTCTGAATTACATATTCAATATCTGAATTCAAACTCTGCCATGCACAACGTGGAGGTTTCATAGTCTTGAACATCAGATCCAGATGTCTTTGTGTAAGACACTTAGACTAAAAAAATTTGACCAGCCATCAAGTCACATGGTATGCTGATGACCAAGGAGCCAGGCAAAGATATCCAGGGGGCACTGGGAAAAATAAAAGAAGATCTGTGACTCCTGTAGACTTTCTTTCATGGTCACCTTGGGCTAGTAAAAACTTAGTGTCTAAATATGACATTGTGATGAACCGAACCTCGCCACGGGCCCCTGGAGGAGTCTGGTAGCAAGCCTCCTGCCCCAGGATTATAAACCATGCAAGATAAACTGAAAAAAGGCTTGGTTTGTGTAATTTGGCTTATATTGTTCGGGAACCTCAACAGCCGCACGTACCAGAGACCGCCCGGTTGCTTGTTAAGCCCAATTCATACTTTGTAGCAAATTCCACCGCTGTGTTCTAAGTGTTCGTCTGGGTGGCCATATTTCATATGAATGACCACGAGGTGGCGGCCATCTTGTTTACGCGAACGCAGACAGCAGTGTTTTGGCATAAGTCTCATGGAACTAAAATCGGACACAGAAACTCACGAACACCGCTGGACTTCCACCATCGCCTGCGTTCGGTGGAAACATTCCCATGAACAAGGGGAACAGACTACACAAGTAACTTAAGGATTCCATTTGGTGTTTTATGTACCTTTGTGCTCCCAAAAGAGACCGACCAGTAGCCCTGATTTCCTGGAACTGTTTTGGGCATAGGACCATGTGCACGGTCGGTCAATTAATTGACTTTCATGAAAATCCCAAACTCCTGAACCGATCTGGGTGATTTTTGGAAATGTTGGTCACCCAGATCAGTGCTATCAGGGGATGTGACTTTTTTAGGGTTTTCATGTGTTTTGGGGGTTTATAATATTGTAGGCTTTTGTAACTGAGAGATGATTTAATATGTTTGTGTGCTCAGGTAATTATTTCTCAGGCACAGGGGAGGAGTATGTGGAATGTTTGCTTGTAACTAGTTCCCTCTCAGGTCCAGAGGGGAATGCCCCTGTAATATGATTTGGAAACCTCCTTGCATTGGGAGTTGCATAAAAGGCAGTGTGTGGCTCCCAATAAAACAGATCGTTTTACCCCTTCATGAAGTTTAGGCTCATGTTTGGTGGATTGAGAGCCATGCTCACAACCATTATCACTACTCTGCTTGGAACCAGGAGCTATAATCACTACAGCGCTTGGGACTTGGGAGATTCTTGACGGATCCACTCAGCTGGAGTACTGGGATACGTTACAGACATCATATCATAAGTCCAGAATCTTTCATGTGTATGATTATCTTACATCAATTTACGTACTCTATACTCTATTATTTCTAAACACATTGTACACATAGCTTAACTTATGTTTTTAGGATAATAAAAAAAATAATAAAAATAATAATCTAATGATCCAACCCTTTCATATTTGGCAGAAAACATGGTGATGTTTTATAGAGTTTTTTCTGCCTAAACAAATTTTTTTTGCACTGGATTATAGGAAGTCACAAGTCCTCTGAGTACAGTGAATGCCATCTTTTCATTATAAAAGTGAAGCTTACATTTTTGGATACATTTCTTTATTAATACTTTTGCTTCTTTTTCAGTTTGCACTAGTTGAAATGATGCCAGATGGTGTAAAGCAGTGGTGCCCAAAATGGTGATGTAGATGAACCACCTGGGACTTTATCTAGTTGGTGTATAGTATAGCAAACTGAAGTGTGAGCTTTGCTTGTAGCCACGTGAGGATACATTGCACTTTTTTTTTTTTTTTACAAACTGTTCAATCTATGCATTTTCACTTTGCGAGTTTACTACATGAAGTGTTCATATAGAGCTTTTGTTTTTAACATTATTATGCTGTATTCACTATTCTTTGTATAGTACATACATAGAATGTGATACATGATTTTGTTCGAATGGAAAATCTTTTTATGTATTGCGAGTGACATACTTATATTTCCCTCTTTATTTTGCACCCCCGTTTGTAAGTTTAAAAAAAGCGCTTCTCATAAAAATTGGTTTAAACAAATTATAGGTGATGTTCGTTATTTTATCCGGTGGAGAATTTTCCATAGTGATGGTTCCCCTTTAAGTATATCATTTGTATAAGTGCATTTGTTTGGAAGTAGAAATCATAAGAGGCTATTTTCAGCCAAAGCAAATGAAACATACTGTAGCTTAGACTACTATACTGTAGACTAAATTTCACAGTTTCTTGGGCAACAAATCTCACAGGTTTACATTTCAATAGAATTTCAAGGGTTTCTTAATTCCTTTGCCATTAAATACGAATGTTCTTGTGTATGGCTACCTACATCTATTTACTTCAGTAAAATTGCTTTTTTGGGGGACCTGTGTTCAATTTTTAAATAGGCAGGTGGTTGATTACAGGTAACAAGTGTGCAACGCTGAAGTGAGGTGGCAAAGTGTTTG
The DNA here is from genome assembly GCA_933207985.1 of Pelobates cultripes. Lineage (NCBI taxonomy): Eukaryota > Metazoa > Chordata > Amphibia > Anura > Pelobatidae > Pelobates > Pelobates cultripes. Next base: position 33,447,834 of record OW240912.1, on the reverse strand, counting down.
CTGTATATAAAAATTTGTAAAAGAAAACAAGCACAAAAGAAAATATAGTACATTGAGTTTGTTTAAGCTGCTGTGTTTTGCAGATGACGATCTCTCGTGTTGAGAAAAACAAGCAATTTATAGTAGGCATGCCAGGATTATTCCCCAACAGTTTAGCAAACTGAGAGGACCTGCTTTGAACTTATTATTATGCATAATAATAAAAGGAAATTTGACAGCAGAGGTCATATGAAAACTAGGTCTCAAAGTTCTGCTTTATACTTTTTTTTTTTTTAAATTTAAATATATTCAACTTATTGGTTACTATGTTAAAGTGTAGCTGATAACAACATTCCTAAGCAGTGAGTGAACTCCTCGGAACCAGAAAGACAAAATGCTAATGTTAAAACTCTTATTGGAATGCATGCAGGACGCAGAAGAAGTTACAAGATAGTACTGTAGTGTGCAGGGGTTTCCAACGATGTCAGCAGCGTATAACCCAAGGATCCATGTTTATTAAGTATTTTCTTGTGATAAATCACTTGCAATTGAAGAAACTGGACTTCAGCATCTTTTGTATACAGACACTCCTCACTTCCCGACCGGGTTCCTTCCTACGACCCGGTCATAGAACGAATTGGTCGGTAAGTAAGGAGTTAAGGGATTCCCTGCTCTGCTGTGTTCTTCTATGTTCGGGGAAATGTCCCTGAACATAGACGAATGCAACAGAGCAGGGAAACCCTCTAATCTATGTTCGGGGAAATTCTAATCTATGTTCGGGGAAACGCACAAGAACACGGAATCCCTCTAATCTATGCTCATGGAAATTTCCCCGAACATAGATTAGAGGGTTTCCCTGCTCTGTTGCATTCATCTATGTTTGGAACATTTCCCCGAACATAGAAGAACACAGCAGAGCAGGGAATCCCTCTAATTCCCACGACGGCTCGCATTTACCACCGCACAGAGAGCTGGTCGTAAGTGCGGGCCGTCATAAAACTGGTATGTCTCAAAAAAAAAGGACCACCTGTATTGATTATTTACAAAAAAATAGATATTTAAATGTATATTTTCTGATAAAATGTGTTTCTAGGATTATGTAGCAAAGGAACAATGAAATAAACATCATTTATCGATACTGTGTAATAATTAAAGAAACACTATAGGGTCAGGAACACAAGCAGGTATTCCTGACTCTATAGTGTTAAAACCACCATTTCGGTGGCTTGCCCCTCTGCTCTCCTTAAACGGTAAGACAATTTACCTTATTTCCAGGATCGCATGGGTCTGCCGGCGTTGGCCTTGCCCCCAATCTGCCTAATTCTGCAGTTTAGAAGCTTCCAAATTTGTGAATTCTTTATAACCTGAAAAAATTACTTTGGATCCATTCGTTTTCATAAGGATAGCAAATGAGGGACTTGTCTACTAAGAAGCTGCTAAAAAAAGGGACCTTTTCTTAATTTTGATAGATCAGCTGTTTGGCAGATAGCTCCCTAATTTGGTAGACTTATGTGGGATTGCAAAGAATAAGGGTCCCATAATAGGGACTTATCTGCTAAGCAACTCAAAGAGCAATATAGTTAAAATTATCTTTCTAAATTTTGGTTACCATAATAGGGATCCATCTTCTAATCAGCTTAAAGACCAAAATTTAGAAAGATAATTTTAACTATTTTGCTCTTTGATGTGTGATTGCCTTCTTAAGGGTAGTAAATTAGGGTGCTGTTTAGCAGATAGCTCACTTATTTGCTATCCTGAAATATGGCAATCGCACATAGGGAAAACAAATTAGGGAGTTGTTTACTAAAAAGTGGAAAGATCAAAATTAAGGTGAAAAAAGAAAAACAGTTAAAGGGACTCTCCAGTACCAGGAAAAAAAACCCGGTTTCCTAGCACTGCAGGATCCTGCAGTGCCCCCCATCCCATGTCACTGAAGGGGTTAAAACCACATCAGCTTTTTAACTGATTCCAGTGCCAATGTCCATCGCTGCTGGGTAAGGCTCCACCCATGCTCCTCCCCCTGCCGACATCAGCCAGCAGGGGAGACCTAATGCGCATGCGCGGCAATGGCCGCAAGTGCGCATTAATCCTACCCATAGGAAAGCATTACTTAATGCTTTCCTATAGGTAAAATCTGACGCTGAAGTTCCGTGAGGACGCCCAGCGTCAGATAACGGACCAAATACCAGTTATGGATCTGATAGACAGCCACAGAGGGCAGACTTAGAGCTGCAATGTAAACATTGTGCAATAGGGGCACAGCACCAAGAACACGCCGAAGTGGTCTGGGTGTCTGGAGTGTCCCTTTAATCGATTTTGATCTTTCAGCTGTGTTTAGTAGATTATTCCTTGATTTTGTACCCTTATGTGGAATTACCATTTTAAAGATACTAAACTAGGGAGCTATCTGCTAAACAGTGCCATAATTTGGTATCTTTTGGAATTCTGAAAGTAATGGTGCTCAAATATCCTTTTTATTTCTAAAAAAAAAAAAATATTTTAGTTTGTTCTGAATCAGTAAAACTGAAATTTGAAAATTAATTTAAAAAAAAATAAATTAACCCATGCACATCTCTAGTCATCATTCTGCAAATGATTGTTCTCCATTAATAAGTTTTAAAAAAAGTATTAGTGGTGTATTTTTTGCTTACCTGTGGTAATGCTTCAGTAATATGTCTATTGTACACCTAGTTCATTATTTTAATTTTTTGTTATCTTACCATTTTACTAATATTTTCATTTTTAAATACAAATTTATTTTTTCATTGAATATTGGGCAAAATACTTCTAAACTGTACTGGAATAAACCTTCCAAAAAAAACCCTCCCTCTGCTGGCCATTTTTTGTCAAATCACTGTGTAGTGAACAGATTAAGAAATATCTCCAGTTTCACAAACAGTGAGCAGATCATACTCACACTTTGCTTAGAGTCATGTTTCTAGTCTAGTCACCAGCAGCAGTACAAATGAAGCATCTATGTGGATCTGCAGACTATCACACTGTTGTTCATCCTATGAGAAATGTAGTAAATTTAGTAAAGATAGTACAATTCTACAGTAGTAGTTGACCAACAACCCATCTTGGAAGTGCCAAGTGGTTTTATGGTTATCTTTAAATGTCGCAGGCATGACAAAACATTCTTCACATGAGTGGTGTTTAGCCTTACCCTCCCACTGTCCAGTTTTTAGGTCCATATTTTGATCAGTTTTGCTGACCAAAAGAACCACCTAATTTTCTTATAAGACGCAGAATAGGACGTTTTCCAAAACACTAGCAAACTGGTATAATTATAACTTTAGTTAATCATTGATATTATATTGTTTTATATATGTTTTTAAAACTCAGATAAGAAAGGAATATATTCTTCATGGACTGTTGCATTGAGTTAAATTAAGTCTGATATATTTTAGAAAATGTAGTGTGTATAATGCCTGTAATTGCTGAGCAAAGAAAAAACCCAATCTAAAACAGAATACACCATTTACAGTTGTGGCTCAAAAAATCTCTCTTTACCCTAATGTAGGCTAGGCTATTTTATATATTTTATATTTTTTTAATTACATTTTTCATATTTTGCCTTTTCATTTAATTCTTATAACTATATATCCAAGTTTTACCTGACTTTGACTTCAATAAAAGTCTTTGTTTTCATTTAGTATGTTAATCACATGTTTGAGATTTATAAATCACAACTAAAAAAAAGCATCTGCCATAGCTGAAATTTCTCACATGTTAAACTGATGTCGATGTTGCCTTCCTGAATCATAAATCAAAATTGAATTTTTCGATGCATGTAATTCATCATTGGAAAAAAAAAATATGCATTTACTAAAATTTGCAGAAATATTTTCTAAACTCTAAAAACAAACATTTAATTGGCTGCAGAACTGGTCTCGACATCTATTGAATATCCACCCCTGAAATATACCTCATTGTTAGTACTGGACAATGTCCAATCAAATGTTTCTTGTAAAGAAGCACTATAGATAAATCTCTCTTCCGAGGTGCATCATAAAAATGTGTTGATTTACTGAAATTTAGGGAGTCATATTAAAATGTCATGCCCTAGGGCTGTATTAGTTAATGTGCCCAGTTTAAATATCATTTGTATGTAGTTGAGGGGAAGGTGGGTATAGCACCTTATTTGTTTTTAGTTGTGCTACATGAAACTATAAGAATGGTAGTCACCTAATTCTGATAATGTCGTATGTTGGGGTCACTGGAAGAATAAGGAGAATGGAGTACACTTACAGTTAGTGGAGTTATACTGTAGCTACTTGCAATGCACTTGAGTGGTAGCATCCCCACTTGTACCTCTTGCTCCAAAATCAGTTATTCCAATGATATATACAGCAGAAAGGACCATAGAAGAAAAAAGAAAGTTCAATATAGTGTAGTATATTTAGGCAATAGGACACTGGATAGGTAGGTAGATGAATGCACACTCACATTTATTGGAGACCTAAAATGGATCATGTAATGTAGTGTAGAGTGGTACCATCCTAATTCCAATCAATGTTATTGATTTTAACATTCTATTTGTAACATGAATCCATTTTTTTTATTTGCCCACGACATTTGGTCTCTTTTTTTGCTGCTGGGACATGTGGCTTGACGTTATTATGAGTTGTTTCGGCCACACAGAGGGACTTGGTGCTGCAATTCTAACACTTAGACTGCCACCATTGCTATCAGATCTGGCCATTAGTTTAGTCTCCTGGATTTACGGAGAAGGATTTCTGCTATATCGGAGAGTCGGTGGAGAAGCAAGCCCGAAGTCGTATATCTGGAGGGACTAAATTATCGAGTACAAAATATTATTAATAAGTAGCTAGCATTATATGAAGTTATAGCGGCAGTGGTTTTTCTTTTTTTATGCTCTGTGCATGAAAAGTTGTGCAATTAGTACAAAAACTTTTTTTCCTATGGGGGACTTCTAGCTTTGAGTGTTTCTTTAAGATATATAACAATTTTGCTATTTAACATCCTACAAGCCATAAGATATGAAATATGTCAAGTCAATGTGTGATCGGTTTTTACTGGTTATATCATAAAGATGTCTTGTTATTTAAGGTTTTGTTTCGTCTAGTCTAGTGAGTTCACATCAAATTGTAAGAGACTATCTCTACACTGCGTTATTCACATTGTTGGCAAAGAGGTAGACAGTTACACAGATACATAACAATATACATAGGTACTTTCTCTAGTTACAAACTGTATAATCACAGTCGTAAATTAATACGGTGGGAAAATAATATCTCTTGAATTCAGAATTGAAACATTATGTGCATAATAAGAATGTTACAGTTAAACAGTTCAAGCAAAGAGTTTTATTTGAATTAAAATGCTCCATAATGTGGCTTTAGTTTAGTCAAAAATCCTTGGTGGGGCAGTATTCAGAGAAGTTACCATGCCTTTGTTCTCATTAGAATGAATTAGAGCTTCAACGAACTCTACCACAGAAACCTACACTTCTAATAAACTGCTCTGCTGTCAAACACGGGGAATTCCAAATGACACTAAAATGTAGCCATGTACACTGAAACAGAGACTAACAAATTGTCAGACTTTTTTTTCTACAAATCTCAAAAAATCCAGTCAATGAGACAGACATGATATGATCAGAAGCTAGTTCGACTTCCAACCATGGCCTTCTTAATCGCCTGTTCAATTATCATGTTACACTTGTTTAATCACACTTACTTGAATGTTTTTAATTACCCATTTAACAGAGGTAAATGCTGCAAAATATGCCGGCACTTCATAAAATAATAACAATTATAATAAATCTAGAAAAACTGTCATGAATTTAACTGCTTTGAGATGCAAAACAGATCTTATTCACAATTTCACATGTTGGTTCACTCTTGGGTAAAAGCGGCATAGGGAGCCTTTGCATATATTTGCAACATCAGTTTAAAAAAAAAATCTAAGAAAATAATGCTAATTATTTTATTTTGTTATAAAAATATGCTAATCAGGTTTTATAACAAAATGGAATTTCAAAATTAAAACTATGTTTAGAGGTAGTCATCAAATAAAGGCTCCATCCCGGAAGTTAGTTCAAGTAAAAAGGATGAGTCAGTGCAGAATTAAAGGAACACCCCAAACACACACAGTACTTTAGGAAAAGAGTATGTTCTCTTTTTTCATTTTATAAAAGGGCTGATTTCACTAAAAATATGCATTTTTGTAAATCAACCATGTTGTACCTTCTGCACTGTCAGACGGCTGGTCCTGTTATTGCTTGGTAGGATAGCTCCACTGAACTAAACTCAAGAGAAAGCAGTCTGTGCCTGGAAAAGAGGAATGGCTTGAATTAGCTGCAGATTTTGGATTTGCATGTAAGCAAAGATTTCAAATAACCCCAAAGAAAACATGCAAAAAAAAAAAAAAGACCCATGCATATTTTCTTTGGTGGTATGTGTAGTAAACTGTTAATCTTGCTATTATTAGGTTTTTTTTTTTTTTATGGAGTTTTCATTTTTGAGGAGAGCAATAGCGAAAGAAGTGCCTGAGAGATAGCAGTGGATGTTGTTGATGTTGGTTTATCTAGTATATTCACATTTTCTAAAATTAAAGCACAGGGTTAGGTTTAGTTCCAGTCTAAGTCCCTTGCTAAGATAGGGGATTTTAAGTAGCATTTTAAAATTTGAAACTGTATTTTAGTGTGTTTGTGTATGTGCACTGTTCCTTAATCTGAATTTTGGTCTTTACGGCAGCACCAATTCTTAGAAATGCATGTTTCAGGTGTGTCCCCAATTCCCCTGCTCTATAACACAGTGTTTTGTAAATAGTTATAATTATTATTATGATTCATAGCATTTATATTTATTGCATCAACATTTTCTGCAGCACTTTACAATTTCAGAAAGGGAGTATGAACAAGGTTCTTCTCAAATAGGCTTACAATCTCCATGAGAGTACAACCCTATGTCTATGAAGAATCCTGTGAGACAAGGGAAGTCTACATTGATTAAAAGATCACTATAGTGTCAGGAAAACAAATTGGTTTTCCTGACACTATATAACCCTTAGGTCCCTCCCACCCTCAGGGTCCCCCTCCCTTGGCGCTGAAGGGGTTAAAATCCCTTTACTTCAATCCAGCGCCAGGATCCCTCAGCGCTGGTGATCTCTCTTCCCCCACCGACGTCAGCTCCTGAGTAGAGCGGAATGCGCATGCATGGCAAGAGCCGCGCACGCATTCAAACAGTCCATAGGAAAACATTTTACAATGCTTTCCTATGGACGTTCTGCACACTCAATGTGATTTTTGCATCCAGGGTCGCAGAAGCGCCTCTAACGGCTGTCAGGAAGACAGCCACTAGAGGTTGGATTAACCCTGCAATGTAAACTGTTTACATCTGAAGGGTTAAAACCTGGGGGACCTGGCACCCAGACCTCTTCACTATAGTGTCCCTTTAAGTTGCCCAAACTGCCTGAAGTAGCTTGAATCTCCACAGCCATCATTAGCAACCAGAGCTGCCATCAGAAATTTTGGGGCCCCTGACAAAGCACAAGGTCTCGCCCCTCTCCCTTCCACCAGGTCCTCCCAAACCCTACCTAGTCCACTGACAATGATGCAGGACTGAATGTGGTGTGTATAGTGGAAGTGAATTAGAATGTGTGTAATGGATGTAGTGTTTGTGTGTATTAGATACTGTTTGTGCAGTGAATTCAGAGTGTGTGTTTGTGTAGCGGATGTAGTGTGTATAGTGAATGCAGAGTGTGTTTGAGTAGTGGCTGTAGTGTGTGTACAGTGATGTAGTGTGTGTATTAGATGCAGTGTCTCTGTATAGTGAATGCAGAGTGTTTCAATGTGTGGTGGATGTAGTGTGTGTACTGTGAATACAGGATGTTTGTGTAGTGGATGCTGTGTGTATAGCGAATGCAGAGTGTGTCAGTATAGTGAATGCAGAGTGTGTTTCAGTGTACTGAATGCAGAGTGTGTGTTAGTGTAGTGAATGTAGTGTGTATGTTAGTGCAGTGAATGCAGAGTGTGTTAGTGTGTAGTGAATGCAGAGTGTGTGTTAATGTGTAGTGAATGCACTGTTAATGTGTAGTAAATGCAGAGAGTGTGTTAGTGTGTAGCGGATGCAGAGTGTGTGTTAGTGTAGTGAATGCAGAGTGTGTGTCAGTGTAGTGGATGCAGTGAGTTTGTTAATGTGTAGTGAATGCAGAGTGTGTTGTACTAGTGTATGCAGAGTGTGTGTCAGGGTAGTGTATGCAGAGTGTGTGTTGTATTAGTGTATGTGTTGTATTGGTGTACGCAGTGTGTGTTGTATTACTGTATGCAGAATGTGTGTTGTATTAGTGTATGCAGTGTGTGTGTGTTGTATTACTGTATGCAGAGTGTGTGTTGTATTAGTGTATGCAGTGTGTGTGTTGTATTACTGTATGCAGAGTGTATGTTGTATTAGTGTATGCAGAGTGTGTGTTGTATTAGTGTATGCAGTGTGTGTACAGTGCATAAATTAAATTCAATTAATTGTGTCCAGGGAGGGGGAAGATTCCATTCGCTGGTGGTCCGGTGGCATGGTGGAGCCCCCGGCTCCCTGTTACTGCAGAGGGGGCCCAGCACACTGCTTCTGCACATTCTGGTCCTCTCTTTGAATAAATCTCGCGAGACCCGTGGATCTTGCAAAAGTTATTGGAAGAGAAGACCGGAATGTGCCGAAACAGTGTGCTGGGCCCCCTCTGTAGTAACAGGGGGCCCACAGCTGCACATATAGATAGTGATATTCGCTATCTATGTGTGCAGAGAGGGAATGTAGGAATGTGCCCCCCAGGACCGCCGGGCCCGTGACAACCATCTTGGTTGTCATCCCCTGATGGCGGCCCTGTTAGCAACAGCTGAGGAAATTGACTAAATATGATGGTGGAAGCTACACATTTTGTCAAAATCAGGCTTTACCATAAAACCTCTGTTTTCTATAATTTGATTGTGCTGGAATTCTACGTTTATGAAATACTCAAACTTTTTGGTAATGTGGCAGTCACATTAAGTGAATTGCCGTCATTATAATATAGTCAAAAAGCATGCAATAAAATAAGGATGGGACCCAAAGAGTATTGTAGACACTACAATAAACCATAATGATTTTAGTGTCCATATAAGTATTTTTTTTATTTTTTTTATTAATGAAATATCATAGCCAGACATGAGTTGATGTCATGCACCATTCCACAGGTTCTCTCTATTCCTGTGCTCCCTGACCTCAGTTTGTTCCATTCTAAGTCTATTTTCAGACTGTCAATCTGTCTATCTGCCCAGCCATTCTAGGGATTGGTAATACACTTCTGATATTGTTTGCAATAGGTTTGCATTTTGGGAGTGTCTTGAGCGCACCCTACTCCAAGAGTGTGCCGGACGTAGTTGTGGTGGTGAAAGGGTTAAAGTTCACTATTTGTTTGCACTAGATCGGAAATAATGATAAAAATCCCCTTTAACACCACCCACACTTAACCATAATATAACTATTACTATTTTAATGCTGCCACCACCAAGACAATTTATACATGGGGTGCCTTGGTCCCCCAGGTAAATCAATAATAAAAACCCACCAAATACAATTTAGCGCAATAAAGAATTGCAAAATACTAGTTAGTCTCTTCAGGTAACGTGATTCTTTACCAGACAAAGGCAGAACTTAATAAAGGAATATTTATTATGAGCAAAAAATAGTCACAGTGCATACAAAAAAAATAGATTATAAATTATTTACACCAGCAACAGATAAAAACAAAAGGGATAAAATAACAGTCCTAATCACTTACTCAGGTTTTCAAAGTAAAACTTTTGCCTAGGGGGCTCTGGCAAGAAAGATGGTGACTAGAGTTGAGCGGACACCTGGATGTTCGGGTCCGGCGGGTTCGGCCGAACTTTGAAAAAAAGTCCAGAATCGGGATCGAACTTGACCCCGAACTTGACCCCGATCCCCATCGAAGTCAATGGGTCCTGAACTTTTGGGCAAAAAAATGCCTCTAAAAAGGTCCTGGAAAGGGCTAGAGGGCTGCAAAAGGAAGTAAAATGGGGGTAAGAGTAGGACAAGTGCCCTGCAAACAAATGTGGATAGGGAATCACTTAAAATAACATAAAAATAAAAAATACAGCTGAGTCATAAAATAGCACTAAACAAGCTAGTAAATTAGGTGGACAGTGCTAAGAATTATTATAATAAAATCATACATGCAAAGGTAGCAGCATCTGAACTCCTTGTTGGTGAATAGCTGCTTTATTGGATAGGGAGCACTTGTAACTTTTTTCACTATCTTTTTCAATATATTAAATAGCACTAGATGAAATCTTTGATTTTAGCTTTGGAAGAACATAAATCAAAATCTAAAGCATGGCTGTCAGGAGGATCACCAGAATTATCAATTTGAGAGAAGGTTGGAGTGCAGGATATTCTCTTTCATTGTTCAAACTGAGCTCAACTCCTGATGCATGGAGAAAAGGCCTTCACAAGCCTCTGCTATTGTGTACATAGTTTATACTATGTGACCCATAGGTTGAGGAGGCGGTGACCGTGGTGTAGGTGGAAGCAGCAGTGGAGGAGGAGGTGGTAGACAACACTGTTTTTTATATAAATATATATTTTTTAATTAGGGTAGCCCCCAAAATATTGGGTTATATAAAAAAAGAAAACTCTGTTCCGCAGAGCGACTGACCGCACAGTCTCATGAGGCGGTGAGCGGGAAGGCCAAAGTTACGCTGCAGCGCAGACAGGCGAGCAGCAGCAGGATGAAAACGCCAAAAGCGCGCACAGCCGCCACAGTGAATGTCACATCCTGTTCCAAGTTGCGGATCAGTCTGGCGATGGCTTCTGGTATCCAGTACTCTTTTTACTGAAGCTGCATCAGGGTCCTGGTATGTGGCCGCACAAACACTGTTGCTCAACACCAGGGGGCATGTGGTTCCCCTGCATCAGACCCTGCTAATCCATTCCACACTGTGACTCCTAACTTAACCATCAGGCATACTAGGTTCCGGCCGTCCGACCTCCACCCAGACAGTGTCTGGGTCCCGGTCACCGGACTGCAAAACTGTGAATGGCCCATTAAATCTGTTATGGTTCCTTATATCGCTCCATCTGTTATTTGGATAACTGTGGGAATTCTAAAGATAATACATGCCGACGAGCACTATGGGACGGCCGCTCCGCTTTTGCACCCTGTTCCCTCTTATGCTTATGCTGTGCTGGTGCCTCTGTGTGACCAGCGCCTCTTCCTCCAAACTGCAGTCTAGGCCCTTATCATCCTTCACATCACCTTCCACCCACTCCTCAACCCTGCCCTCCTTGCCGGTCTGCACAGTCTTGTTACAATGCTGCCTCCCATCCCATGTGTTCCCTATTAAGGGTTAATAAATATATAGGGGTGTATATAAAAAAATACCCCTCTCTGTCTCATTAGAGATATTTTTGCCAGAAGCTCAAGGAAGCAGGCAGAAGGGTCAGTGTTAGGACCCGCTTAGGGGGGTCTGCCTTGACGTTGACCGGCGGGCATTGCCTCCAATGGCCATTGGAGCAACTAAATGACCTCCATTTGTCTAAATATACATAGGGATTAAGGAGAGAGCGCAGGTAACTTTTTCTTTTCTTTGGTTCTATTTCAGATATGAAGTGCACACCCCAAATGTACTTTTTATCACCCAAAATAATTTGAATTTTTCAAAGTGCGCTGAAAGCACAGTATTTGACGGTTCTATTTGACTCTCATATATGAAGAGAATGGCAGGCCGCAAATGTACTATTTAGCCGCCAAAAAATTTGATTGTTTAAAAATGCTATGTCACAGCACTATTTGACGGTTCTATTTGACTCTCAGATATGAAGAGTACGCCGCAAATGTACTTTTTAGGAGCAAAAAAATGGGAATTTGTCAAAGTACGCTGTAAACACAGTATTTGATGCTTCTATTTGACTCTCAGAAATGAAGTGTAGGCATCAAATTTACTTTTTAGCACCTAAAGAATTAAATTTTTTACAACTGCAATGTAAGCACAATATTTGACAGTTCTATTTAACTCTCAGATATGAAGAGCACGCCCCAAATTTACTATTTAGCAGATTAGCATCCAGAAAATAAGAATGTTTACAATTGTGCTGTAACCGCACTATTTGACGCTTCTATTTGACTCTCAGATATGAAGTGTAGTGCCCAAATTTACTATTTAGCAGTTTAGCACCAAAACAATTTGCATTTTTACAAGTGCGCTGTAACCGCAGTATTTGAAGCTTCTATTTGACTCTCAGATATGAAGAGCATGCCCCAAATTTACTATTTAGCAGATTAGGACCAAAACAATTAGAATTTTTACAACTGCGCTGTAACCAAAGTACTTGACGCTTCTATTTGACTCTCAGATATGAAGTGCACCCCACTAATTTAATATTTAGCACCAAAAAAATTGACTTTTTAAAACTCCGATGTAACCACAGTATTTGACACTTCTATTTGACTCTCAGATATGAAGTGCACCCCACTAATGTACTAGTTTGCAGAATTCTTTCCAAATCTGTCCCTGAAAGCGGCAGCATCCTCTCCCTACACTAATAAGAGCTCATGTGCGTGCGGCGCTACGTGACTCTAGCTTACACTGAACTCCAACCTGAACATATACTTATATGTCCCTGTCCGGGGTCCAAAAAATTTAATGTTCTGTACGAATCCGAACTTTACAGTCCAGGTTCGCTCAACTCTAATGGTGACTCAATCAAAATTAGATTTTAGCCCCAAGCAAGTACAATACACATCTCAGTATCATTAGATATATACCCTGTGGATTACCAAGCCTGGCCCAAAGGTGGAGACAATAAGTGACCACTCCCTTCTGTTCTAGACCAACATCAATCCAAATGAAAACATTTGCTTCTATCTCCTCTTATGCACTTGCCAAATAAATAATAATTGTATCTATGAATTTGTTACTATTTTGCCATTCCATAGATATGGAACACTTCTTACTTGTGACCCAATATAGCGGATATCACAATCCCGCCCAATGGCATAAGTTACGCACCTCACGTTTAGGCTTAATTAGAAGATTGTGCTTGTCCCATTCTAAATATAATAAAAATGAGGCTTAATTATTAATCTGTGAGTAAGTATTAATGTTTCTTTTGGATATGATACTGGAACATTAACATATCAAAGCACCTCCTATCTAAAAGGGAATCTAGACATATGACAAATTAGAGAGTTAGTTTATATTTAAACCAGACTTCCATGCCACTTATGTGTGACTTCCCACACCTTACAGAATAGCTCTGTTGGGGTCCCAGCTTCAAAGAGGAATTTAGGTTGTAATCCTTCTGCACCCCCGTACAATCAAATAAACCCTTTTTGGAGTTGACAATACCACCTCTACCAGGCAGCCAGTTCAACTATGCACTACACAAATTACAATAAATGACAATATTCAATAGTGCAACAATGAATTATGCACCCTTGCCGTGACAGGGGATATATTAACCATGGCATCAATCAGCAAAGTCTTTAAAATATCTTGTGATTTATGATGAACACAACTTTAGTTGAATAAATTCCATGAAAATTTTTCAAAATAATTGCAGTCCAATCACCAACAGGCTGAAGTTATCCATTATTCCTATTCTATACCTATCTTTTTCCTTAACCATCTGGTTAAAGGACCACTCTAGGCACCCAGACCATTTCAGCTTAATGAAGTGGTCTGGGTGCCAGGTCCTTCTAGGGTTAACCCATTTTTTCATAATTATAGCAGTTTCAGAGACAGCCACTAGAGGCGCTTGCGTGCTTCCCACTGTGATTTTCACAGTGAGAGCACGCCAGCGTCCATAGGAAAGCATTGTAAATGCTTTCCTATGCGACGGGCTGAATGCGCGCGCAGCTCTTGCCGCGCGTGCGCATTCAGCCGGCGGGGCGTAACGGAGGCGGAGAGGAGGAGGAGAGCTCTCCGCCCAGCGCTGGAAAAAGGTAAGTTTTTACCCCTTTCTCCCTTCCAGAGCCGGGCGGGAGGGGGTCCCTGAGGGTGGGGGCACCCTCAGGGCACTATAGTGCCAGGAAAACGAGTATGTTTTCCTGGCACTATAGTGGTCCTTTAACCAATTTGGGAAAATGTTGTTTGCCATTGGATCAAGAAACATCATGCAAAGTATATTTTAGATTTTCCAATGAGAGAGTTACAATGGTCCACGCAGTGAACCATATCTAGCTATCTAATATTTATTACATAGCTAGATATGGTTTTATAATATGATAATATTCTAGAATTCCTTTTCTGGTTAAAATTTGAGCAAATAGGTCATGGGTTATGTAAATTTTTTCTCTTTGTAATCTTGCTGTTGTGATGGACAACATTATTTGAGTCTGACTAATGTGAACCATTGCTCATGGTAAGATAAGTTTATCGGATTTTCCCCGCTGTGAAATAGTATAAAAATGGGACACAAAATTGAGCTACATCGGAAAGGGGAAAGGATACATAATTTTTCAGTGACTAAGTTTCAATAGAATGAATTTTTAAATGGTGTCTGATAGCTAGACCAGACATCTGAACTCTACTGATAGCTTGTCCGAGTTTTTATAAAAGATTAGGAGCTAACAGTGGAGATTTACTGATGGCATAAATTGCAGGTTTTTCTACAGTTCAAAAGTAGAATGGTGGAACTGTTAGTGGTTACAAGAAACAATTCATGATTTCAAATGTTATGCATTAATGTAGCATTTTATTGTCATTCAGGCTTTACTCTGTGACTGCAAGGCAGGAATTAAGGTTTTTTTCCATCGCAAAGTATTGGTATATTTAGTAAAAACATGACATTTACATTTTGCATTTTTATGATATTTAATTTGGAATTAATTAAATGCAAGAATTGCTTTCTAAGATTTTTTTAAATCTTACTATATTTTTAGCAGATTCAGCAAAAATCATAATAGAAAAGCACAATAATGAAAAATTATATACATTTGAAGAAACACAGTATTGTTTTGTAGTCAGACAGAATCTGTAAAAGACAGTAAACGTTTGGCATTGTTCTTTATCTAAAATATATTCACACATGTTTTTATTCTTTCATTGCAAGGAGTTAGATAAATCTCATTATATTACACATTTACATTACATTTGTGAGAAATGTATGCATGCTATTTCAGGGCAATCTGGAGACGAAATACTGGAGGTAATTAATGTACTAGATTTCAGTAAGTCTTTTGACACTGTTGCACATAGAAGGCTTATCAATAAACTACAATCTTTAACTTTGAATTCCAATATTGTTGAATGGGTACGGCAGTGGCTGAGTGACAGGCAACAGAGGGTTGTAGTCAATGGAATATATTCAAAGCTTGGACTTGTCACCAGTGGGGTATCTCAGGGATCTGTACTTGGACCCATTCTCTTTAATATTTTTATTAGTGATATTGCAGAAGGTCTTGACGGTAAGATATGTCTTTTTGCTGATGATACTAAGATTTGTAACAGGGTTGATGGTCCAGGAGGGATAAGCCAAATGGCAAATTATTTAGGTAAACTAGAAAAATGGTCAGAATTGTGGCAAATGACATTTAATGTGGATAAGTGCAAGATAATACATCTTGGATGTAAAAACCCAAGGTCAGAGTACAGAATATTTGATAGAGTCCTAACCTCAACATACAAGGAAAGGGATTTAGGGGTGATTATTTCTGATGACTTAAAGGTAGGCAGACAATGTAATAGAGCAGCAGGAAATGCTAGCAGAATGCTTGGTTGTATAGGGAGAGGTATTAGCAGTAGAAAGAGGAACGTGCTCATGCCATTGTACAGAACACTGGTGAGACCTCACTTGGAGTATTGTACACAATACTGGAGACCGTATCTTCAGAAGGATATTGATACCTTAGAGAAGGGCTACTAAACTGGTTCATGGATTGCAGGATAAAACTTACCAGGAAAGGTTAAAGGATCTTAACATGTATAGCTTGGAGGAAAGACGAGACAGGGGGGATATGATAGAAACATTTAAATACATAAATGGAATCAACACAGTAAAGGAGGAGACTATATTTAAAAGAAGAAAAACTACCACAACAAGAGGACAGTCTTAAATTAGAGGGACAAAAGGTTTAAAAATAATATCAGGAAGTATTACTTTACTGAGAGGGTAGTGGATGCATGGAATAGCCTTCCAGCTGAAGTGGTAGAGGTTAACACAGTAAAGGAGTTTAAGCATGCGTGGGATAGGCATAAGGCTATCCTAACTATAAGATAAGGCCAGGGACTATTGAAAGTATTTAGAAAATTGGGCAGACTAGATGGGCCGAATGGTTCTTATCTGCCGTCACATTCTATATGTCTCTTTATGTCTACTGCTCTTTGAAATGTAATAAATTGCCTCACAACTGATTTCTGTGGGCTCTGAATCACAGATCTCCATATTTGTTCAAATGACCTTAAAAATTCAGAATTCCTGGTACACTATAGGCACACAAAACATTTCATCTCATAGAATTGGCTTTGGTTCCCATAGTGCCTGGTTTCCCCAGGCACTGTCCCTCCATTCAGTGTTATATCATTTTCTAAATAATATTTTGTTGCTACTTCCATGATATAAATATAACACAGGTTTTGTTGGCACTATATTGGGTTTGCTGCTTGTTTTTTGATGTTCTAAACACGTATCCTCTGAAAAAAAAAGTCTTAAAAATCCAAAAAATTCTACTACACAAGAATAGATTCTCCCTGTTCAGTGTTCTTACAGAAATAATTACCAGGATTTAGCACGGGACTTTTTTATAGCGATAGTTAACTGCAAGGTCAATTTGTTTGGCTTGAAAAAAAAAAAAAAAAAATCAGGGTGGTTCTCAACTAAATATTTATGCAGGTACCATAGAATGTGTGCAAATTACAGCCAAAAAGACCTCCAGATAGGAAACATATCAATATAAACAAACACAAAAGTTTGCTACCGAAGAAATGCCCCATTAGCAACCTCAGTAACATTGTGAAATATGGATACAGCAATGCCTTAAACTTACACTTTATTGAAATCATTTTTAAAACCACACCAAAGTGGCTTTGAGAAAATGCAATATTTACTTTGCAGAGTTATATCCTCCTCTATGACTGTCAGTATGGTAGTCACTAGAGGTGCTTCCATGACACAGACAGAGTAATACTTGGTCACGTGACAAGGAAGCCATATAGGAAAGTTATGATTTCAGTATTTCGTACAGGGAATTTTGAATGTGCATGTGGCACTTGCCATGCATGGTCATTAGGTCCCCAAATGCACATCGTGACATTGCTGGAAAAGGAGAGTAGAGCAGCACAGAGGGAGCCTCAGCACTCTAAATAGACAATTAATTTTTTTTTATTTCTAACATTTCAATGTCACCCGGCAGGGAGGGCGGGGGGGCAGCTGGAAAGGTTTAGGGAGAGAGACACTATAGCATTAGGAGTACATATATGGTCTCAATAGCATGGAACCAGTATAGGCAGCGGTTGTCCCCAATTGTATTATTAGGGCCAAAGGGGGATCAGGTACACACTGACTCTTTACTGCTGGAACGGCACTGGGTTGAAGGAAGCGGTGACAATTCTATTTATTTATCGTATTTCTATTTAAAAATATGCTTGCACAAGAAGCTCTTACAGACCCAGCATATATTTCTTTTACATTGCTGGCATTTTTATAGCTGCGACCAGATAAGAAGCTTCACTGTTTGCAGCTCTAATTATATGCTTATTCCAGTTTTTTTCCCCCCAGATTTTGTGCAAACTATGTACTTATGACAGGAAAAAAGATATGCCGACTAAGCCAAGCTACATTAAGAAGTCTGCTTCTGATCTGTGCAAATTGAGGATCTTTTAACGGAATTCTGAGCATAACTCACTCAGGTCCATGGCGTTTGTTGACTACCAGGTGAAAAGGACAGAGAACAATGAATAAAAGATAGAGATGCCCTGTTGCAAGATTGAGTGGATTTTACATTGAATTGCACTTTTTGCATCTCACAAATACATATTTATTAAATATATGAGTAAGAAAAAATCATTTGAAATTTCCTGGTTAGTGATAGTTCAACTTTAAATGTTTTTGTGGATGCAAGTCATATATTTGCTAAAAGAGATCAGTAAATATGCAACCAAGCTTGGGAGCTTACAACTTGTAATACATTTTCAATGCTTTAAAAGTGTTAATACGGACATCTTTGAAATTGTCAATACATTTTTCTTACTTGTGTTTGGAGAGTGCTACAGAACTGCCTTTAAAATTATATTTTGAGACATGTCACCCAATAGAGCTTTCATAGAGTCGCTGTATACATTTGCAAACAAATAAATCTGGATATATAGTATGATTATTTTCTACCACAGAGATCAATTGAAATATATATTCAAGGAATACATTGATATGTCATTCTGCATGCCAAGTAACATTCAGCTAGCATCTGATATACAGTTGTGCTCAAAAGTTTGCACACCCTGGCAGAAATTGTGAGATTTTGAAAATATTTTGTAACAAAAATGACTTTTATTAAAGGATAGTGATAATATGAAGCCATTTATTATCACATAGTTATTTGGCTCCTTTTTAAATCCTAATGATAGCAGATCACCCAAATGGCCCTGATCAAAAGATTACATACAGTGAGGGGGGAAAGTATTTGATCACCTGCTGATTTTAAACGTTTGTCCACTGGCAAAGAAATGATCAGTCTATAATTTGAATGGTAGATGTATTCAAGGTGTATTTTAACAGTGAGAGACATAACACACAAAAAAAAAAATCCAGTAAAACGCATGTCAAAGTTATAAATTGATTTGCATGTCAATGACTGAAATGAGTATTGGCTCCCAGGTGTCTTTAATACATGTAACAAGCTGAGATTAGGAGCACTCTCTCTTAAAGGACACCTGTCCACAGAAGCAATCAGATTACAAACTCTCCACCATTGGACAAGATTGCAGACCTACACAAGGCTGGAATGGGCTACAAGACCATCACCAAGCAACTTGGTGAGAAGGTGACAACAGTTGGTGCGATTATTCACAAATGGAAGAAACACAAAATTGCAGAGGAGAACTGGGTGAAAGTGTTAAGGTCAGATGAGACCAAAATTGAGCTCTTTGGCATCAACTCAACTCGCTGTGTTTGCAGGAGGAGGAATGCTGCCTATGACCCCAAGAACACCATCCCCACCATCAAACATGAAGGTGGAAACATTATTCTCCGGGGTGTTTTTCTGCTAAGGGGACAGGACAATTGCACTGCATCAAAGGGACGATGGATGGGGCCATGTACCATCAAATCTTGGGTGAGAACCTACTTCCCTCAGCCAGGGCATTGAAATTGGTTGTAAATACGTATGCCAGCATGACAATGACTCAAAACACACAGCCAGGGCAACAAATGAATAGCTCAAGAAGAAGCACATTAAGGAACTGGAGTGGCCTAGCCATTTCCCAGACCTTAATCCCAAAGAAAATTTGTGGAGGGAGCTGAAGATTTGAGTTAACAAACATGAGCCTTGAAACGTTAATGACTTGGAGAGGATCTGCAAAAGGAGTGGGACAAAATCCCTCCTGAGATGTGTGCAAACCTGGTGGCCAACAAGAAATGTCTAAAATCTTTGATTGCCAACAAGTACTAAGTCAAAGGGGTCACATACTTATGTCACTCATTGATATGCAAATCAATTTATAACTTTTTTGACATGAGTTTTTCTGGATTTTTTTTGTTATTCTGTCTCTCACTGTTAAAATACACCATTGAAATTATGGACTGATCATTTCTTTCTCAGTGGGCAAATGTTCAAAATCAGCAGGCGATTAAATACTTTTTCCCCTCACTGTACCCATGAATATTTGGCCTTGTTACAGACACACAAGGTGACATACACAGGTTAAAATGGCAATTAAAGGTTAATTTCCCACACATGTGGCTTTGCAACTACTTAAGTGTCTGTGCATAAAAAGTTAATTAGTTTATTGGATGCACTGAACAGACTAGATATTGAGCCATGAGGAGCAGAAAACAACTGTCAAAAGACCTGCACAACAGGTAAGGGAACTTTATAAAGATGGAAAAGGATATAAAAAGATATCCAAAGTCTTGAAAATGCCAGTCAGCACTGCTCAATCACTTATTAAGAAGTGGAACATATCTTGATACCAAGCCAAGGTCAGGTAGACCAAGAATGATTTCAGCCACAACTGCCAGAAGAATTGTCCGGGATACAAAAAAAACACCCACATAAGCATGTACTAAGAGCTAAATTGGAAGCTCCTTGTTTGTGAGTGTATTTCATCCCTCTTTTAACTGATGCATTGTGTGTTCTGGTAACTTTATACCATGGCTAGTATTGGAATTTTCAGCAATTTGAGCTACAGTAGCTCTTCTGTGTAATTGGACCAGACGGTTCACTCACCACATGAATCAATGAGCCTTGGGTAGCTATGATCCTGCTCTGGTTTGCCAGTTGTCCTTCCTTGCACCACCTTTTGGTAGGTTCTAACCACTGCATACCAGGAACACCCCATAAGACTTGCCATTTTAAAGATGCTTTGACCCAGTTGTCTAGTCTTACTAATTGCCCCTTAGTAAAGTCACAGATCTTTTCTATAGCCCATTTTTCCTGCTTCCAACCCATAGAAATCAAGAACTGACTGTGTACTTGCTGTCCATTTATCCCACCCCTTGACACGTGCAATTGTAACAATATAATTAATGTTATTCTATTCACCTGTCAGTGGTTTTAATGTTGTGATCAGTGTTGTTTATTTCTTAACTGACTCATTAGGAATACTTTACGCAACCAGACACATCATAGAAGAACACCCAGATGAGAGTTTCTATTCCACAAGCCTAACACCTACAACAAATCAAGTGTTAGAGTGCAAATATAAATACAAAATATATACAAAAATCTACAAGGTCCCTCAAACCCCTGCAGGAGGGAATAAGAAGGAGGACCTAGAGGTCCCACCCATAAGGAGAGGAATATCTAGCAGGAATAAAGAGAAGGTTTAATCCAAAACCAATATCTATAAGCACATAGAAAACAGTCACACCAAGACACTAGTATGCATTAAGATATAATTCAAAAAGATATAATTCAAAAAAGACACCTTCCAGTGGGCATGATATGAAGAATCTAGAGGAACCAGTGACACTCAAGCTTCTCATTAAGACCATGAGGTGACACTGTGTCCAGTAGATGCATCCAGCGAACCTCCCTCTGCAAAAATCTTCTTTCTCTATCATTAACCCTAGGGGTAGTTTAACCGAATTTTTAGTGATTTCAGCTTTGTGGTATGTTTTTTGGCCCTTAGAGGCCTCTGTACCTTGCTTACTCAGTCTGTTTTCTACAAATTTTGTTTATGTCCTAGCAACCGGACATAGCGTCATGTGATCCAGTATCCAAGATGGCGGAGGGTTGTCAGGAGGGGCTGCTTTACTCAGTTATGGGAATTGTGGTCTATCCTGTCTATT
This sequence comes from Pelobates cultripes, assembly GCA_933207985.1. Taxonomy (NCBI): domain Eukaryota; kingdom Metazoa; phylum Chordata; class Amphibia; order Anura; family Pelobatidae; genus Pelobates; species Pelobates cultripes. Next base: position 33,426,394 of record OW240912.1, on the reverse strand, counting down.
TTGGTCATGTATTTAATAGTGAGTGCACTCTGTTTTTGTAAGGACATGCATTGATCAAGGGGATACCCCGAAATGTTTGTACCTTATTTCCTTGAAAATAAATCTTTTTGTGGCACTTGGTATGCACATTTGCAATTGTTTGCGCTGTCCTCATTTTTTCTATTTTCAAGATATACCAAAGTAGGAGTCATCATGTTTTCCTATTTATGTCTTTAGAAATGCTTATAACCAATTATAGACATCTCTCTCACCCTCACTAGTACATTATTCCTACATTTTAAAGGACAACTATAGTGCCAGGAAAACATACTCGTTTTCCTGGCACTATAGTGCCCTGAGGGTGCCCCTACCCTCAGGGACCCCCTCCTGCCGGCTGGATGGTGAGGAAAGGGTTAAAACTTACCTCTTTCTACAGCGCCGGGCGGGGAGCTCTCCTCCTCTCCGCCTCCTCTCCTCCCCTTCAGCTGAATGCGCATGCGCAGCAGGAGCTGCGCACTCATTCAGCCAGTCTCATAGGAAAGCATTGACAATGCTTTCCTATGGACGCTGGCGTCTTCTCACTGTGATTTTCACAGTGAGAAGCACGCAAACGCCTCTAGCGGCTGTCAATGAGACAGCCACTAGAGGCTTTAAAAGCCGGATTAACCCATTTATAAACATAGCAGTTTCTCTGAAACTGCTATGTTTATAAGAAAAGAGGGTTAATCCTAGAGGGACCTGGCACCCAGACCACTTCATTAAGCTGAAGTGGTCTGGGTGCCTAGAGTGGTCCTTTAATGGTGTTTATTGAAATTGATGCCCCATTGTTTGTAGGTGGTAAGAAATTAATTAAAAGCATATTTATATATATATATATATATATATATATATATATATATATATAAAACACAAAATAATACAATACACCGCTAGATGCAAGTAGGTAGCAAACACTAGAATCTGAGAGACCATTTACGCCAGATTGTAGATATGAAAATGCATTTATGTAATGTAGGTTTGTACCAAAATTTGACTGACATTCTTGTAGAATATATCCACACAGGTGGTGATAGTGAGTAATAAAATCACCTTAAGCCACCTACATTCTGAGCAAAGTTTAAGGCTTTTTTGTTTGAAAGTATACTAACCAATGCTTGTATATAGGTGTACAGACAGTATTCTACTGTCAGATTTTTTCTGATTATTACATATCCACCATCACTGTCGGAATGAGCTTCATTTCTACCAGTTTTTACCGGGTGGGGGATATACCGCAGATTCTTATATGGAATTACACTATCTGCACAATTTGTCTTTTCTCATTTTGGGTGGATATATTCTGCAAGAACTACAATTACAAACCTACATTACAAAAAGACTTTCAAAACATTTCACATTTCTACTATAAATAATGCTTTCCACTATTGTAAACAAAATCTTAGCTCTTATGGTCTTAATGGATGTAATTTTGTCCATTGTACAGTTCTGTTAAGGAATAAATTACTAGAGCCCTGTTTATGTTTTCTTTGTATATATTTGAGCAAATTCACCCGGATTTTGAAGATAACATATAAAGTTCAAATTATGTAAGTATAAGAAAAACATACATTGACATTGTATATAAACACATCTTGTGATCGGTACCGGATAAATTCTAAAACTTCAAATATATATTTTTTTAATGTTGCAAATGTTTCAGATGCCCAGTAAAAGTTCTGAGTAAAGTTTATCCATAGCAACCTCAATTTGCTGGAGTTACATAGCTGACTTTATAAGCATTTCTGTGAGATCACGTCAAACACGAACATTGGTAAATACATTGGTTGGAAATGATTCATAATTTACATAGATTAACAAATTTAGTGATTACTACATTGAAATCAGACAAAATTAAATGTGAAATAGAGCTACGTGTTTTTTTTTATCAACATGTTAGACTACAGCATTGAGGGTTCTGCTGTGATAAACAAAGTGAGGGGAAAGAAGAAACAAACAATAATGCAATATGTCTATTAAGAGATATGTGGATGTTCATTGTCAGAGAAATCACAAACTAATAAATAACAGTGATATAATCAATACTAGCCTTCAGAGGGTACAAGCGGAACAGAGGTATGAGTACGGAGGACTATTTTAATCACGAGAAGGTTATGGTGAGATGGTAAGTCTTCTAAATCATTATCAGACAAAGCAAACATGTTTACACAATACGAATAATGGGTCTGATACACAACAAAAAGAAGAGGAAGCAGGAGGCACATGGTAGTATATAGGAACACAAAAAGAATAAATCAGCGCTCTTGCTAAGTGCATAAACAACAGAACATTAAAGTCTGGGACAGGCATTATTTTTTTAAAAAGAAAGAAGATAATCACTCTTTAATCACTATCTAAATCTCCATAGCAACTAAATCATAAAACAAAATATTAAAAGAACCATATCCTGATGATTATTGATTATTCAAACAAGGCAACAAAAGCACAATGTGACATGTGGTTATAGAGTACGCGGCAATATGACTTGTATGGGCTTCCTCAGTTTTCCAAGTTTAATAACTAATTACCAGCTCCTCAGGGGGTGCCCTACTTTCTAACCTCGAAAAAGATTGTGTATTTTTTTTCAGTTCACTGCCAACCTTTGATGCTAATTCAATGCCCAACAAACATTTGCTGCTCACTTTCACCTGTCTAATTTCTTAAATACAGGGTTAAAGTATATCCACGTAAAATACAACACAACCTGTCTTTGTTTAGTAAGGAATTAAAGCCTTTCCATTCTATTGATATCCAATCCTTACCAGATAAAATATGAAGGACATGCGGCATGGAAACCCACCAGCGGGTAGGTAATAAAATTCCCACTCACCCATCCAGCTTCAGTTGGTGATTATCCAGGCAGCAGTTACAATCTTTGATAACGGAAGGAAACAGAACCCTGGAACTCCAATCCATGTAATGTGAAAATTAAACACTTTGCATCATTTGTTAAAACTAAATTATTAGAAAATAAAATGCATCAAATCGCAAACCCCATTATACAGCAGCAAAATCTCATGTTTTATCCACCACAATGGACTTCGTGATAGAACACACCTAATTATTTGCTCATTTAATTATTATAACCCCACATACAGGGTTACATGCTCAGAATTGTAATTCTACCAGATAAAACAATATTTCTTAACTTTCATTTGCAAAATTAAAGGAAAAGAGAACTTATTTTAAACCAAAAAATAGTTTAAGTAAATACAAGAAGTAGTAATTCTGGTGTCTATAGCCTGTCTCTGAAGGCTTTTCAAAAGTAAACGCCTTTTCAGAGAAAAGACATTGTTTATATTAGTGACTAGTAACAGCTCTAATGGCAGTCACTCAGACGGCCACTAGAGGTGCTTCCTGTATCAGTGCTGCAGTGTCTCCACGCTCTGCATTGAGGTGATGAATGTTCAAGCATCTCTATGAGGAGGTGCTGATTGGAAAGCTGGCCTTTTACAGAGCAAGTGTAACTGCCTCACAATACTTTACTGTGGGAAAGCATTGGATTGGCTTAGATTGTTAAATTTGATGATCTCAGTTACGGAAGCAGGACCAGGAGGAGACATTCCCAATGAGCATGGGGAGAAAAAGGTGATTAAAATCACATTTTCTAAGTGATCTAAAGAGGTCTGGGGACCTAAACAGCCACACCAGCTCTTTTGTGTTAGGAGTACATTTTTATATTGATGACACTGTAGTGTTCCTTTACTAGTAATACGTAATCATTGTTCAGGAAAGATATGAAGGAGCACTAGGTAAAAAAAAAAAAGTGGGCAGAATTAGTACCATAAAATGAACAACTGTCCAAGAAATGCAAACCCTCAAGTATGGGAGAACACTAATGAAGCAACACAAAATAAAAGCAAAAACAAAACACAAATAAAGTATTGTAGTTAGAGTTGAGCGGGCACCTGGATGTTCGGGTTTGCCAAGTTCGACCGAACTTCGTCAAAACGTTCGAGTTCGGGCTTGAACTTGACCTGAACTTGACCCCAAACCCGAACGCCATTGAAGTCAATGGGGACCCGAACTTTTGGGCACTAAAATGCCTCTAAAAAAGTCCTGGAAAGGGCTAGAGGGCTGTAAAAGAAAGTAAAATGGGGGTAAGAGTAGGACAAGTGCCCTGCAAATGTGGATAGGGAAATAACTTAAAATAACATAAAATACATAAACATTTAAAATAATAATCTTGAACTAGGAGGTGGATGTCTAATAGGAGGTTGAGGAGGCGGTGACCATGGCGGTGGAGGTGGAAGCGGCGGTGGAGGAGGAGGAGGTAGCTAACACTGTTTATTTGTTTTTTGTTTTTTATTGGGGTAGCCCCCAAAATATTGGGACATATAAAAAAAAAAAAAAAACACATTTGCGGCCTGTGGTGCATTTCTTGCAGTCCAATAACGCCATCAGGTTTTTAAAACTGTCTGTCTCCACCAAAGGCCATGAATTTCAGCGTTTTTCAAGGAGACATAGAAGCGGGATAGTAAGGCTGAGAACGGCGTCATCGGCACTGACCATGTTGGAGGAGTACTCGAAACAGCGCAACACGGCACACAGGTCTCGCATGGAGGCCCACTCATGGTGGTGAAGTGGTGCTCTTCCGCAGAGCGACTGACCCGTGCGTGTTGCAGCTGAAACTCCACTATCGCCCGCTGCTGCTCACATAGTCTCTCCAGCATGTGTAAGGTGGAGTTCCACCTTGTGGGCACATCACATATGAGACGGTGAGCGGGAAAGCCGAAATTAGGCTGCAGCACAGACAGGTGAGCAGCAGCAGGGTGAGAACGCTGATAGCGCGCACAGCCGCTTCAGTGAAACTGCGAATGGCTCATTAAATCAGTTATGGTTCCTTTGATCACTCCATCTGTTACTTGGATAGCTGTGGAAATTCTAGAGCTAATGCATGCCGACGAGCGCTAGGGGACGGCCGCTCCGCTTTTGCACCCTGCTCCTCTGTGCGACCACCGCCTCTTCCCCCAAACTGCACACGTCACTCGCATGACCTTCATTCCATGTGGGGTTTAGGACCTCATCATCCTCCACATCATCTTCCACCCACTCCTCAACCCTGCCCTCCTTGCTGGTCTGTACACTGCAGAAAGCCACAGCAGTTGGCACCTGTGTTTTTCCAGCATGTAAAGTTCACTAAGAATAACTTACTGTAATGGCAAACACTATAATTGGTACAGCCTGTAGATTAGTGATAACGATGATGGTCCCAGGTGTGTCCTGGAGCCCTCCCAGTGTAAGTAGTCAGCTTGCGATTTGTCAACTTACCTGGGTTCCACTGGTTGTTGGTAGCACCTTCCTGTGCTGGCAGGTCCTGAACAGGAGCCTCAGGCACCTGGGGGCCTGCTGGTAACATCCTCCCATGGAAAGTTGTCAAGCTGGAGTGGTAATGCTGCGTGGAGTGTTAAAGATTCAAAGTCCAAGTAATCTAAATTGTATCTCCAAATATTTCATATACAGTATAATGGCAACCTATGTAAAACTTGTGCTGTATACTTCAATAACACATTATTCTTTTGCAGGCCAACTGAACATCCAGAATGACAAACAGAGTCAGAGTTGGGTTTTTCATTTTTTAGGTTGTTTTTAGATATTAATACACTTTAAAAAAAAAAAAAAATTATTTACATGTTTAAAATCACTGAAACATGTAAATTGTAAAGTCTGCAAGGTCAATTTTCTTTGTATATATAAGATTAATAATGACTGCATGTTTTTGTGCATTCTGGACTCTTGAAACATTCTTGTCCTGGTGATTTTCTTAAAGATTTTTCAGTTCAAACTAGACCCACACTTATGTTGGAATTTCAATGATTACCAAACTGGACAAATATGGACAAATAAAAAATGTTTAATAGGATGTCTGTGCTTATTTAATAGGAACTCTGGGATTATTTCTCAAATCTATATGCTTGGGGAGGACTTTCCAAAGTACATCTTGAAATGTGCCGGTGATGCACAACAATTGTTTCCACTGTGGAGAGGTGTATTGTGTTTGGTCTAACCATCAGTTTTTCTGACATCTAGCAATATGCGAGAGAAAATTAATTTCCCAGACAAGAGATGGTGTTGGGAATCACTGTTAGACGAAGTAGACGAAGCCCACAATGCAGAAGAGCGCTGAAAGAACATAAACCAGATTCACAGTGCAGAAGAGTCAGACGGAGAATAGTCCGTTAATCCAAAAGGTCAGGAAAGGCAACACATAATGAGAAGCGATAAATCAAGCAAAAGTCAATAGCAGGATACAGCAGAGTAGTCACCAAAGGTCTTAACACAACAGGAACACAGTATATCTGGGCAATGAGTTCTTGGAGGATTGGTGTTTAAATAGGAAGAAGAGGTATGTCCATTTACCTTAACTCTGCCCGTTTATGTATGGACCGCCCTCTGTGCCTTTAAGAAGACGTGGAATCGGCACACGTGCGCCCTAAGTCATCCCTGTTGCTTTACCTATCTGCCTCAAGGAAACGTAATGGCATGGCTTGGCATGCTGCGGCCAGTCGTTGGTGGATAGTGGGTCGGCAGTGACGAGGTGGAGGAGCCCTGGCACGGCATCTCCGTGAGGAGAGAGGCAGATGTGGCGTGGAACTAGAGGGTAAGGAGGCAGGGGAGGGGGAGGCCTGACAGACGGTGTCATGCTGATGAGGCCTGTAAGGTCGAAACTGTGCAGTTCATGTGTGGTTTCTGGTCACTGGTTCTTTTGGATCACAACACTTGCTTTATTTATTTTTTTTAAATAATTGTGTTTAAAGAATGCCTCTATTACCAAGGGTGCCTGCAGAAATGCAGAGTGAAGTCTGAAACAATGCCTGTGAGTACTAATTTACATGTTAAGCTAGGGATTCTGGGATAGTTGTGAAAACATAATTTCTAGAGTTTCTGTGCCCAAGGAGGTCCTTCCAAAATCCAATTTGAAATATGCAGGTTATGAACAACAATTATTATGCTCTTGTATATGCGACAAAGGCTTTTGGTAGGGAGGGTAAAGTTACAGTACACGTTACTGTGACAAGTGCTCTGAATCCATCTTCCACCTAACTGGAAGTCCTACTTTGTCAAGTACCTGCAATATAAGATAAACAGAGTCTATAGTTTAGTTTCTAAAATGCTAAAATGGTGATCTAGTATTCTTATAATAGATAGCAGTGATATGAATATTTAATACTAATTCCATTCTGCCAATATATAGCATTTGAAACACTTAACACATGTTAAAATTTGTACTATAGTCTGTGTTACAATTGGCATAGCAACAGAAAGAAAAACTGGAGGTTTCCCCGTCCATAAGAATAAAGAGAAAATCAATATTTCTCACCAGATCCGCTTTGATCTTCCAAATCAGGTTCTCATCCTGAACAAGCAATAAATAATAAATAAGCAGCTACATTGTATCACGACAAAAAGTAACTTAAATATGTGGACTTGTTACATTATATTACATAGAGTGGATATGTCACCACATATTATTAGTAATTCTTTTTTTAATGAGGCAATTTTACAGCAATAGTTCTGCAGCATTTTTTACTTTGATAAGTAATATTTTTGCATTTGACTTAAGCCTATTTTAAGTATGATGGATTTGGCATCTGAGAATGCTTTTTCTTTCACTGGGTTAATATAATTGTGAGCACATGATGTAATATACCTTCTAATTTATGCCCCTATTTAAATCAAAGCTGACATGTGAAATTCCCGCAGGGCATGAAATGCATCAGGGTTCTCAGTGTGGTATCCCCTCCCCCCCCCCCGCTCACCTGAGATTGGATATGATAACACTATACAAACCATTGTGTGGAAATATATTTAAAAAATGGACTTTACATAGGACACAAGGTCATACATTTAGACTGGAAGAAAGAATATTTTGTCTAAGGCAAAGAAAAGGTGTTTTTTTAAGAACAATAAGAATTCTCTACTTGAAGAAGTGGTTTTATCAGAGTCCATACAGCTGTTCAAACAGCAACTAGATACATAGTTGCAAAAACAGAATATTCAAGGTTATAATTTTTCAATGTAGGGTAATAACTTCTTGATCCAAGGATAAATCTGACTGCCTTCTGCGGTTAAGAAGGAATTTTTTTCCTAGTTTGTTGCAAAATTGGAAGTGCTTCAAACTGAGTGTTTTGCCTTCTTTTGGATCAACAGCAAAAAACAAATAAGAGGAAGGCTGAACTTGATGGACGCAAGTCTCTTTTCAACTATGTAACTATGTATATAACTATATATAGTAGATCGTAAGCTCAACCGGGGTGATCAGGTGCTGGGTCAGCATGCCTGGGACATTTAAGGAATCTAACTGATAAACTGCAGGTTAATGTCTCCTGTTTGTAGGTCTATCTTGATCGGGGAGATGTCCCATGGCTGGCATACACCTATGGTATGTGTGTTGCGTCCTCCTGTCGGGTCCTGAGTAGGTAATATGGTAAGATGTTCCAACTAGTGTAGTGCCTACTCTGTGTGTTATACTTAGAGGGAGGGGGTGGGGCAGCATGGGGAGAGGGCAATAAGGGAAAAACGGAAGGTTGAGAAAGAGTGGGGGGTGGGGAGATGGAGAAGGAGAGGTGGGGAAGAAGTGGGGGGGAGAAAAAAAGGTGGGGACTCCCTGGCTTGCTTATAGAAAGAGAGAGGCTCGCAGTCATCCCAGTACTCAGACGGTGGACCACTGGCATACGCTTAAGAGTAGAGTCCTTGAGGGATCAACTAAAATGTTGCACGGACGGATTTGCCTATGACATGGAAACACCCACAGTACACGGAGGCTTGTGAGGAAGCTGCAGCAGGCCCCTACCCCTCCTTCTCCACTTCCCTGTGTCATTCATTTATGTTCCTTTTTACAGGCGGTGCCAATTTTGATGAAGTTTCCCCTTAAAACACATTTGTGGGCATCCCATAGGACCAGGGGTGCTGCTTCCGGTGTGTAATTTTCTTCAAAATACTGGAGTATGGCCCTTCTCGTTGCCGGCCACACATATCAATGATGGCTTGTTCATTCATTTCCATTAGCACTCCGCTGGTTTGAATATTGGGGATTGTATTTGGGTCAGAACCGGAGTGTGGTCAGAACAGCCCTGTGGTTGTATGACACTGTCTAGTAGCAAGTGGAGGTATTCCCGTGCAATCAGTATGTTGTGCTGTATCTATGGTGTACTAGGAGTAATCTCGCTCATCCGGGTGCAAAACGCCAGGCCCACATCACTCATCGCCTTCTGGATCGTTTGGAGGCTGTGTGCCCTGGAGGTATTGAGCCTTGGATCTAAAGCTATATTAAGATCGCCCGCCTCAAGGAGGAGCCACTCCCTAAATTTCTCTAAGAGCGACATAACACGGGTGATGAAACAATGCTGTCTCACATTGGGGGTATAGATACATGTGAAAGTATACCCTTCAAGAATAGGTATCGGCCATGCGGGTCTGCCTGTTTCCCTGTGCATTGAAATGGAATCAGTAGCGACCCCCCCCTCTTCTCCGCGTCTCTGTGTTTGACGAAGTAGCCCGTCGGGTATCTAGAGTCTTTAAGCGTAGGGTAATCTGTTTCATGGAAATATGTTTCCTGGCTGCACACATTGTCTTTAGGAGATTTAACCTCCGTTTGGGGGTGTTTAGGCCCCAGACGTTGTTAGACAAGAGGCGCAGCAAAGATGGTTTGAAACCCAAGGCCATGTTGGAGCTGCTCCAGAGCCGCTCCACCTGGTAAAGGGAGGGGTAGAGCGGGGAGGAACGAAAGGGGAAGAGTCTACAGGAAAGAGTGAGAGATAAAAAAAAAGGGGGGGTGGAAGGGTGCCACAGAGGGGCCCCTTGGAGGGTGGGGGGGATACTGTGAGAGCCGCAGTAAACTATGTAGAGTAAGTATGTGAGACCAAGCACCTAGAGCAGTGAGGGGCAGGAGGTCTGATATATTGTTAACAGTACCTCTGTGCTCTTTAACCAAAAGGGTGTCTGTCTGTGGGAGCGAGGCTGTAACCTACACAGTGATATAAGTGTAGAGCCGAAAGAGGTATACTTGCTCCTGTGTTTTGTTGTTTGGTAAGTAAGGGAGGAACCGAGTGTGTGGGCAGTTATGGCTTGGGATTATCATTCCCAGTCTGGTGAGCGTCTGTATGTGGTAGATACCATGTTAATACCTCCTCTACCCCATGTGCACCCCAGGTCTCGTCCTATAGGTCTTCCCCAGATCCTGGTCTCTTCCGTTGTTAGTGTTTGGATGGGAACATCTAACTCCCCCGTGTATGGGCTGTCGTTATCTCGGGCAGATATAGTAGCCCGCATGGCCGCCATCAGGGGGTGACTACCATGACGGTTGTCACGGGCCCGGCGTTCCTGGCGGGCCCGGACTGTTCCTGTGATCGCTATATATGTGTGAGTTACCTCTTTTCAGCCCCTGTATTTGAAGAGGGGGCCCAGCAGACTGCAGCTGTACTTTACAGCATTTCCCTCTCTCTAACTCCTGCGAGACGTGCGGCCATTAGAGCGTTGCCACGGGTTACCATGGTAACGTTCCGCGTGGCGCGCACACCAATCTCTCGGGAGTTAGAGAGAGGAAGATCTGTAAAGTACAGATGGGCCCCCTCTGAAAATACAGGGAGCCGGGAAGTGGCTGCTGCACATATATATAGCGATCACAGGAACAGTCCGGGCCCGCCAAGAACGCCGGGCCCGTGAAAACCGTCATGGTAGTCACCCCCTGATGGCGGCCCTGCGGGCTACTATATGTGCCCGAGATAACGACATGCCATGCCATCGGACCACCAGGGATGGAATCTTTTCCCCTCCCTGGACCAGGTAAGAAACAGGGAGGGGGCAGTAACTTTCATTACATTACCTGCATACACTAGTAAACACACACACACTCTGCATTCACTACACTAACACACACACTGCATTCATTACAATAACACACACTCTGCATTCACTGCACTGACACACACACTGCAATCACTACACTAACACACAACTGCATTCATTACACTAACACACACTCTGCATTAACTGCACTAACACACATACTGCATTCACTACACTAACACACTCTGCATTCACTACACTGACACACACACTGCATTCACTACACTGACACACACACTGCATTCACTACACTAACACACACACTGCATTCATTACACTAACACACACTGTATTCACTACACTAACACACACTGTATTCACTACACTAACACACACTCTGCATTCACTACACTAACACACACTGCATTCATAACACTTACACACACTCTGCATTTATTGCACTAACACACACACTGTATTCATTACACTAACACACACTCTGCATTCATTACACTAACACACACTCTGAATTCACTACACTAACACACACTGCATTCATTACACTAACACACACACTGTATTCACTACACAAACACACACTCTGCATTCATTACACTGACACACACTCTGCATTCATTACACTAGCACACACACTGCATTCACTATGCTAACACACACTCTACATCCACTGCACTGACACACACACTGCATTCACTACACTAACACACACTCTGCATTCACTACACTGACACACACTCTGCAAGCACTACACTGACACACACACTGCATTCACTACACTGACACACATACTCTGCATTCATTACACTAACACACACACTGCATTCACTGCACTGACACACACACTCTGCATTCACTACACTAACACACACTCTGCATTCACTATACTAACACACACTGCATTCACTACACTAACACACACACTGCATTCACTGCACTAACACACTCTGCATTCATTACACTAACACACTCTGTATTCACCACACTGACACACACTCTGCATTCACTACACTAACACACACTCTACATTCACTACACTAACACACACACACTACATTCACTGCACTAACACACTCTGCATTCATTACACTAACACACACACTGCATTCACTGCACTGACACACACTCTGCATTCACTACACTGACACACACTATGCATTCATTACACTGACACACACTCTGCATTCACTGCACTAACACACACACTGCATTCATTACACTGACACACACTCTGCATTCACTACACTGACACACACTCTGCATTCATTACACTGACACACACTCTGCATTCATTACACTAACACACACTCTGCATCCACTCCACTAACACACACTCTGCATCCACTACACTTACACACACACTGCATCCACTACACTGACACACACTGCATCCACTACACCGACACACACTCTGCATCCACTACACCGACACACACTCTGCATTCACTACACTGACACACACTCTGCATTAACTATACACACAGCATCCACTACACAAACATCCTGTATTCACAGTACACACACTACATCCACCACACATACAAACACTCTGCATTCACTATACAGAGACACTGCGTCTAAAACACACTACATCCACTACAGACACTGCATCCACTAAATACATTTCATCTAGTACATACAAACACTACATCCACTAAACACATTGCATATAGTACACACAAACACTACATCCACTACACAAACACACACTACATCCACTACTCAAACACACTCTGTGTTCATTATACACACTGCATCCGCTACATAAACACACACTCTGCATTCACTGCACAAACAGTATCTAATACACACATTCTAATTCACTTCCACTATACACACCACATTCAGTGGTGATGTGGGCTGGTCTATGGCCCCTTCTGTATGTTGGAATGAGGGTGGCAGCACATGCGCACATGGATGTTGGTACGGGTCCATAGCATACAACAGTATAGCGTAACATTCCTTAATAAGCAATCCCGCAGTCCCAAGAACCCTCCCAAATACGGACTAATGATGTCCCTCCCTGTAGTACCGGTGAGAGGCCCATACTTCCGGTTCCAGTAGCGATTTATCACCCCAAGTCCCGAGGTAGAGTAGGTCTCAGGGTAAGAGGTAGGCATAAGCATCCAGCATGCAGGTCGGGTAAAATCATACCATGTAAGTGTCCAGGCCTGGCTATCCAAGACCAGTCATTCAAGGCCCCCCTCCCCCATCCCACCAGATGAGGCAGGACTCCAGGGGGACCAGTCACTATTATTTCCATTTGGGGTAGATGGTGTTTTGGGGAAAAGGGAGACCCTGTTAGCATTCCTGAAAGTGGAGGAGAGGGCGGGAGTACCCAGTTCTTCATCCCCCCTCCCAAAGTAAGTCCCTACCCACCCCATGGGGTGCCACTTATCATAGGGGGAGTCCTCAGTACCTGGTTGGTGGTGCCAAACAGTGTCCAGGGGCATATGGGGAAGGAGTCACGGCATATGGACATGAGGTGTGTGCTTCCTTCTTCTTCTGCTCCTGCTGGTCCTCCTCAGCGCCTAGGTGGAGAAGAGGCCTGCGGGTGGCGATCGGTTCCTCCAATAGCCAATTATGAATCCTTGGGGGCCGGTAGGTGGTATGTTCTCATGAACCGGGGAATATTATCTGGCCATCTAATCGCATGCCAGGTGGTTCCCTGGCATGCTTGTAGGCTAAATGGGAATCCCCAGTGGTAGGGTATACCTTTGTCCCTCAGCGCGCTGGTGATGGGCCGCAAAACTCTTCTGGTGTCGAGCATCAGCCCTGAGAGATCTTGAAACAGGGAGACTGTGGCGCCCCGGAATGTGATTGAAGGGGTATCCCGGGCAGCTGCAATTATGCTCTCCTTCAGCCCGAAGTCGTGGAGGCAGCATAGAACATCCTTTGGTCTTGGCGGGTCGGGCCTAGGGCTCTGTGTGCCTGGTCCAGCTTGATATCTACACTGGGGCCTCTGGGCCGAGTACTTGGCGGAACAGGGTCTCTAGCGTGGTGGCTACTGATGAGGTGTATGGCTCAGGTAGGCCGCACACTCTAATGTTGTGGCGTCTACCACGATTCTCTAAATCTTCCAACTGCCTGTGGAGGGATAGCAGCATGTTGCCTTGTCGCGTTGCTGCGAGTTTGGAGGCCCTGTGTCTTTGTTGGCAAATGAAAAAAGAGAGTTTAGGCGCTCACTAAAAAATATTAGGGCAGCCTATATGGGAAGTACAGAATACAGGTGAAAAAAGAGAGTTTAGGCGCTCACTAAAAAACCCCCATATATATGGTTGCTGAGTTTTGGACATCCTATCATCTACAGATCCTAAGACGGGGATTGTACCGTCCAGGCGTTATACAGCAGAGCTCTTAGTAGCTCTGCAAAGTGTGAGTTTGCCTTTTATCTAAAACTAAGTGTGTTCTAGATTACACCATTTAATATTTAAGCATATTGCACTATTATCTTATTATTTTTCTTTTTGAGGTTTTGTTTCATGCTGAACTACCTGAGATCTATATATATGTATGTATGATATGATTAATTGAAATTCTTTTGGCGCGGTTTACCACTTTCCTACTTTCACATTTTTGTTGGCATATGTTGGCTTCTGCTTCAGCATCCTCAACACAGGCGTCCAGTGCACTGAGGTCGGATCGCAACCCTGCCAGTTCCTCCCTCATTGCCACCTGGAACTCTTGAATCAGTATGCTTGTGTGTGCTCTGGTGAGCATGTTCCCCGATATCAGGGCCAGCTTGGATCTGATTTGCGTCAGGGCCTCGACCTGTGAGGTCTCTTCAGGTGGGCTTTCCCTTGTGCTCTCCGATCCCAGGGAGGAGAATGCCATCTTGTCCTTTGATCGTGGCCTTGGAGGTTCGTGGGTGTGGAGATAAAATCATCAGGGTGCCTGTGCGGCATCGGGGGGGAGTTTCCCTGGGTCAAGGCAGAGTTCAGATTCTTTTTGGTCCTTACCATGCTCAGGTTCGATAGGGAATTCTGTGCTATTTTTCGGCCTAGGGTGCAGAGCTCGCTCAACATGTGGCTTGCACCATGCTCGGGTCAGGACACTGTGTATGTTTCAATGATTACACAGCCTTCACGCAAAAATAATTCTTTACTTAACCTTACTTAACCTTGCTCTGGTTGCACATTTCTGCCCGGTCTGTTTCTTCTTCTCAATATAATTTCCTGCCTAACATTCTCCAGAAAAGGGAGAAAAAAAATGGACTATCTCTGTGTCTTGAGGACTTGTTGGGAAAGCACTGCTTTAGACTTGGACTATCTCTGTGTCTTGAGGACTTGGTTGGAAAAGCACTGCTTTAGGTAATAAGCTTCCACTTGGTCGTGAGAGAAGGAGAACATGTATTTTGCTATATGAGATAAACATGTAAGTTCTAAAACAGCTCCACAGTACCCAACTTAGTCCACACACTGTACCCCCCCCCCCCACACACTGTAGTTCTAGTGGTATTTAGAGGAGGTTTACATGGTTTTTATTTTGTTGGTTAATTGTGATGTTTCTTATGAAGATGGAACTGCATGATTAGCCTTCTAGTGCTAACACAACAATGAACAAATTTCTGATAAATTTCAAGTTGACCGAGTTTTGCTCAGGAAAGTTTTACCTTTTAAATATTACAAAGCACATGAACAAAATATATTCTAATATTTTTAACACATTTTTTTCTGTTGATGACAGATTCAATCTTAGTTAACTATGCTCCAAAGAATTTTAATAATAGAAGTACATTAGTTTAAAATCTCCCATAATATGTCATATATGACAAAGACAGACGTGATAGGTAACCAAGTAATTCAAAGCAAAAAAGTGATTAATTAAGCTCAAAATAGATGTAAATGTCAATATAGGAGTGAGCAATCCATTTTCTTAGTTTCTGAGCACTGGTCATTTTTCACTACTTTTCTGTTTTAATATCACTTTAGTCATTCAGAATGCATTCCTTATACATAATATTTTGCTTATTTGCAACTCTTTATGATTTATAAACTCACTTTCTTTACCATTTTGTTATGTTTTCATTAGGTTGTGTGTAAATCATTATACTGAAGTTGCTAATTATAACTTATTATCATCTAGTTTATATATAACATTATACTAGCTAGATCTTGTGTAATACAATGCGAGGACCAAAATAGGGAACACACTTGTTTTCCCTCTAAAACTTTGTATACATTAAAATCACCCCACCATACTCTATCCCACTTTCTACCCTTCTTTACTGAGACCTAGAATAGGGTTTCTAAAATGAATATGTGATAGTGAACCATGTGAACTTTATTTAATAGCAAAAAAAATTTCCATCTCTTCTCTGCCACTTTTTTTTCTTGCCAATCTCTCAGGCAGTCTCCCTTTCCTCCTGTTTAATTTATTAAGTCCTTCTTCTATGACCCATATGTATTTATTACACTACTCACTATAATGGTTACGATGCCTGGGGTCCACTCCCCTCACAATTAAAAGGCGTCAAACTTGTTTGAATGGTCTGACTTCTTATCTGGGGCCAGCAGAGCTTAACTCAGGAGCCTCTGGCTCTCTGGCATTTGTAGTGGAGATCGAGAGTGGCACAAGATGGACCTCAGTTAAGAAGTCAAACCATATGACTTTATGGACTAGGCGATGGCCAGTACACAGCAAGGTTTAGTGGTTATGATGCTTGCTGTGTTCTTTTAAAGGGCCAAATATGTATTCCCAATGCTGTAGTTTCCCAGTTCCTAGTTAGTTTTAGCAACCCTCGTGTGCACTATAAAATATTTAAAAAATAATTTTGCTCACCTCTTATCCAGCACCAAGATTCCTTCAGAGTTGCCACCCACTCCTGCTCACATTACATCATCCTGGAGGCATCTGTGGAATGTTTTCTTCATATACAAAATATTGCACAGATCCAAAAGCAGGGATTATTCAGCCTGTGCGCATGGCGGATGCCGGGGGGGAGGCAACGGGGCAAAAGTTGCCACCCTCTCCTGCTCACATTACATCATCCTGGAGGCATCTGTGGAATGTTAACAATGTTTTCTTCATATACAAAATATTACACAGATCCACAAGCAGGGAATATGGATCCTGGGGGGGAGGCAATGGGTCAATTGCCCCCACCCCCTGAGAGTACCCCTTCCCAGCAAAGGTAAGAAAGGAGGGGAGATCTAAAGATTATTTATTTGAATTTAAAAAAACACAAACACATATTTTTTTAAAATGTGCCCCCCTGCCCCACACACACAATAACTTTCACATCCACACTCTGCCCCCCACATATTTCCCACACCCCACGCTGTACTCCCCTCACACACACTGTACCCCTCACACGCTGTACCCCTCACACACTGTACCCCACACACACTGTACCCCACACACACACTGTATGCCTCACACACACACACTGCACCCCTCAAACACACACATACACTGTACCCCTCACACACCCTGCATCCCTCACACAAACTGCACCCCTCACACACACACACTGCACCCATCACACACACACGCTGCACCCGTCACACACACACACTGCACCCGTCACACACATACACTGCACCCCACACACACACACACACACTACCCCCTTACACACACTATATCCCTCACTCACTGCACCACTCACACATACACACACTGCGCCCTTTCATGCACCCCACACACACATTGCACCACACACACACACACATGCATGCACTACTGCCCCTACATCGTACTAGAACCACTATCCTGGCAGACGCCAGGTAAGTTGTCAAACTGTTCTAAAACAGTTTGACTACCTATTCTGGGAGGGCACCACGACACTCCTGGCACCATAACCACTACAAAGAGCTGAAGTGGTTATTGGGCTTGGATTGTTCCTTTATAATCTACCAGTGCCCTACCTGAGATTAGGTTCTGGATCCGCCCCTGCCTTAGCGTGTATATTTGGAGCTAATTACTAGCTCAAAAAGTGTATGTGTTTATTTCTTTTCTTTTTTTTTTTTTTACCAACCATCTGAAAATACTACATCATATTTAATTCTTTGTCCTCTCTTTTGAATATTGAATTTTCCTCATTAAATTGTGAGGATACTTTTAAGGCACTGCTTCCCTCTCTCCCTTTTCCACACCATCAACGATTAGAAAGAAGAGACTCTGGTTTGGGGTGTTCAAGCTGCCTACCTACACTACAAAAAAGTGCTAGAGACCTTACCTTTTGTACCATTTTATCCGAATTATGCATGCCAATGAAATGTGATTTATTTTTTCCTTAACATAGTTATATGGGAAGTATCTATGTATACCAAATATTCTGAATTGAAAGGAAAATAGGATTTACAATAACACTGTAATGGATTGTGATCATTTTCTGTCAGAAACTAATAAACTTAACGAAGTGCAGCTTTGGACCAATTAGCAACAAAATACATGATGACGTTATCTGCTTATCATGACAGTTGTTACAGTGAAAAAACTATGGATTTTGCTCCTTTTCATCTTTTTAATGAGTGGAAATGTTTAAAAATCAAATGTAAATGCAGTTATGTGTACGATTAAAGTGAAAACCTTAACCCTTTAAGGACCGATGATGGTTTAGGACCATCATCTGAAAAATACCATTGAGGACCAGTGACAGTCCTGAACCGTCATAACGGTAATATTTACTTACCTGATCTCTGTTGTTCCTCCTCCTACTAACACCATCCTTGTAACCATGGATGTGGAATCTCTATACAGCAACATTCCACATACAGATGGCATCAATGCTTGCTTCCATTTTCTCTTTCATGTCAACAACTAAAAATACAGCCCCCGAATTATCACAGAACTGGCACTATTTATCCTCACACATAACTACTTCAGTTTTAACAATGAGGTTTACCTACAAACCATGGGCACTGCTATGGGCACTAAGATGGCACCCCAATATGCTACTCTGTTTATGGCAGATCTTGAACAGAGATTCCTAGAAATCCAGCACACCAAACCATACAAATATTATCGCTATATCGATGATATCTTCATAATTTGGACTGAAAGCAAAGAAAAACTGATACAGTTCCATGACTCTTTCAACACATTCCATCCATCAATCAAACTAAAAATTGAATATTCCACTAGATCTGTGAACTTTCTGGACACCACTGTGACATGTAACAATGGCACAATCCACACCTCGGTTTACAGAAAACCCACAGACAGGTGCAGTTACGTTCACAGCTCCAGCTTCCACCCCTCTCATACTAAACAGGGCATCATCTTCAGCCAAGCCACTAGGTACCATCGCATATGTTCTGATCCTAATGACCGTAATTCCCATCTAAATGTACTCTCCCAATCTATGAGACAGAAAGGCTACAAACCAAAGACTATCAAACAAATCAACTCTGCTGAAAAAACGCCACGCACGCGCCTGCTACAGTACAAAGAGAAAAAAATATCCACACGAGTGCCACTTGTGGTCACCTACAACCCAGCTCTTGAGGAAATACGGAAAATCATCACCTACAACCAATATTAACAGAAGATGAGACTCTGAAAAACATTTTCCCTGAAACACCCATTTTGGCCTTCAGACAACCACCAAACTTCCAAAAAAAATGAATCAACAGGAAGCTGCCCACTGATGGTAAGAATGAAGAAAACTGGACCAGTCAATGCAAAAAACCTCGCTGCAAACTGTGTCAGCACATATGCACAGACAACACAGCCACACACAACAATAAAACCTACAGCATTAAAGGTTCATACTCCTGCACATCCAGCAATGTGGTATACATGATTCAATGCATAAAATGCCACCTAGGATGCTACATTGGGGAAACCACCCAGCCATTAAATGGCAGAATGAATATGCACAGACACTCTATTAAACACCACAAAGAAGAATCATACTGCTCTCCTGTGAGACACCACTTTACCCAGCCTGGCCACTCACTGAAGGACCTAAAAATCAAAGTACTGAAAGGGGGTTTTAAAAATACGCAGGAAAGAAAAGCCTTTGAAGCCAAAATGATTAAATGGTTTAACAGCAAGAATAGAGGACTAAATATTGATTTGGGATTCCTGTCCCACTACCAACACTTTACATGAACACTCTCCTAGCATTATCTTACTGTTCTGTCATATGTACCAACACTTTAAAATGCATTCCTATATGATTATTCTATCTATATACAAAGTACTATGTGTAGACCTATGCTTTCCCATACTCGTATGCATGAATGCTTATATATATTACTGTGCATTTATATTTGTGTATATGAGTTCATGTGTATGTATGTATATGTGTTTATGTATATGTATATGTATATGTACATGTGTTTATGCGTTCACATATACATATTTATGTGTGTGTGCATGTATAAAGTAAACCATCCTGTGCACTGTCTGCTTGTTTGTTTTTCTTTTCCCTCTCTGCCCCCTCACTCTGCTCTTCAACAAGATATTTATGACCCTCTGCTAAGATGGTGTCTATTTTCTAACAAACCTGTGTCTTATCTACACTCATGTCGCTTTAACCCCTGTATCACAACTCAAGTTTGAATTCTATGTGTCGTTTTGCTCAGAAATGCTTCAGACTTGAGAAAGGGAGGTTCTCCCAAAAGCTTGTCATTAAAAAATTCTGTTAGTCCAATAAAAAAGGTATTACAAGATAAGAATTTTATCTGTTTTTTACATCTATATATATATATATATATATATATATATATATATATATATATATATATATATATATATATATATATATATATATATATATTACACAAGATCCAGCGCACTCACCTATCCACTAAACAGCAACTTCAATGTTGAAAGATTTTATTTGTTTTTTTAAAAACACCTAATCTAGGCAAAAATAATGGGGGTTTAGTTACATTATATAATCATACATTGCATAAGCCTGCCACAACGTCAATGTACCCCATCTTTGGCAGGTCCTACACTAACAGCCTAATGTCTGCTCTTATGAGATTAACCTACTTGGGGAAAGAAATTCCATCTGGGGCTCTCTGCAGTACAAGGCCAAATAGGGCCCTGGGATGAGGCACCTGTGACAGGGAGGGGTGCAAAACCAAGGAGTTGGCTAGACTCCCAAATATATATAAAACAAGAGGGGGTTGGCTGCACTCACCTTAACATGCATAAATGGGGGTGCTGCTGGGGGCCAAATAATATAATACACAAGATCCAGTGCACTCACCTATCCACTAAACAGCAACTTCAATGTTGAAAGATTTTGTTTTTTTAAAAACACCTAATCTAGGCAAAAATAATGGGGGTTTAGTTACATTATATGATCATACATTGCATAAGCCTGCCACAACGTCAATGTACCCCATCTTTGGCAGGTCCTACACTAACAGCCTAATGTCTGCCCCTATGAGATTAACCTACTTGGGAAAAAAAATTCCATCTGGGGCTCTCTGCAGTACAAGGCTAAATAGGGCCCTGGGATGAGGCACCTGTGACAGGGAGGGGTGCAAAACCAAGGAGTTGGCTAGACTCCCAAATATATATAAAACAAGAGGGGGTTGGCTGCACTCACCTTAACATGCATAAATGGGGGTGCTGTTGGGGGCCAAATAATATAATACACAAGATCCAGCGCACTCACCTATCCACTAAACAGCAACTTCAATGTTGAAAGATTTTATTTCATGTTATGGTGAGTGCAGCCAACCCCCTCTTGTTTTTTTATATATTTGGGAGTCTAGTGGATAGGTGAGTGCGCTGGATCTTGTGTATTATATTATTTGGCCCCCAACAGCACCCCCATTTATGCATGTTAAGGTGAGTGCAGCCAACCCCCTCTTGTTTTATATATATTTGGGAGTCTAGCCAACTCCTTGGTTTTGCACCCCTCCCTGTCACAGGTGCCTCATCCCAGGGCCCTATTTAGCCTTGTACTGCAGAGAGCCCTAGATGGAATTTTTTTCCCCAAGTAGGTTAATCTCATAAGAGCAGACATTAGGCTGTTAGTGTAGGACCTGCCAAAGATGGGGTACATTGACGTTGTGGCAGGCTTATGTAATGTATGATCATATAATGTAACTAAACCCCCATTATTTTTGCCTAGATTAGGTGTTTTTAAAAAACAAATCAAATCTTTCAACATTGAAGTTGCTGTTTAGTGGATAGGTGAGTGCGCTGGATCTTGTGTATTGTATTATTTGGCCCCCAGCAGCACCCCCATTTATGCATGTTAAGGTGAGTGCAGCCAACCCCTTCTTGTTTTATATATATATATATATATATATATATATATATATATAATGTCATACTAAGTGTATTTTTATATTAATATATGTATATATTAATGTAAAAATACACTCATAATTAATATATAATAACTATATGTATTGTGTGTATATATATATATATATATATATATATATTATAAAATATAAATAAGTAAATAAAAATAGTCAAGTCAAAGTCAAAAAACATGTTTTCATAATTTTTTTAAGTAAATTATATAATTATATGACATGATACAAAAAATGGTATGTAAAGAAAGCACCAATATATAACTTGCATGGGAACAGTAAATGAGAGAGAGGAAAATTACAGCTAAACACAAGCACCAAAAAAAGTGTTGAAACAGCTCTGGTCCTTGACGTACAACATGGCCAAAACAGTCCAGTCCTGAAGGGGTTAAATACTCTCCCAGCATATAACACATTAAATAACAAACCTCTAAATAACAAAACGAAAATGAGTGTGTTTAAGTATTTAGCATTTTATATTCAAACATAGATATTTTGTTGAACGTTTACCTGCTTAATTTTGTAGCAGTATAAAATAGAATTGTGTATTTTCAGTAGGAATATATGAAATGTAAGTACGCAATTGTGCTTTACAAAACACCATTTAGTCAGCAAACAATAACAAAAAGTGTTTTGACGTCTTCTATTTAAAATATATAGTGGAACTGTGTTCCTACCTCTAAAAGCTATTCATACTGTGAAATAATGCATATTTAATTATAATATTCTCTTTGACTGTTTGAACA
>OW240912.1:33278202-33403490 GCA_933207985.1 Pelobates cultripes | reverse complement strand
GTCACATTAGTTTGACCGCGCAGTGCCCCAAATTTGCAGTAAGAGGACCGACCAAGCCTCTTCTTCCATCTCCCTGTTACAAAAATCAATGCTGTGTACACGTCCACTGATAGGACACGCGGAAGGTATTAAACTGATAAAAATAGTACTAAACACACCACTCCTATCTGGTGTCACATTAGCTTGACCGCGCAGTGCCCCAAATTTAATGTGATCTGTGAGTAAGGCAAACGGTTGTCCATACAAGTAGGTTGCAGCTTTTTGAGGGCCCACACCACCGCCATGCACTCCTTTTCAATGGCAGTGAATATACTTCGCTGTGCAAAAGTTTACCGCTTAGATAAAAATCAATGCCGTGTACACGTCCACTGATAGGAGACGCGGAAGGTATTAAACTGATCAGAACAATACTAAACACACCACTCCTTTTTTTTGGTGAGGCTTTACAGGACAGAGTGCTTCTCCACGGGACATGTTAACTCACGGGCAGCTGGTTCATCAAGGAACCAGAGCAGCTTTCCATGTACAGGTAAGACACATGCAGCCGGTAAGGGTTCAGGCTCTTCTTCCTGGAGGATACGCTGCAAGCCTGTTGAACGAGGTGACCTTGCTCGGGTCCCAGGTGTACGGTTCCTAAAATGGCTGCCATATACACGTCCACTGATAGGAGACGCGGAAGGTATTAAACTGATCAGAAAAATACCAAACACACCACTCCTATCTGGTGGCACATTAGCTTGACCGCGCAGTGCCCCAAATTTGAATTAAGAGGACCGACCAAGCATCTTCTTCCATCTCCCTGTTACAGAAATCACTGCCATATCCATACAAATTGTACAGAATGTCCAGGATAGTTTTCCAGGGACAAATGTTGTCGCCTGTTGAACGAGGTGACCTTGCTCCGGTCCCAGGTGTGCGGTTCCTAAAATGGCTGCCATATACACGTCCACTGATAGGAGACGCTGAAGGTATTAAACTGATCAGAACAATACTAAACACACCACAAATAAGGTTTCTCTCCTGTATGGCTCCTCAAATGATGCTTAAGATTAGAAGCGGCTGAAAAGCATTTCTCACACTCCGAACAAAAATATATATTTTTAACATTCTCTCCACTTTGAACGAAATGACGTTTGGGAAGAGATTAACATAATTAAACACAGGCAGTAAAATACAGTTTTTAGCCATACACTGTAACTTTAAAACTACACATCCCATCTTCATAATTACATATTTGGAATCAGCACACTTAAAACATAAACATAACCAAAAATCAGCCAAATCCACCCAGGGGTTAAAAAGTTAGCTGGAGGTCCCTTTATGACCGACCGCAAGCACATTTTCCTGCCCAAAACAGTTCCATAGATTTGGGTTGTGAGGTCGGTCTATTTCAGGCTGAAAAAACGACTAAGTCCCATCGCGAATGGGACTTAGTCTCTGCAGCTGAAATAAGGCTGAAAAAAACGGCTGAAAAAAAGACTAAGTCCCATCGCCGAATGGGACTTAGTCTCTGCAGCTGAAATAATTTCCCATTTACCGAACCAAGTGGGAAATAGCAAGGCAGGCACAAAGGGTTTGCACCAGGTCTGGGGACACAGGGGACACCGTCTTAAAGGGGCCGTGTCCCCAATAAGTCTGGGGACACGGCCTTAAAGGGGCAGTGTCCCAATCTTCCTGATGTCCCAAAAAAGGTGTTTAAAGGGCCAGCACCAGTCACATAAAGAGTCCATAG
This sequence comes from Pelobates cultripes, assembly GCA_933207985.1. Lineage (NCBI taxonomy): Eukaryota > Metazoa > Chordata > Amphibia > Anura > Pelobatidae > Pelobates > Pelobates cultripes. The sequence goes on along the minus strand of OW240912.1, from coordinate 33,401,758 downwards.
CCCCAATATGCCCACCGACAGTCTTAAAGGGCCATACACACCAAATAAAAGTGCATACATTTTCACAATCTCCCAGGGGCCATAGTCATGCGGGAGGAGGCTGGCAAATAGGCTTCTCCACAACCCAGGGAAGCAGGGCAATTTGCCATTTAAAGGGCCCGTTACAAATAGCAGTTTGTAACAAGATGTCAATCCATATCTGCCAAGTGACCCGATGTAGGGGGACCAGTCCCTATTCTGCTCTGTGTCAGTGTGTATCAGGGAACCTTAGGACAGGTGTCAATCCATATCTGCTAAGTGACCCGATGTAGGGGGAACAGTCCCTATTCTGCTCTGTGTCAGTGTGTATCAGGGATCCTTAGGACAGGTGTCAATCCATATCTGCCAAGTGACCCTATGTAGGGGACCAGTCTCTATTCTGCTCTGTGTCCGTGTGCATCAGGGGCTCTGAGGACAGGTGTCAATCCATATGTCAAGGTGTCAATATGTCATATGCCAGGTGTCAATCCATATTGATTGTGATTTAGGAATGTTAGGTGATTTCTGCCCTTTATGGATTAAAACCAGACTCTGTATCAACTGTGTAATTTTCCATGGGAGTTTTGCCATGGATCCCCCTCCGGCATGCTACAGTCCAGGTGTTAGTCCCCTTGAAACAACTTTTCCATCCCTATTGTGGCCAGAAAGAGTCCCTGTGTGTTTTAAAATTCGCCTCCCCATTGAAGTCAATGGCGTTTCGGGCGGTTCGCCGGTTCGCGAACACTTGCGGAAGTTCGCGTTCGCCGTTCGCGAACCGAAAATTTCGGGTTCGTGACATCACTAACAATGAGCTACAAGGGGTTATGGTGCTTAGGAAGCCCCTAAACAATGTCAAATCACATTAAACTTGTGACCAGTAAACCTAATATTACTGTCCAGGATGACCAAAATGGATATTATATAGATTATGAGGAAATGTAAATTAAAATAAATTTGGTTGGTTAGAAGGCATGCCTGGGTCTGAAGGGGAGTCACAGTTTTGTCAAATTGCTCCCAAATGGTTTGACATTACTTTGGGGTGTGCCAATGGACTACTAGCAGGATTACACTACACAGAGTTATGGTGCTATGAATGCCCATTCAGTTGTATCATTCTAATAGGATTACATAAATGGCGAGATATTGAAATGTTTAAGGTCATTTTCCATCTATCCCAAACTCATAATTAGTTTATATGCAGATAGAAAGTAATGAAAAGCCATAGTGCACAACTACTTAGAACAGTTTTATCACCTTTAATATTTTTTTCCCATCAGTTACCACAGCAGATAAAGCAGAAATTTACAATTAACAGATTTGTATTATCACTGTCAACGAATAGCTCTTGCCCAAGATAACCACAGATGTTCAACACTAGTTGGAGATATATTTTATGTTTCAAAGGTCAATTTTAACATCTAATCTTTACAGGAAACAGAGAATAAATTAAACAAAAAAACAAAAAAAAAAATGCATCAGTGTTATTACCTAAAGCATGAATTATCAGGAAATCCAAACCTGTTTTTATTAAAGTGTAAATTGTTAGGAACTCAAAGTGAATTCATATTGACTTTCCAATTTGAGGCTAAAATAGTTGAACTGAACCTGCTCCATTGTGGTTGGGCAATCCCATTCTGAAGAAGCCACTTATGGTGAAACGCGTTTATGGTTATTAATTCTGTATTTTACTGTGTATTTTAGATCAATAAAAGTTTTTTGGCTACTTTATTGTACCAATCCTCTTTTTATTGCACTCTTTATGCACTTTAAACAACTTTTGTTTTTACCTATTCCTGGCATTTTAACCTTTCCTGGTTACTTTTACTTCCATTGGCAATTTTAAAGTTCCAGTACTCCAAGAAATCCTAAGTGGGGATCATACCACCGGCGCCTATCCATAGAGCAGTACCTCTGCTCTATCTTTGTGAGTATTATTTTATTTTCTCTACTACTCTCTTAACCTGTCACAATTGTGAGCACTATTGTTGCTTTTTATTCTTCTATATTGGAGCCTTGGATCACCAGACGGTGCTGACGGACGTATCGCCGCTACATATCCTATAAGCGGGGATTATACCGCTGTACGCTATCCACACCAGAGCTGGCCATAGCTCCCTCAAATGTGAGTTTTTTACCTCTTCTTATCTGCACATTGAACTACATCAAAATTGAGAGCACTATTGTTGCTTTCTGTCTTTCTTTTTCGAGCTCTGGACTACCAGACGGTGCTGACGGAGACCCCTCCCTACATATCCCATAAGCGGGGATTATACCGCTGTACGCAATCCACACCAGAGCTGGCCATAGCTCTCTTGAATGTGAGTTCTTTACTTTTTGTTACCTATCACACCCTGAACTTTCATACTATACCATTAGTCGCCTCTACCCCTCTTGTATTTACATATACGGAACGGTCTACACCAGACGCATCCACAGAGGAACTCTATCAAGTATCCTAGACCATCTATTGGCACCCTAGCAATACTTTACTGGACTATCTACCCTTATTTGGCGCAGCCCTTCCATATCTTTTTAAATCAAATACAGCCATGTGCTATTCACAAGGAGGGAACCTCAGATTTTGTCCAAACAGCGCTTATATGCCCATAAACCCCTCTAAAAATACTATGACAATTTAGCCGTTGTGAAGAGAATAAGAGATATCCTCTAGATTGTAAGCTCATTTGAGCAGGGTCTTCAACTACCTATTGTTCCTGTTACATTTTGTTATTGTCTCATTTGGTAAATTCCCCTCTTATTGTAAAGCACTGCATAATAAGCTGGCGCTATATAAATACCAGAAAAAATAAAAAATAATAATAACACTTGGTCTCTAGTAGTTAGTTATTAATTAATTTATTTTTGTTTTTCATTCACCCACTAGCTGCTTGTAGAAATACTGAAGATTTTTTTATATATATATATATATCTGCAAAAAGCAGGCATTAAAAATATATTTCGATATACATCAAACCAATTTGGATGTGATCTTATACATATTTAATGATTTATAAATATGACAATTAATCATTTCTCGATTTTTATTTTTAGCAGACACTATATAATGCTCTGAACCAAATTAGCACTTTTGGCGTGGTTCCCAAATTGATCTAGGAATTGCATGCAATGAATATACACGAAATAAGCTGGATATGAAATTAAAGCATACAGATTAACCCCTTAGTAATCAGACCATTTTTCAATTTTCTTACCGTTAAGGACCATTTCGTGTTAATTTATGTTTAGCTGTAATTTTCCTGTTACTCATTTACTGTACCGACACATATTATATACCGTTTTTCTCGGCATTAAATGGCCTTTCTAAAGATACCATTATTTTCATCATATCATATAATTTACGAAATAAAATTATAAAATATGATGAAAAAATGTAAAATAAATTTTTCTAACATTGACCCCAAAAAATCTGTTACGCATCTACAACAAAAACACCCATGCTCAATAGTTTCAAAGTTTTGTCCTGAGTTTAGAAATACCCAACGTTAACATGTTCTTAGCTTTTTTGTTTGCAAGTTTTAGGACTATAAGTACAAGTAGAATATATATTTTTCAAATGTATCAATAGTGACATTTTAACACTATCTGTCATAAATCTCTGAATCATACCTCACATGTACATATTTTTTAAAGTAGACAACCCAGGGTATTTAATATGGGGTGTATAAAGTCTTTTTTAGTAGCCACTTAGTCACAAACACTTGCCAAAGTTAACATTTATATTTGTTTGTTAAAAATGCAAAAAACAATTATGAAGTGACTACTAAAAAAGACTGAACATACCCCATTTGCAATACCTTGGATTGTCTTCTTTTTCAAATGGTCATGGGGGTAATTCTCCTTCCTGGGCTACCATATGCTCTCAAAGGCAGCATAACCAATCTGGCAAATTTCAATGTGAAAAAACGGAAAATCAAACCTTATATTTGACCCTGTAACTTTCAAAAATACTAACACTATACTACCTGTACATGGGGGCTACTGTTATATTCGGGAGACTTTGCTGAACACAAATATTAGTGTTTCAAAACAGTAAAACGTATCACAACAATGATATCATCAGTGAAAGTGCCATTTGTGTGTGAAAAATGCAAAAAACGTCACTTTAACTGACAATATCATCGCTGTGATATGTTTTACTGTTTTGATACATGAATATTTGTGTTCAGCAAAGTCTCCCAATTAAAACAGTACCCCCCATGTACAGGTTTTAGGGTGTCTTGGAAAGTTACAGGGTTAAATATAGTGCTAGCAAATTAAATTCTCTGGACTTTTGGCCTGGGTTGTCAGGCATGTCCCCCAAATTGCAATCAATAAAATTACTTAATTATGTAAAAATATTAATTAAATATGCACATAGAATTTAAATATATATACATATTTATATATTTAAAGTCTTTGTGTATATTTATTTAATTATGTATATGGACATATGTATATTTTTTATTATTTTTATTTACTTATTTATAGAAGAAAATTTATTCATACTTACCATAATTTTCTTTTCCTGGTCATAGGCCATGGCAGCACAACAATGGGTAGCTCCTCCTCATCCCTAATTAGACAGGAACTAATTAAAATAAGGGTATAAGTACCCCCTCCTACTCCTCCTACCCTCAGTCTTGTATTCCAGCAAAATCCCTGGGTGGGATCTTTGTGCTGCCATGGCCTATGACCAGGAAAAGAAAATTACAGTAAGTATGAATAATTTTTCCTCTTTCCTAGCTATATCCATGCCAGCACAACAATGGGTAATACCCAGGCAAAACCAAGAGAGGGAAGAAAAAAAAATTACACGGACTCAAATTATTTCGTAATGCAAGTGTATTAGCACATCTAGAAGTGAAATCATACAAAAAGAGAGACATTAGTTGGATGCTGAAAGAACACATTTACCAAACTTGTCCCATTTACCCGCTCTGACATCTAGTTGATAATGTCGAATAAAGGTGTTCACCAAAGACCATGTAGCTGCTCTGCAGATAAGGTCTGGAGAGACTCTCGCTGCGGCTGCCCAAGAGGAGGAAAAGGAACTGGTCGAGTAAGCCTTTAGACCGCTAGGTACTGGAACCCCACTGGCACGGTAAGCCTGAATGATAGCGGAGACAATCCATCTACTCATGGCCTTTTAAGAAGCTTGGCGACCTCTCCTAGCCCCATTCGGGATGATGAATAGCTGATCCGAAGAACGCCAGCCAAGAGATCTGTCAATATAGATTCTTAAACATCTTACCAAATCCAGCGGAGAAGAACCTCCTTCTGGGGAATGTTCTTCTTGTGTCAGGGCTGGAAGCACTATGTCTTCATTCACATGAAAGGCCGTGGTTACCTTAGGGCGAAATTCGGGGATGGTTCTTAGAATCACCCTGTCTCTGTGAAACACAGTGAAAGGCTCTTTGACTGATAAGGCACTGAGCTCCGAAACCCTTCTCCCTGATGCTAACGCCACCAGCAAAACTGTCTTGATGGTAAGAAGATGAGGAGAAATAGACTCCAAGGGTTTGAAGGGAGATGACTTCATGGCTTGTAATACCAGTGGTAGATCCCATGGGGGAGCAAATGGCTTGATCGGAGGTTTAATCTTGAGTACTGCAGAAAGAAACCTGGATACATCTGGATTAAAGGCCCATTTGTGGTCAGTGAGAGCTGAAAGAGCAGAGACATGTACCTTTAAGGTTGTAGCTCAAACCCTTATCCAGACCTGTTTGTAGAAACTCCAAGATGTCTTTAATAGCAGGATGCTGTATGTTAACCTGCTTAGGAGAGGCCCAGGAAGAAAATGCGTCCCAAATTCTTTAATAGGTAGAGGTAGTGGAACGCTTCCGAGCCTATTACAGGGTATCTGTGACTGTCCCCAGTGCAGTGTTGAACAGGGCTCCTAGATAAAGCATGAACTGTGAAGGAATCAGGTGACTCTTTTCTCCATTTATCTTCAAGCCGTGTTCCTGCAGGAATTGAATGCAGATCTGTCCCTGTTGATTGAGAGTGTACCTGTCCTCTGACAGCACCAGGATGTCGTCCAGATAATGAAAAATGGCAATGCCCCTCTTTCTTATTTCTGCGATCAGGACCACCAGGATCTTTGAGAAAGTGAGAGGAGCTGTACTGAGGCCAAAGGGAAGTTCTCGGAACTGGAAGTGCCCTCCTTCTACTGCGAATCTCAGATATCTTTGATGCAGTTGAGCGATCTGAACATGGAAGTAGGCATCTTGCAGATCTACAGACATCAGCCATTGCCCTGGCAAGACTGCTTTGATGATGGACTGAAGCGACTCCATTTTGAATCTTCTTACGTTCAATTGCTTGTTGAGAGTGTGAAGATCTGGAATGGGTCTCCATGCTCCTGAGGACTTCCTTGTGAGGAATAGGTGAGAATAAAACCTGTGTGTTCTTTCCTCCTTTGGAACTTCCATAATGACGCCTTCTTGCTTCAGGGAAGAAATAAACTCTAGAAGAGCCAATCTCTTGTCTCTGTCTCCCGGCCATCTTGTAATTTGAAAACTGCGATGAGGTGGGGCATCTCTGAATTCCAGAAGATATCCTCTTTTGGTGATGTCCAACATCCACTTGTCTTTGGTAGAAGACTCCCATCTCTTTTGGAATAGGAGGAGGCGCGCTCCTACCCCTCCAGGCTGGGAGATCAACCCGTCATAAAGCTCTCGTGTTCTTGCTGAATGCAGAGCTTTTGGATCTTCCTCCTCTGACTGAAGACTGCCTCTCTCTCCAAGGCTGGGATCTTCTGTATTCTCTACCTGGTCTGTAGGATTTGAAGTCCCGAAAGGAAGAGTGATCTGAAGGTCTTTTGGGCCAAAATGATCTCTTAGGCCTACGATCTTGGGGTAGAAAAGCATTCTCGCCACCTGCCGCCTTCTTAATGCAATCATCCAGGTTCTTAACAAAGAGCATGTCTACATAGAACGGTAAAGAGCAGAGGCTGTTCTTAGATGAAGCATCTGCTGACCAGGATCTAAGCCAAAAAGCCCTTCTAGCTGAGATGGAAAACGCCATGTTCCTGGCCATTGCTTTGACTATATTCACTGAGGCTTCAGTAGTGAAATCTACGGCCAGCTTAATGTCTCGCAGACTGCGCATGAGGTTGGATCTGCTTCTGCCCTCTTTGATATCCTCTGAGGAAGATTCAATGTGAAAAAATAGGCATTTAATCCAAGTGGTCAACGTTTCAGTTCACAACGTTTTCTGAGGAAAGTTCACAGTTGTGAACGGAAACGCTGACCACTTGGATTAAATGCCTTTTTTTTTACATTGAAGTCCTTGAGTGCTGGCTTTCTTTTTGGAGTATATATATATATTCATGAATATATATTTTATTTTATTTTAATTATTTTAAAAAATTTGTATTTATAATAATATATATACAATATATATTTATTATATATATATATACGTGTGTAATTTTACTCCAAGTGTATTTTTATATTAATACATGTATATATTAGTAAATAACACACTTAGTATGAAGTTATATTTAATATATATATATATATATATATACATATATATATACACATATTATACATAGATATAATATATGTGTATTTATATATATATATACATATCTCATATATAAATATAAATATATATATATATATATATATATATGTATATCATATCTATTATATATATCATATATACATATATATATTTTTTCTTTTCTTTTTTTTTACTTTAATAACTTTATATTTTTATTTTAAAACTATTTTTTTACTTTTTTCACCAGCAGTTCAGGCAGTCCCCCTGCAGTCAACACTATATACTATAATCCCATTATATCCCATTCTTAGCTGCTCTATTCATTTCTATTTTTGTTCTATATGAACATTTAGTAATACATTGACTAACACCATCAGTCCCTTCGCATGTGCAACATGTAAGTGTTTCATTTCTCAGAGAATGTTGAAAACAGAAGTGAAAGTCTCGTTCACAAATGACATCATAAATACACTTTTTTTGGTTTCATTTATATATCCATAAAAGAAACTGGGTATTTCCAATGTATGTGAAAAGCACAAAGCTGTACAAGTTACATTAAAAAAGTCTATATCTGGTAATTTAAACTATAACTGAATATTCCTAACAAAAGTATTGACAAGCTGAAGGCAATGCACAAACAAACATTAACAAGTACTACAAAGCGTCTTTTTATGTCCTTTTAATACATTTTTTTTGTTACACAAAATTTTTTCTGAATGTTTTTTTTGTCTGACAAAAATAAACAAAAAATTTTCTCTGCACTTTGAGTTTCCATTAATAACTCAATGCGTATTATAATGTTACATTACAGATAACTTAGGTACATCACGAACAAAAGGTACATCATTATTTTCAATTGCAACTAGAAATCTTGTTTTAAATTACAGTTATTAATGTTTCGAAGTTTTTGAAGTCTGTCTTTTATACATTTTTGTTTTGAGGCAGTGAAATTAAGATAATTTAACATTTTCTGCTGTCCTACATGCCAATTTTACTTGATGCTTAATCGTTAAGGACTTCTGAGAAAGAAGAAGCACAGTATAACATTTTCTTTTTCAGATGACGAAATAAAATAATAACGCTCATGCTGCGAATTCATGTGAGGCCTTTCAATCATGCCCAGTAAGAGCTACTTGCAAGTGCAATTTACATGTACAAACGTTTGGTTAAGTGAACTTGACAGCTGTTTTTGGATACTTGAACCTGAAAGGAATAAATATGTCATTGTTGCAAATTGCAAGTTTGGAGTTGAATAAAACAAAGTACAATTTAAGTAATCAGTTTACTTCTAAATTTCAGCTCATACATTTCTTACTTGGAATAAAGCTCACCACCGTTTCATGACGGACAGCACCTGATATGTAAATTAGGAATGTGTTATTTGTCATGATTAAAACAGAGATTTAGGTTGTATTAAATTATCATTTACGCAATTACCGTACTGTATGATTAAGAGCACAATGATGCAACATATTTCCAATTTAAGGACAATATTTCTCTTTAACAATAGAAAGCCAAGGTCATACACGGAATTTCCATGGACACATTTCACATATAAAACAAGAAGGTAAGCAACTGCCTAGGGTGCACCAGCCAAGGGGCGCAGTCTCCATGTAAATGGCAGGAGGGATGTGCAGTGCACAGCGAAAATCTTCTATATCCGCTACCCTGTCTGACAGGAAGTGCTTGCAGGGAGCGTCAAACAGATTCCTGTCAGTCCGGGTAGAGAAAACAGAAGTTCCTCCATTGCGGTGTGCTCAGAAACTCTACATGGAGGGAGGTGAACTGGCAGGGGGGAACCAAAAAGGGAAGGGGGGAAGACTATAACATTATAGGTGGAATGAGAGACCATAAGGGGATGGGGGGGTGAGAGACCATAAAGTGACAGGGGCAATAAGAGACCATAAAGGGATGGGAGGGAAGAACACAAAATGATAGAAGAAGACCACAAAGGGACAGGGGGACAAATGAGCACATAGAGGGGCTGGGTGGAGAAAGAGACCCACGATGTCTCTTTTTTCTACCATGCATAAGTCTACTAGCAAGCACTGGCCAAACACCACATGTTTAACGATCAAAGAGTTTTGGTTAGTCCAAATAGTTTTGTCTGAAACAACTGCATAGACATAATTCAAATGAACAGAAACTCTACAAGAATGAAATTCAATTTGTCCAAACTAACAAAACATTACCAAACAAATCGATTTAGACAAACTATTTTTTTCACCTGCACAAGTCTAATGTTAAAGTCTACTAGCAATCATTACACTGTAGCTAAAATAGCTTTTGACTAAAATGTACCAAGTCATAAGTCATTGATTATACGTTTACAGTTTCTCAACTTTGCAATAATGATATGTACATTTTCTCTTAAATATCTTTCATATTTTGGGCTTCTCTGCCAAAATATACGCAACTACTGAGTGATGTATTTTGTGATGCTGTCGGATGGTCCTCTGCAGATTACAGATGGAAGCTCTTCTTGATACTTATTGTTGGAATGCATCTGACATGTTTATCCAGATACCTGCAGAGAATGCAATGCATACCGGAGGTCCTCTAGTAGAAATTCTAGCTATTTTGTATTTCTGTGGGATTTCCAATGAGAAAATGAAATCTTTATTTATACATTTGACATGACTTTTTATTTTGCCTGCTACTCTCAATCCCCCATTGCACTGCCAGGAGAATCTAGTTCAGTCCTAGTTGTCACTTTGATTTATTGCAATGCTTATGTTTAATTACTATACTCCAGGCCAAGACTATCTTGATGTATCTTTCTTGATTTCTTATATTTTAAGGAAAAAATGAAAATGTATACAGGTATATTTATACCAAGGAACAGGGCATATGACATTGTCATTTATACAGCATACAGTATATCATTTTGTATACTCTTCATTAAAGCTAACATGCCATATATATTTTATCTATTTTTCCTTTTTTTAAGGCTACATAAACCTTAAAGAGCTGAAAGGTCAACTTCAGATGTAATAACATTGTTTATTAAAATACAACTTTTTTAATGCATTTTTTGAAGTTTTGATCCTTTTTCAGATTCAGCTTCTTTTTTATTTCCAACATTCTTTATTTAGGTCATGCAGGAAAATACTAACACGTTCATATACACATGTTGACAAGGTCAGATAAGACAAGAAGTTGAAAGAGCTGATTATGGACCCTAACATGTAGAGATTTCTGCATTTAAAACAAAAAATTCTAATTCAGAGTTATAGGCAAGACAAGCACGTCCAACAGCGTGGTTATAAACTAGAGCAAAGTGTGTAGAGAGTGTTGGACTTGATTAAGACAAGCAAGTTTTTAATAAAGCTGGTAGGCAGCCCATCTTTTGTAAATGTTGAACAATAGCTTGTAGAGATATGGGTGGGCTGTGAAAACAACAATATAAGGTAACCACGGGGTTGTACATCCACAGAGTAAGACAAGTAAGCAAGCATGAAAACAATTAATAAAATTAAGCTCCAGGCCATGATAGCCATAGCCCATTACGAATCATTGGCTTTATGTGCAGGCATGGGCAACATTTCAGACAGCATAGAGGCAACAATCAAATCAGGAACAAAAATAACAAAGAAAAATAAAATTAAAAAGTCACTGCAATGCTTAATTAATATTGTCAAGTATATCAAATGTGGTGGTTTAGCTTGCGATCATCCGATGCTACAATGAGGCCACCCCAGAGAGTCCATCTCCATGCCAGGATCAAGATAAGGGACACTGCGCTGTCCTGGTGTGGCATCCCCTGTGGTCCGAGTAGGAGCCTGCACCCCATTATAGCAGGTTCGAAGATTCCGGGGAGTCAGGTGCACTTCGGCTGGGAGTGCTGTGGTAGGTCTGCCGCTGCAGATGTCTTCACTCCCCAGAGTTAATGCGTTAGGACATGTGGTCAGCAGGGTCTCTGGTTTGAGAGATTCTGAGGGTGCTTGGGTAACTGGAGAATAGAGCCTCCGAGTGGACCTCCTTCCCAGGACGAGGCTGGTGATCTGGAGCTGCAGCCTGCAAGACTCTGGTGGGTGTTCTGTTATTAATGCGCTCCCAGAATTCGTGACAGATCTTGTCAAATTGAGCTTTAAACTGCTCTTTCCAGATCTGGATTGTGGAACTCTCCAGGAGTCGAGGATGTGGAGATGCCATCTTGGCCACCCCATGTGGTGCTTTATTCAGCAGGAGATTCTGCTGTTGCAGTCAGGTAAGTTTCCCCAGCGGGGACCGGGATATCCCCCACTGGTCCAAAGGAGGGGGCTGCGGGGCATTCATTTGATCTTTGTGAAAGGCTGGCCCAGTATCGGTGGATCAGCCACCTCCCCCAGACACCAGGTCACCAGACAAGTTAGGCCGCATGGTCAGGTCGTCTGGATTTCTCAGTGTAACGGCACAAATCTGGTATTTCCGTGTTCCCTGTTGACAGAGTATAGCAAATGAGGGGTTACTTTCAGCTTGGTTATGAGCTATTAAGGCTTAGTTTATGCTCGAATGGGTCAGAGATGTAGTGTTACATGTCCGACCATCTTAGCTGTCAGGACCTGCCCCCCTTAAAACAACTTTCCTCAGCATTTATTTCAAGAGCTGTTTGCACAGAGGCAGAATCTCAAGTTCTCCACAACATAAAAGTAGGTTGCTAAACTATGTATCCCAAGGCAAATTTGCACTCTAGGGTTTAAGATATAATAATACCTGGTGCTCAATCTGGCAAAATATTTTACAGCAAATTAAAAGGATAGCTTTCTTAGGACTTGAAATAATTAAATAAAACTTCATGAGTGGGAAATTTGATGTTAAGAGAGGCTTCCAGAGCTACATTTTATCTCTGCTTTTGCACAAACAAAATAACATGAAATTAGTGCTTGCTAGCCAACCCCCACATTAAAGTGAAAAAAACTAATAATAATAATAGTTAAATAAATTAAATAGCCTATGGAGATCATAAAGACCCCCATATAAGTATAAGGAACATTTTAAACCAAAGGGCCCACTAATAATATTTAGATTTGTGGTATTATCCCCCCCTTATGACAAGTAGTTCCCAATACCCTAGCCATCCCCCATTATGATGAAGTAACCCTACCTTCCTTACTCACCCTAATAATAGTGAGGAGGAGCATTAAAACTTATAACTGTAAAATAAAAAATGATGATTACCATCAGAAGTCTTCTTTTTTCTCTCTTCTTTTCTTCATCCATAAAAAGAAATGTCAAATTAAAGGGACACTATAGGCACCCCGAGCCACTTTAGCTCATTGAAGTGGTCTGGATGCGGTGTCCCAATTCCACTTAGTCCTGCAATGTAAATCATTGCAGTTTTTGGGAAATTGTAATGATTACATTGCAGGACTAATGCTGCCTCTAGTGGCTCTCAGACAGCCACTAGAGGCACTTCCTGGTGTTTAGGCGACTTTTGGTCACCTAACTGACGCTGAACATCCTTACATTCTGCAAGAGGACATCCAGCATCTGTTAAATCCCTATAGGAAAACAGTGAAGCAATGCTTTCTTATGGGGAGGACCTAATAAACTGTTGCATTCTTTCCACTATTATTATTATTATTATTATTATTATTATTTATATAGCACCAACAAATTTTGCAGGCGTGTACAATGGGGGAACTAACAAACACAGAATTTTAACCAGGCGAGTTGGGCACACAGGAACATTCCCAATGTAATCAATTTTAGTTTTTTTTATAAATATTTCGATGATTTGCTAAAGGCCTGTTTTATTGACATCGAATACCAAGACCAACACAATAATGTTTCTTATACTGATTGTTTTTTATTTTATTTTTTTTATCAGATTTAAAGATTCTGATATTTTTTCTCCCAGCTTTACAAGGAATGAATTTCAGCTGGTAAATTTAATACTTAAAGACAGCACTGCCAGTTCACATTTAAACATTCTAATATACATACTTGTTCTTTGTTACAATATATAAGTATCCAGAAGCATATTTCCAACATCCTACTTGAAGTTTTTACTTTGATTTTGTTTTATAGATTTATCAATATTATTATATAGCATTATTTGTTTTTAACATCCATGTTGGCAGTCAATGTTTCAAGCCATCTTCTATTCTAGTCTTTATTCATCTGAATATATTGCATTGTTTTACATTCCGATTGGCTTATTTTGAATGCAGAAAATGTTCTCAACTAGAATAATGTGTTTCTCCTTAGTAATTCATGTGATTTCTTTATAAACAACTGCAGACTGTCTGTAAATAGATGTGTGGTGAGCATTTTAATACAGCTTCTCTTAAAAGCTCACAGTCTATAGAAAGTTACACATTCAAATCTAATTAGCATTACCAAAGGCTGTTTTGGTCTCAATTGGTAGAATTACGCTATTCTAATTTGAAATCCAAGAGCAATATGTGATTAATTTCGCAGTTTTCTTTCACACCGTCACAGCTAGCATTTGTTTATGGATAGTTATGATGGTTGTATTTCTCTTAGTTTTTCTTGTCTTTAGTAGCCAAATGTTTTCCATATTAATTAATGGGATCTGGGGGTCCTTCCAGAGTAATAATCCCCCCAAGTACGAGACGAGGCTCTGTATGAGGGTTGTAACGGACCGTTTTGCACACAGAGGTTAAAAACCGTCTAGGCGATAATCCCCTTCCAGATAGACCAGCAGCTACTGCAATCACCAACCTCCCGAACTCCAAACTGCACGTATTCACCAACTCTCGAACAGCAGACACACGAACTCTGGAAGCAGCCGAACAGGAAAAGCCCTACGAACAGCTTACACTCCTGGCAATCGGCATACAGTCATATTCCCCCCAAGAATGAGACGACACTTCACTTGGAGGGTTAAACAGGAACAACCCTGATTTATTCACACAACAGGCTTATAAAGGATTCTCCCATGCAAGGAAGGGATTTACAACAATTACACAATACACCAATCACACATGAGTTACCTCCCACAATGCCTCACAATCCCTCCCCTCTGGCCTGGAGATAATTGGGGAAGGAATCTAATTATCTCCCAGGACAGAGGCAAAACTCCATTACCCACATGGCAGACAAAAAGACAGTAAAAGACATAAAATTGCATACTGATACATTTAGTACATAAAACACACATTTCTACACATCCCCAGATAGCTTTGATCTGAGCGCACATTATTAGATGAATGGCACTCAGATCACACGAATAAGCCTTTCTGCAGGGAAAATAAATGGTTTAACCTGCAGGGCCATAGTCCAAAGGGAGCAGGCGAGCAACCAGGCTTCTCCAGTTCACAGTGGCGAGGTTGGTTTCGCCACAAGGGTCAAGCAGGAATCTGTTTAATCTGATCTAAATGCCCACCTTTTTTGCAGGTTTTCCACCAGGTGGACACTCCCATTGGGGACCTGGTGGAAAACTGTGACAAAAAGTTACATTGACCAATCATAACAATGTAGGAATAAACACTCCCCTTTGAACAGTATGGGACCCTCCTCTCTATCCTTGAGATAATTGGGAAGTAACTCAATTATCTCAGAGGATAAAGCATAACCTCCATTTTATACAGGACAATAAAACTACATAAAAATACACAATTATAAAACTCCCGAACAGAATCCCCACATTCAACGTATCCCCAGATGGATTAGATCTGAGCGCATAATATTACCGAATATCGCTCAGATCCCTACACACAGTCCAATCGCCATGGAGCCAAAGTCTTTCACATAGTCTATCGTTATACGAATGGACTCCATGGGATAGCTATCTGGGGGTGACTTTGTTCGTATGGCAAAGTACCGAACGGTACAGCGTTCGTATGAACGGAAGAACAGATGAAGGGAGGTCGGCGGCTTCAGCGGTGTTCGTGTGAAAATAGTGTCCGTTTTCAGTTCCATGAAATCGTCACCGAACACTGCTGGGCATTTGTATGTCCAATATGGCTGCCGCCACGTGTTTGTTCATACGAACGATGACCACCCAGTCGACATTCGACAATTAGGAAGTGTATGCGGTTAACCACAACGTTCTAATGAGGCCAAGAGGTTAATCAACAGCACACTTCCATGCTGGGTGGCTGGCCGTTCGGCAGTTCTTTCGGTAAAAAGGGAAGAAAGTGTAGGGACTGTACGGACAGGGAGATAGCCGAATAAACAGACGAACCGGCACAAAATAAAGGTAATTCACAGACAGAGAGGTCTGTCACAAGGGGATACCCTAAAAAAATAACAACATATAATTAGTGATGTCCCGAACGGTTCGCTGGCGAATAGTTCCTGGCGAACATTGCGTGTTCGCGTTCGCCACGGATGGCGAACGTATGCGCGGTTCGATCCGCCCCCTATTAATTTACTAATACTAAGTAAAAATTACTTAGTATTAGTAAATTGTGCCCCTACTCACAATACCGTTTAAAAAAAAAAGGGTCCCCCCCCCCGGTGGGGGCCCTAAATACTAATTGTTCTCCCCCCGGCCCCCACCCCTGAGAGGTGGGTGGGGGCCCTAAAAAGAACAATAAGGGGGGACCTACTGTCCCCACCGGCCCACCCCATGAGCGGTGGGTGGGGGCCCTAAAATTAACAATAAGGGGACCTATTGTCCCCCCCGGCCCCCACCCTGAGCGGTGGGTGGGGGCCCTAAATACAAAGGGGGGGGACCCTAGTCACCCCTCCCCCCCAAAAAAAAATTATCTCCCTACCTACCCCCCTCACCCTAAAAATAAATGAGGGGGGACCTTTAACTAAAAACCTGTAAAAAAAAATTTGGTAAAAATAACTTACCATTTGATGTTTTCTTTCTTCTACAATCTTCTTTTTTCAGCCCCAAAAAAGGCCAAATAAAAAGCCATAAGAACCGATGCAATTAAAAAAAAACGAGCACACAAAAAAATAATCCATCTTCACCCATGGAGGGCTCCGCGCAGACTGAGCTCTGCAGGGTGGGGGAAGGCTTATAAAGCCTTGCCACGCCTTGCAATTAGGCTAAGAACACTCTGATTGGCTGGTTTAAGCCAATCAAAGTGCTCTTTGTCATTTTACACAGTGTGGGAAAGTTCAAAAAGTGTAAAATGACACAGAGCACTGTGATTGGATGGATTTCAAGCCATCCAATCATAGTGCTCTGTGTCATTTTACACAGCGTGGGAAAGTTCTTTTGAATTTTCCCACACTGTGTAAAATGACAAAGAGCACTCTGATTGGCTTAAACTAGCCAATCAGAGTGTTCTTAGCCTAATTGCAGGGTGTGACAAGGCTTTATAAGCCTTCCCCCGCCCTGCAGAGCTCAGTCTGCGCGGAGCCCTCCATAGGTGAAGATGGATTATTTTTTTGTGCCAAGTATTGCCGTTCTTATGGCTTTATTTGGCTTTTGGGGCCGGGGAAAAAGAAGATTGTGAAGAAAGAAAACATCAAATGGTGTGTTATTTTACCAAATTTTTTACAGGTTTTAGTTAAAGGTCCCCCCCCATGGCTTCTGAAAGAGGGCAGGGTGGGAGACAATTTTTTTAGTGGGAGGGGTGACTAGGTCCCCCTCTTTGTATTTAGGGCCCCCACCCACCGCTCAGGGGTCGGGGCCGGGGGGGACAATAGGTCCCCCCCTTATTGATAATTTTAGAGCCCCCACCCACCGCTCAGGGGTGGGGGCCGGGGAGGACAATAGGTCCCCCCCTTATTGTTAATTTTAGGGCCCCCACCCACCGCTCAGGGGTGAGGGCCGGGGGGGGGGCAGTAGGTCCTCCCCTTATTGTTAATTTTAGGGCCCCCACCCACCGCTCAGGAGTGGGGGCCGGGGGGGACAATAGGTCCCCCCCTTATTGTTATTAGGGCCCACCCACCTCTCAGGGGTGGGGGCCGGGGGGGACAATAGCTCCCCCCCTTATTGTTAATTTTAGGGCCCCCACCCACCGCACAGGGGTGAGGGCCGGGGGGGACAGTAGGTCCTCCCCTTATTGTTAATTTTAGGGCCCCCACCCACCGCTCAGGTCTCCTCACCCCCCTTCAACCAGTAAAAGTCCCTGTGGGTTTTAAAATTTGCCTGCCTATTGAAGTCTATGGCGGTTCGCCAGGTTCGCCGGGTTCGACCGGTTCGCGAACAATTGCAGGAATTTGCGTTCGCGGTTCGAGAACCGAAAATTTTGTGTTCGCGACATCACTACATATAATACACAAAAACAGGTTGTGACAATGGATAGATATAAGGATAAAATGAGTACAATAGTATATATGGAATAAATAATAAATAAACAAACGTATAAAGTCCAATATTCATAAGTTCAAAATTCACAATCCCAGTTGCTTTTAAAATCTTGATCAGTATCAGTTCTTGATTAAGGTGCTTGTTAACACATGTAAAAGGATACAAAATGAAAGATAATAGTGTAGACTTTTTAAGATGGAAGATAAAACTCTAAATAATAATGATTGGAATTGCACTCACTTTTTATAGAGCTTGAATTAGCTTTAAGTAGAATTGCTTGCAGTACAATCCCTACTGATGGGTATAAAACTCTGAAGGCCAGTGTCTCAGCGTACAGATGGTTATATTAAAAAAAAGAGATATACACTGCAAGTACATTTTATAAAAAAATAAATGGATGTAATTTACTCACATTTGATAGAGCGATATATCACTCAAAAACAATGCATTTCACCAAGAAAGGTTTTTTTTTCCAAGTGTAAGTTATATTACTACTTAGCGGTGCCGAGATTTTTTTTTATTTTTTTTATTCACAGTGAGAAAGGGGTGGGGCCAGAGAGGGGGTGTTGTGTAATCATCAATGACAAGCAAGCTGCCTATCAAAGTGAGCATGTTGGTTCAATGA
Organism: Pelobates cultripes; assembly: GCA_933207985.1. NCBI lineage: Eukaryota > Metazoa > Chordata > Amphibia > Anura > Pelobatidae > Pelobates > Pelobates cultripes. The sequence continues at coordinate 33,383,441 of OW240912.1, read as the reverse complement.
ACTTCCAGGGCAGACTATGCAGTCCTAATGAAGAGCCCTCACATGAGAAAAAATACCCTGATTTTGTTTCGCGCAAGCAAATTTAATGACACATTTGTGCTGTGTTTGCTTGTGAATTGTCTCTGGTGTCAACATAAGTGGAATACCAGAGGACAAAAAAGCCATAAAAGTGTATTCTGCATGTGTTTGGAGACTGCTTGTGGAATTGTGTGTGTTTAGCATAAACTGATTGGTGTGTGGCGTGTGTGTAGTATGAGCTGATTTTGGTGTGGGTTTCAGTCGTGTTGTGTTTGTGTTGTAATATGTGTGGCATGGGGTTGAAGAAATTGAGGGATTGTGTGTATAGGGGATGAAGTGGGTGTGTGCATGGGTGATATAGTGTGTGTAAGGGCTGTAGAGAGTGTGTGTTTTGGGAATGTAGTGTGTGTATTTGGGTACAGAGGATCTGGTGTGTGCATAGAGGATTCAGAGTGTATATGTTAGCATTGTAGTGTGTGTTGGTGGTGCAGTGTGTATCTATATGGGATTTAATGTGTGTAGGGGATCTAGTATGTGTATAGGGGATCTAGTGTGTCTGTAATGGATCCAGAGAGTGTGTAGATGATCCAGAGTGTGTGTAAGGGGATCTAGTTTGTGTATAATGGATGTATTGTTTATATGGGAACTAGTGACACTTTGGAGAAATGCAATTCCTAAACATTTGATACATTTTTTTTGTTCAACCCCTTGAATTAAAGCTGAAAACCTGCACTTCAAGTGCATCTTGGTTGCTTCATTTAAAAAAACAAAATAGTGGTGGCGCACAGAGCCAAAATTATGAAAATTGTGTCTAAATATTCCTGAACCTAACTGTATATATGTATAAGTATGTCAGTTTGGTGTATAAGACTGGATGGGTGAATGAGACTAGTCTGGGGTATGATTGGATGTTGAATGTGACTAAGTGGATGATTGGACGGGAAGTGGGACAGAGCTATGAGAAGGAGGTGTGTGTGTGTGTGTGTGTGTGTGTGTGTGTATGCTACTTGTGGGGTTGATTTGAGTGGCTGCTTGTGGTGTTGTATGTTAATGGGAATGCTACTTGTATGGTTTGCATGTCTAACTGCTTGTGATGTTGCACATGTTGGGTTAGGCTGTTTCTGGTGTTGCATGTTTCTGTGGAGACTGCTTGTCATGTTGTGCATGTGGGCTGGAGACTGATTGTAGAGATGCATGTTTGGAGGGAGGATATTGTGGAACTGTGTGTGTGTGTTTAAATGCATGGGGTAGTTTGCAGTGTAGTATGTGCATGCATGTGCATAGTGGCTGTATGTTTTGGGAGGGATAGCATCTGTATGGTATGTCTGGGGGGAAATTGGAGTTGTGTGGTATGTGTGTAGGGGTGGGGTATGGTTTGTAGTGTATGTGTTTGAGGAGTTATTAGGGGTAGGGTTAGGGTTAGGGTATCATTAGGGGTAGGGATAGGGTTAGAGGTAGGGTTAGGGGTAGGGTTATGGGGTAGGATTAGGGTTAGGGAATTTCCAAAATGCCGAGGTCCCGAATAGCTGAAGTTCCGAATTTCGGAAGTACGGAACCAAACCGAAGTGGTGAAGTGCTGAATTCCTAAGGTGCCGAATTGCCGAAGTCCAAAATGTTGAATGTGCCGAGCCGAAGTGCCGAAATCCCGAATTGCCGAAGTCCCGAATTTCAGAAGTGCCGAACCGAACCAAATTTTTTTGCCCATGCACATCCCTACTTCATAGCTAAAATGTTCTAGAATGAGAGTTCTAAACTGGCAAATGTTAAATCTGTGTATAATGGGCATCTGTTGTCAGCATGCAGAGCATACTGGTGACAAAGTGCTAATGGCGGCAGAGTCTCCCCTCTGATGGACAGTGCTTGCATTTGCTGGCATTCGTACGTGTGTGGTGATTGTACTTGACCAGGCTGCCAGCAGGGCCCAGAGCCCAGGGGATATGCAAGTATGGCCCTGGAACTGATATATCTGCATGCTTTTGAAAATGTTGTAGTAAATTTGCTTTTTTTTTTGTTTTATTTCAACCACTGAATCAAGTACAACTTACTTTCACAACGCCCAAGCATTTGATTGACTAAGAGATTAGTGACATATTTTAATGTGATTCTCTCTTGCTTAATTTCTACCAGGGCAAGCCCACAGCTCTACCAGGGGTTATAAAAAGGGACTCCCAGACTACTACAGTAATAAACAAATGAAGTGGACATATATACAGATAAAGTGCCATATGTATTAACCAATACATTTAACTGTTGCAATCAGCTTTTAGATTAAATGTTTATACATAACATTAATATATAGAATAATCTAAAATCTTTCACTGTCTTAATAGGTCAAACTTAGCACCACAATCATTTAATACACCCAAAAGTGTAAAATCATTTAATACACCCAAAGGTTCAAAATCAGACTGTGCCAGAAAGTCCTCGGGGGTATATTGTTGGGCCCTTATTTTGTTTCCAGTAGTGCTACCTGGCTGTGTAGTAAAGAGAGAACTTTATAATTAGGAGATTCTGTACAAAATGTAAGATTCTTTACCTTGGAATACAACTATATAGCAGCTTATGCTAGAACAGTATTCCGATAAACCTTCATCTCCCCCAACTGCTCTTTCTCTGTCCTGGATCCCTGCATTAGATAAATAACTATACCTATGTATTCCACTTCTTTGATATCAGCAGTTCTCAGCCAGCCTAATGCAACTCTGACTGCTTCAGTGTTTGTGTACTTTCACATGGAATAAGGAAAACATGAGTCTGTTTAAGAAAGAGAATCATAGCAGAGATATTTAGTTGTCATTCAAAAAGGTTTTCAAAAGGCTTTCAAAAGGTTGTGGAGTATGAGTTCTTAATTACTTCTAGAAGCTTGGGATTTGATCAAGGGCCCTGCCTTTAGGCAAATTCTAGCTGTGGTTTTAGACAGCATCTGATTGGCCCATGCAGCCTGTCATTCAATGTACTTGATGATTTGAAAAACTCCACAGCATCCGCAACCTAGTTACCATGGCAACAGGTTACTCCACTGAACATAGGAAGAAGAACAAATGAAAAAATATTTAGCTGACTTCTATGAAAACATTGTGTATCCAAGGCCAACCTGTCATATTGTTTCAAAGCTATCGGAAGATTTCAGTCAGAACATAAAAGGGGAACATCAAGGCACCTATATTTAGTTGAAAAAATACAGGCAAAAAACTATTCTCAACACGTGCTACGCTTATTATATTCCTATAGCCTCACTGTCTGAAAGAATATTTAGCACATCTGTGGCATTGTTAGTGACAGTTGCAAGATATTGCTGCCAATAAATGTTTAAAAGCCGGTGTTCATTAGAAAAGCTGACAGCATCCTTGATGAGGACGATCAAACTGAAAGGAACATTTTCCAGTGGGGATGAGTTGATATTAGGTCACAACAATGCTGACAGCAGTGATCAAACCGAAAGAAAGGACTCTTGTCCATAAAATGTAACTGTACCCCCTGCTATTGACTGGCACTAGTAATTAATCATAAACATTCAGGACACTTAGTACCAGGATCCATCGTGCAAAATGTTTGGATGCAATCTAATATCAATAAGTGTCTGGCAGGCGCTCCAGTAATACTTATAGGTACTTATAGAAACTAGTACAAAGTAACTAAATTTAAATGACATTTTAGTGCAATATTTATAAAAATTAACTAGTGTGATCATATGTTTACAGAACTTCTTCCTCAGTAGCAGAAATACCAGCAGTGAAGCTAGTGCAGATGCACCAGGGCCTGCAAGCTTGGGAGCCCATTGGATGTCACTCAGAGTGAGGGACACCCAATGGGTATTTTTTAAACATGGCTCGGTCAGGCACCATGGCCCTTTACAGTGTGACCAGGATGAAGTGATACAAAATACTTATGAAGTGCATTGCTTTCATAAAAACACACTAAATATGTATACTTATCTTCACTTTTTTTCTTGTGAATTCAAACTTTAACAATAAGAAAACATATATACAACCATCATAGTGTAGCACAGGGTAGGCAACCTTCTAGCAGCACTGTGCCGATATGGGATTGTGATGTCCTGTAGCATGCCGATCCAATTTTTTAAAATTGAGGTGTGTATGCTGCTGTATTCTGCTTGTGTTATTTATACTGTAATTGCTTTCTGTTGTTGTATTTGTGCGTATATGAGCTATTAAATTGCATATGTTCATGAGTAGTTTGTGGTATCGTGTATGATACATATGAATGTGGGCTGTGTATGGGGGCTGCTTGTGGAATTGTGTGAATGGATATGTCACATTGTGTGTTTGGCAGTGTGTGTATGTGTGGGGGCTGTTTGGGGTATTGCATGTGAGAGGCTGCACGTGGGGTTGTGTGCATGTATGTGGATTGTTAGCCGGTTACATTTGTGCTGATTGTATGTATGTTTGTTTGTGGGCTGTTCATATTATTTGTATAAGAGGAGGGTTTTTGTGCATTTCTGTGTAAATCTAGCAGTGTGGGTGGCTTCCCTGGGTTCCAGTGGGGACCAGGCTGGCCAGGTACAGGTCAAGGACGGGAGCTGCAAGAGCAGTTGCAGGCTGCTCTACTATAGTGTGGATTCCCATTCACAAGTGCCGGGAGGAAGTGATCTGAGATCACTTACTCTATGTGCTGTAATGCATAAGTTGAGGATTGTCCTTCACCACCTTTTCGTATTAGCAGATATCTGAAGATTCCTGAGAGGCCAGAGCCTGATTGGCTGTAGCAGCCTTGAGTGCCGTGCAAAGACACCTTGAGTGCCGTGCATGGCACTAGTGCCGAAGGTTGCCCACCCCTGGTGTAGCATATACCAATTCTGTGATTTCAAAAACAAGTGTGAATATAACCACTCACATTTGTTAGAGCTAATCAGTCAGCTCTAACTATAACAGCCTTTAGGCCCATTTCGAAGGCCACTGCTCTCAATATACTATATGTTATCCAAGGATCTTCTTAAATGCAGAGTGTCACCACCTAATAAAAAAAATATTATTGTAGTGTTATATTGCATATAAAGTAAATAGACCATATAAAATAACTCTATGCATTTTCATGATTCGGAGCCTAACATTTGTGTCTCAAATAGTATAGAGCATGTAGGTAAGTCCACACAAACTCTGTAAGTATCCAAATTATCCTTCCAAATTCTCCTCCCAAATAAATCACTGGGTTGAAGTAAAATATAGCATTATTATAAATAAATAAAATACAATTCGAGAAATGAGTTTCACCTAGCATCCTAGGTTTCATCAGAATGCCAACAAATATTAAATATTGGAATATTTCACTATAAGAGGGTTATTGTTATAGATACACTTAATAGAAAATGTGGACAATATAGGAACTAGTGCGCAATCACTTTTGGTTTTTACACTGTTAGCAATTGAGGTCAGCTTACTTCCTCCCAGCTAACAGTGTGCTGCTCAGAGGGGCACAAGAGGTAGAAAGAGAAGGAGAGAGTCTGAACCAAGCTCCCATCATCTTCAGCCAACAGGCAGATCTGGGGCCCAGAGAAGACAACCTCCAGCACCCAAAGGGTATGAAGTAGGGGCATGGCTAAAATTATGTCAATTAGAACTAGTATGTGTTTGTGTCAATGTGTGTATATTTGTGTATCCTTATGTGTGTCAGTATGTGTACCAATATCTGTATGTGTGTCAGTGTGTATGTGTATCTGTATTAGTATGTGTGTATGGCAGTGTGTATGTGTATCAGTGTCAGTATGTGTGTGGCAGTGTGTGTATATGTTGATATATCCTATCATTCAAATTCCAATACTATACAGAAATAAACCCCTGCATTAAATACTAACACTATACAAAAACACACGCCTGCATTCAAATGCCAACACTACATAGAAGCACAACTCTGCATTCAAATGCCAACACCACATAAAACACACCCCTGCATTAAAATGACAACAGCACATACAAATATACTCCAACATTCACACACATGCACCATTCAAAAACATGCTAACATACAAAAACATGCTAACAAACAATTCACACAAAATTTGCTCACAAATCTGAAACGATGGGGAAATGGTAGCTGGCAAAGCATCACGGGAGATGAACTACAGTTGAGAATTTACCTTGTGGCCAACTTCCGCTAGAGTGGGGCCCAAAAAGAATCATTGCACCAGGGCCCTTTCTATATTAGTTTCGCCACTGCTATCTTTGCTATAATTTTGGTAAATAGAATTATTTTGTTTGCATTTTCTTAATTATTCTTGTGTTGTAATTCGTGTGGTAGAAAGGTTTTTCTAAGTATTGTACAGTGAGTATGAGTAATTTGTTGAACTTCAAAACTTTTAGAATTAGCCAATAAAGCAATGAGGAATTACATATAAAGCATACATACTTAACAAGCAATTATAACATTAGTACATCTAATACAAAGGCAAGGTAACCCATTTGAAAATACATTAACCTCACAACCTGACCATTGGTGGGGGCAGGGTAAAATTAGGTTGTCCCCTCATTTATTTAATTTAAAAGCCCACACCTGCTGGCCATGGTTGTGGAAGGGGGTGTACAGTGCTCTGTCCACCCCGATTATTGCTGTCACCCTAACACGCATAGTTTAGGATAGCAAGGAACAGACAAAAGGAATATAAACGTCTAAGCGGGCCTTAGAGTGGCAGGACTTAACGCTAGATAGAGAAAAGCGTAGTCAAAATATGAGCTGAGGTCAGGGTAATGGAGAGACAGTGAAAATGAGAACTAGCCAGAGTCAGATACACGATAATAATCAGAAGAGCAAACAAGATAGGCAAGGGTCAACGAATAACTCAGAGGCTATAAACAAAGCCAAGGTCAATACCAGAATACAATACAAATCACAAGGAACACACTAAAGGGTACTGGGAACAGAAACCACAATAGGGCACAGGATCTAGGGCCTGCTAAGTTTAAATACCATAATTTTACTTTTAATTTGATTGGTCCACGTCATGCCTGCGCCCTAAAAAGTACATGAATGGAGGTGCTGAAATGACATGGCTGACTGCAAGGTTAGGCTCCCATTTCCCCCTTAAGAACGTGCGTTCCCAATATTGTACGGGTTGCGCATCCGATCAGAGTATTCGGTGCTCGCGGACCGCCAGAAGCAAGGAGCTTCCGAGTCACATGCAGCTTGTCTGGAGACAGGAGTGCACGAGCCACGTGTAGCTCGATCAGAAGACCCCTGCCAGCTCGCGGACTGGGTAAATACTGTTACATTACCCACCCCAAAGACCCGCCCACCAGGCGGGAAGAACCAGGCTAGGAGGGGAAGTGGGAATGAAATGCACGAAGAACACGAGGACTGTGAACATCCCATGCAGAGACCCAACTACGCTCCTCAGGACCATATCCTTTCTAATGGACCAAATACTGGAGACAGCCCTGTAGGAGATGGGAAACAATCACAGCAGCCACCTCATATTCCTCTTGGCCCTCAACAGACACAGGGGAAGGAGGTAGATAAGGTTTTCTTTATGGTGATTTTATTTACACTCCTATGATCACCTGATGCCTTAAATCACCTTCTTTCTTCGCTATGAAAAAGAAGCCAGCCCCAGTTGGAGAAGGAGATTTCCTGATAAAGCCCTTCTGTAATAATTCCCTGACATTTTCCTCCTTAACAAGGTTTTCTTGTGGGGACAAAGGATACACCCTACCCTTGAGAGGATTAGTGCCAGGTAGTAAATCAAGCTTCTTTGTGTACCCCTTTTTACCGCAGCGTCTGTGTACTTCTTTTTCTGTCACAGCATCTCTGTGTGTCTCTTTCCCCACTGCCCTTTTGTGTATCTCATTCTCCCCTTGCCCAACCACTCTGTGTCTCTTTTACCCTGCCCCTCTGTGTGCTTCTTTCTTCCCCCAGTCTCTCTGTATGTCTCTTTCTCCCCCCAGGCTCTCTTTGTGTCTCTTTCTCCCCCTAGTCCCTCTCTGTGTCTCTTTTTCTCCCACATTCCTTTTTTTGTGTGTCTCTGTCTCCTCCACAGTCCATCTGTGCATTTCTTTCTCCCCCTCAACCTCTCTGTGTGTCTCTCTTGCTCAAACAAGCTTACAGTCTGTAGGAGATGGGGTATTACCCACAATAGATCAGGAGACCATTTGTGGTATATTTGAAACCACCTCTCTTTGTAGTCCCCCTCCTCTTCCTGCTGACCTCCCTCCATATCATGGCTGGGCAGACCGCAGTAGAGTAGAGGATCTTCTGTATCATCTCCCGATCCAACAGGAAGCTGTTTGTTGCTCCCAGTGAGCACTTCCTTTTATACCAGGTAGAAGATCCTCTACTGTGGTTTGCTCCCCCTACATAGTGTGACTGACAGTAGGGGGAGTACTGCTCTGTGCAGACCCTTCTGCCAGTCACCTGGCATTTGCCCCTCGGGCCAGTGCAGCCTAGGCATCTGCTTGTGTTGCCCTTTGGTTGCACCGGCCCTGGCACTGGGAAGTCATGGGAGCTCAGTTCCCTTACTAAATTTTCCCTCACTTTACTATAAAGGGAGAAGCATTGCTTACAATACAGCAACATTCATACATAGTACTGAATTTTAAAATTGCAAATATACACTTAAAGAAATAGTCTACATTTACTAATTACTGTGCAGCAATTCAATTCTTAATATGATGTATATAGTCCTTTTTACATTCTTTCTAGCTTATCTTTTAGTCCTTGGTATTTGTCCCACAACTCATGTTCGTTCTTTTTGATGTTATAGTTTCTTGGTATTGCCACTTCCCCACCCACTCTAGTCTTCTGTTCCTTGTCAACCACTATGATGTTGGGTTAGTTTGCCAGTACGTTCTTGATCTGGTCTGTCTTGATCTACTAAATGTCCTAAATGAATCTTAGCCCTGTATTTCTCATTTACCCTGTGTGGGAGAACCAGACCATATTCTGTGCAGATGTTTCTGTACACAACCCCAGCAACTCAATTGAGCCTCTCATTGTATGCTGGAACTGTTAATATATTGCAAACCCTTTTATTTCCTCAGTAGCCAGAATCAATCATTGACCTTTCTACCTATTTGAAGTTGCTCCAGCTTACTAACTTCCTTATATCTTAACTTTATCTTGGCTTCTAGTCTTAGTCTTCATGATGTGTATTGTTTCTCTTGCAGCCTGATCTTGTAGTTAAGCCTTTGGAGCATTACTAATGCTGTGACATATACATGTTTATTCATCACTGTGATGGTGTTGGTTGGGAATGTAGCTCGTGCCTTATTAATCACTGCTAACATATTGTCCGGTGGCATTTTTTCCATTTATGTTTGGTAGCCATGTCCAGTGGTCAAGTGTTACTAGCATTTCTTTGATCATCTCTCGTATATCTACTGTGATGCCATCTTGAGGTACAGGTGCAGGTTGGTAACCCTCTGTAGATATAGATGTGGGTATGGAAGATTCTTCTTTCCCATAGCTAATCGATCTAATTCCAGTTGGGACACTAGTTTCCTCTTGAGTATGCTGGAATGTTGTGTAACTAGCTGTTTTGGTGTTAATTTAGATGATGGTCTCTTACTCATCCCTAATTCCAACATGCATTTCATGTCAAAGAGGTCTAGGTTCTTACTTCATGTACAGGAATGGGTTGTTCTTGTAATCAGATTGCCGTTTCTAAGGCGTAGCATTTTTACTGCACTAACCAGCCAATAGAAATAATAAAAATAGTGGTGGATGGTGACGTTTAAAGGTGGTCGGTCACAGTTCCTCGCAGAATTGTTGGGCTCTTCCCATTTAACTCCATGAGATGACACACCCTGTGCAAAAGCAGCTGAATGTCCAATCATCAGTAAAGAGTATAATGGAATATGTAGGTATAAACACGACAGACACCTATTTTTTCAAACACACTCTTGGTGAGTAGACCATACAAAGCCAATAAATTTGATTTAGTTTTTCTTGCAACCACTAGTAGAGGGCATAGCCCTAATTGCCCCTATAGGCCAGCCTTCACTGATCTAGTCACTATATATATGTATATATATCTAAGGTCTCAGCACTCAATGCTCCCGGTCTTTTAATGCTCTGGTGCTGTCTCCAACCAAATTGTATACGATACCAGTAGAGAGCAGGAGTCTTTCAAGGTAAATTTCATCGGTTGCTTTATTGAGCAATTAGAAATTCACACAATGTTCCAGTCGACGTTTCAGTCTGTAAAATACTTTTTTCAAGACCAGGTCTTAAAAAAAGTATTTTACAGACTGAAACGTGGACTGGAACGTTGTGTGAATTTGTAATTGCTCAATAAAGCAACAGATGAAATTTACCTTGAAAGACTCCTGAGGGCTCTCTACTGGTAACATACACATACACATACACACACATACAAATGATGATCCATGAGAGCTACCTCTACTTTTTATTTAAAGGTATGTTGTTGTTGTTGTTGTTGTTTGAGTAGTATATCATAAATTAATATCAATAGTACTTTACTTGTTTCAGCCACAAATTACTTTCTGTGAATTGATTGTATAAGGAATGGGATCATGTGCAGATAAATATGCAATTTGTGGAACATTGAATGTGAAATATTGGTATTTAATCATTTAAATAATCTTGTGACCGAGCAATAGGAAATGGTAGGTGTTTACTTTTTTTTTATATCTTTGTTTCGATAAAAAATGAAAACATACATTCCAGCCTTGTTGCTAAATTTAGATATCCTTTTCTGGTTTTGTTCTTTAAATAGTTTTCACACTTTCTCACTCCTACATAATTTATACATTTTCACTTGACAGGAAAAGATATCAGTACAGCAACTCTTGTGTGACACACATTGATCTTCTTTTTCATCTTTTTCTTTTCAAAACCCATCTGATATTTAGTAATGTGTATATGTGCATTGTATGTTACACGTGATAATAAATCTTTACATATAGCACCTTAATTGCCTTAAAGAGCATTAAAAATTAATACCTGGCTCATTTCATGATTAAAAAGGTAAAAATTTAAGAATAATATAATAGAAAATTGGTGGGTTTCCAATCCATTGCTGACCATCAAAACTTCCAAATGTGTTCTATGAGGCTTATGCACTTCAGTGTATAAAGTCTCTAAGCTTTTCGCACTTAGTATACATTTTTGAACAATATTATTCAAAGCTGTTATACCAAAGTCACAATGGAAAAGTATTAAATGAATGTTCTTAGATATCTGTATTTCTAACTTAAAGTTGTACATATTCTAATAAGAAAAAGTAAAGAAACAACTCAACAGTTTTCTTTATAAGAAAGAGAACCATAGATCATAGTGCTTCTGTATTAAACACCAACTTTTTCTCCCCAATGTTGAGAAAATGAAATGGGAAGGAATACTCATTTGATTTGTTTAGTCAATAGTTAACAATTTACCACTTTTATTTATTTTATTTTTTTGCTTAGAAAATCTCTTTACATTTAGTTTTTTTCTGACTACCATAGCTTTGTTTTAAGATAAATATAAAGATTACAATGTAGAAATACAGTATTATTAGTTTATTTATTATTCAATATGTAGCTGTTTTCCTTTCTATTTCCACTTATCATTGCGAAGCCATAACATCAGCTTTAATCACAAGAAGAGAATATATTAATTCGGTTAAAAACAAAATTTGGACCCCTAAAAAAGTGTTGTTTAGATAGAAACCCTTAGCTAACTGATCTTTATTAATAATTTTAACAGAAATATATTACATCGATTAAATATGTCTTTATTAATTGATGTAACAAATTCAGAATTTCAACAAAAAAACAGCTAAATAAATAAGATTACATTGAAACAAAACACACACATTTTACATTTATTTTAACACTAAGTGCTATACCTCAAAATTTCTATTTTCTTTTTTTTATTATTCTTTATAAAATAGAATGTATTTTAAGGAAATGGGACTGCACCTTATGTGCAAAATAGAGAAAAGTGTCTAAGATGCTTTTTAAATTAAATAAAAATAGATTTTCAGAAAACTCTAAACTCATCGTGGACTTTCACAACCAAAGATTAAGGATCTTCCTCTTTTTTTTTTATTAGTTTCCTTTAACAATGAGCATCAATAGCTTATTGAAAGTCCCCACCTACATATTCTTGGTCATATTTCTTAGTAGGTACAGAATTATTAAATGCTCTATTCTGTGCCCAACACAGCTGAATTGCTTTGAATATGTGACAGGAAATCTAGATGTAACATTTTTTTTTTTTTTACCATAAATTAGTTTAATAAATGAGTACAACTAAACAAATATTAAATGTCTTGTTTTACTCATTGGAGATTTTGGAAATTTTTTATGTTTTGGTTTTTGTTTTACGCTTTTTTTAAGCTATGACATCATCACATCAGTAACTGGGTTAAACACATAATTTGAGTCCATTAAATTTAAATGTCAATTCTTTGTCTGATTTTGAGAAATTCTCCAACTCTTTTATAGTCACAGGTTGGCTACGTTAGCCTACATTTTGTAATTCAGAGTTAATCTCATTGTGGTGGGTTCCATACCCTGTATATCACCTTCAGTAATGCAGCTAGTGTTTGGCAACTTTTTAACCCAAGGGTGCCCAGAAGTCATAGATGTTTAGAAACTACAGCTTCCATTATGTTTTGCCACTCTAAAAGCATTCCAAAAGCACGCAAAGCATTGTGGGAGTTGTAGTTATACAACATCTGGTGATCGACTTTTGGACACCCCTGGTTTAACCCATCTTTCAAATCACAGGACTCCCTGACGCGGCCAATTGAAGCCCAATACTCTTTGCCACTTAACACCAATTCATAATATGAATTAGTGGTTGGTAATAATAATAATAATAATAATAATAATAATAATACTATTGCAATATAATAACTATCATAATAAAGCACTGTATTTCAATTCATTTAACTCTAATTAGCATTACAAAGTCATTAAGCAGTTGCTATTTAATATTAATTTCAATATGATATAAAAAATAATAAAGCCCAGGACATTTTAAAATCATTAAAGAATGAAAGCAGCATAATGAGTAAAATAATATAGTCTATTGATTAAGACTATTGGCTTAACATTTCTTAGAAAAATATAGTCATTAGTTGACATTATTTGGCATCAAATAACAATATAAGTAATAACAAATATAACTTAACACCAGCTTTTATAATGTAGCCATGAGTAGTTGCCATTAACTAATATAATATAGTACATATAATACAGTAAGTAGTGGATGCTTTTCAATATTAAAAGCAATACAACAACTATAATAGTAATGCACAGAACACAACTATACTAACCGCTTTACAACCCTTAGTGCAATAGAGTCATTTAGCAATGTATATTAATAACGATGATGATAATAATGATAATAATGATAATGATAATAATGATAATAATAATATAGCATTACAAAAACTCCAATATTAAAGGCCAATACTCTATTAAATATGGTTAAAGGCAATGTGTGCCATTTTGAAGTTCATAGTGGTTGCTACAAAACAACTGTAGCAATATATTAACTAAAATAATAAAACTCAGAATACTACTAGCAGCACCTAATATAATATAGTCATTAGTAGTTCCCATTAAATAAATATATCAATATAACAACTATAGTAAAGCCCAATACATTAACTCTGTTAACACCACTTATTATAATATAGTCATTAGTTGTTGCTACTAGAAGAGTAACAATAGCAATAATAACTGTTAAAGTACAGTACAATCTTTTTTTAACAACTCCTTAGCATAATATAGTCATTAGTGGTTGTTGACACTGCCGAATCACAAACAACGTCCGGGCAAATCAATGTGTGTCAGGATCCTCTGGCCGTTAATGTTAAAATCATGCATGTGGCTATGAATCAAAAATACCAGAATGCCAATAATATACTTTTTCCCTCAGGCAAAGAAAAGATTAGGTCATTCATGTGCTAAGAAGAGCTTATTACTGCCATGAAGCATGTCAATAATTTATTATCACACTTTAAATGAATGTGTCAAAGATAACTTTCTAAACTTAATGTGCGAGAAACATTTTCTAAAGTAGAGGAATTGCTACAGCACAGTGTCACTGGAATGCCAAAAAGAAAAAAAATATTTTTATATAGAAGAAAACTAATCGGATTAAATAAGTAATAAAGATAGTTTGTGTTGTTAAACGTAATCGTCTGTAAATATACTTAATCTACTACTTAATCTGAGCCAAATTTAATACTATTTCTAAACAATTCTCAACTTATCAGGATTGTCGTAATTATCACCAATTACAAAATTAATATTTTGATTAAACAATATGTTTATTTATACAGTATCTATCTATCAGATTGCCAGAATATCTGACAATTTTTTGTTTACGTTCTGTCTCTGCATTTTTCGTTAACTATTTAAAAATATATTTTTATGTTTTGTGCAATATAGCCTTGGGCCAAAGCTAGATTTGTTAGTTATATAACAGTGCTTACCCATTCTCATCTTCATGAATTTGTAACTCTGTTATTAAAATTTTACCTTTACATTTTTTTTTTCTAATTTTTCTGCCTTTAAACTGAAAATGATCCACGTATGTTTTCATCGATGAAAATTCACAATGAGTCATACAGGTATTATCTTATTAATATTATTGCAGAATATGGGGAGGTTTAACTGGCCATGCCCAATGTCTAATTTTAAATATCTCCTCTAAATTATTTGTGTATGTTTGCTGCATGGAACAATATTGGGAGGTAAATGTTACTTGCCAAACATTTAATATTTTTATCCATCTAGTAATTCAAAAAATATGTTATTTTGTAGGTATTATACATTTTATAAATTATATTCCAAACAGCTTCAGTAACGAAACAACAAGAAAAAAGGTATAATTCATGTCTTCACCACAATTCCAGAAAAGAACCACACGTTGTAATTAGTAAGCTCCAACTCATTTCACAAGATGGATCCTTAAAAGTACTCAGTTTATTGAAAATTAAGCAACATGATACAAAAAATACACACAGACCTCATAAGTAACTTGCATTCTAGATAAAATCCTCAATAAATTAACCCTTTAAGGATGGTGGATGCCATGGCAGCACTACTTGCGAGTTAGCTCCTCCCCTCCCCTCCCATTGGACAGGACTACATTTTAGCCTGTAAAATACCACATAAACAAAAATACCCCAGTTCATAACAAGCCAATGGCCAGGGAGGGTGCTTGGTGCTGCTATGGCAAATTACTGGCAAAGGAAAATACCTGTAAATATGAAATAATTTTGACAATAAATCCTGTAAGAAAAATGCATGTTGGTTAAATGGCATTACACTGATACCCTGAAGCAACTATCACAGCATATGAAAACATATCAAACAACAATAAAATTAAATAAATAGGGTAGACACATGATTAAACCATAATATAATTTTTTTATATAAGTAAAGCACAAAGTCTTTACTGTAGCTAGATGCTTTCAGAACTAATGCAGGATGGGCCCAGGTGCAAGAATATTTTGCTCCCCCCTCTAGCACATGAGTGACCAAAAGGTATATGCCCACCTGTCGTACTCCCATGATTCTATACCAGCTGGAGAGTTACCATTTGCCCATCTTTGCAGGGTTGTATTTGTGAGCAGTGTGTATGCATTTGAACACACAGACACATACCATGACACACAGATACACACACTGACACTCATACACACATAGATAGATACACACATACATATCATAATTATTATATTTGTAGCCACTTCCTGATAACATGCCTTTTGTATGCAGAAGGGTGGCTTCTGATGCTGGTTGAGGTTGATTTTAGTGTGGGTCAGGAGCTGTCTGTCTCCTTGCTCCTCCCCACTCCTGTGCCTCCTCTCTGCCACCTACGCTGCTCCCTCTTAATGTTGAGAGGAAGTGGACTGCTGTCACTTCCTCCCAGCATTGCCGACAAAACACAGGGACCTCAGTTATAGGGCTATTGTGGCCAATCGGGCCCCTGTTCATCAATACCCATCGGGTGTCCCAAAGTGCAAGTGCCACCCAATGGGCCCCTTGACCATGCAGGCCTCAATGCAGCTGCATCGGCTGCACTGGCGGTAGTTCCGCCACTGTCTCTGAGCAGTGAACTTAGCTCAGCCTGTTTAGTAGCTTTTGTGGAGGCTACAGAAATTCAGGGAGTGGCACCTAGCAGATACCAGGAAAAAAGTTAAATTGTTATAAAATGGTTTGACTACTTACAATGGGGTCACCAGGGCACTCCTGGCGCTCAATATCCTTTACAGTGCACTGTGATGGTTGTGGTGTTTGGCGCGTCCCTTTAATATGTTGTGTAAACTGCCATAAACACTCACATTTCCTGATAAGGCCAATCACATGGTGAGCCTTTTTTACAGGTTGCTATCGTGACAACTGATCCAACATGCATTTCTCTGCTACACCAGCATGTGGTTAATCTGCGTGTGGCTGGTATATGCGTGCAGACATTATTGCTAACCAGCAACTAAAAAAAAAAAAGTAACGAGAAACCAGTTGGTAATTAATAGATTCTACTAACTATTGTTAAAAGCAACACCTTATGGCAGCTGTAGTTTGAAACAAACCTTCCCATGCCACTGAAAAACATGTCCTGTGGCATAATATGAGCATCTTACTGATCAAAGCACAATACAAGCCTATGTCAATGATAGACATAACTACATCTGCCTATATTTTCCCCAGGATTTTTGCCTGTCATTACAAATACAAATATCACATGTGTGTATTATACATACAATTTAAAAATACACTGGCTTGCTTTTGGATACATCTGTTGCTATTGGTTTATTGGTGTTATTAGATTTCCTAACTCTCCTGTTACAGCAGAGGATTCCTTTACTTTACATGGTATTCGTTGGTTAATATGGCAACTTGGTGACACTTCGCAAGTAGATAACTTGGCTATCCTTAAGCTCTCATTAATGAGGTAAACGTGCAGCAACAATTGGGGCACCTGTGTCTAGCACTGAGCCTGGGTTGCCCTTTTGGCAGAAGTAGAAGTTGTTTCAATGTACCTGCTGCTAGAGAGCTAAATTGACTGTCCTTGGCTTCACGAACATAATGGGTCTGACACTCTGGTGAGTGATGGTTACTGACTTGCTTGGGACTAGGGGAATAAAGTCTAGTTTGTTGCTGTAGACTCCAATGTATCTGTCAGCATCTGGAAGCACAGACTGTGGTAAGAAACAAGCTCTGAGATGACCTGCATCTCCCTGGAGAAATGAGTGAGTAATGGCTGCTGCCCAGGAAAATGCAATCTGCCATGACAAACCCTGTAATTAGTGAGCGCAGAGAGTGAGCAGGAGTTTGTTTTTTTAAACTCTACATGCCGAAACTTAATGGGCTTAACACATCGTATGTAACACCGAAAGGGTTACCGTTTGTGTTTACTGATGTAGATATTTGTGGGGAAATAAAATATTTCCATTATCACAGTGGTAGACATTTCTTCAGTCACTTTACTTGATGTGCTGCTTGCCAGCCCTAAATACTGTAAATCATAATTAACAGCGGCTTCTTTGTGTTAAGGATCACCAGCTGTTACATTATTAGCAGAAATATTGGAATGTTAAGCGTTCAGAATGTTAAAACAGAGCTTCAAAACAAGTGGCTTGTTTATCACGGTGCAATGAAGATTGCGAGAGGCCTTGTCACTTGTGACTTGTGCACAAAAGCTCTGCAACCGATATCCTGTGAGGCTAAGCAGGCACAATGCTAAAAGCAATTGAGAGGTGAGAATAACAGGGATTCAATGTCAGAAAATTAAAGTTTTAAAGTTAACAAGGAAATGTCCATTAGACTTGGAGATTTGTCTTGGCCTGAACTGCAATTCATCCAAATTTGAGCCGACTGGGTAATTGATCGAATTACCCAAATTTGAGCCGAAATGCACCTGAATCATGAACCAGACGAAACACGCAATAGCCAAGCATGTTCATTGTGATTCATGATTCTGGATACCACCCAAGGCTCCAGAAAATTCGATGACTGACAGTTCAGGGACAGTCATTAAATGTTGGGGTGTTTTCACAGATCAAGTGAGTAGTGAGGAATTGAGGGGGATTAGGAGGAGCAGTAAAAAGAAAAATCTATTTTTAGATAGTTATATATTATATATAAAAATATAGATTTTTTTTTCCACTGCTCCTCCTCTTCTTCCTCTATTAGTTACTTTTTCTCATTTGATCTGTGAATCATTTAGTGGGAAAATGTGTCTATCAGTGTACTACAAATACATATATATTACTATAGTATGTATATATTTTTCAGCACACTAATTGGCCCATTTTAGCACCCTTTTGATTCATCTGATTTTGTTCTGTTTTATGTCAGTGAGGACATAGAAATAAACATAACATGGAAAGAATAATCTGATTTTGTTATGATTATTTTCTTCGGTCATGAAATTCTGCCAAACTTTTTTCAAGCATAATGGTTTCGACGAGCTGAATTTTCTCACCATGCCCAAGTCTAATTGTCCTTTGATATTCTGAACTATGACGTTATACTGATCAGCATTGTTACAGCTAACAAGGACCAGAGGATCTTTGGCTACAGAGGCAAAGATGCATCTTGCCTCCCCCTAAGCACCTTTCTTTACCTGTGTGTATCAATTGACCCTCCTTGTGATTATCATCTAATCCCCCCTTATACTCTTGCATGTCAATTAACCTATTTTGTCTTTTGACTCCCTTTTGTCCTTTTCTGTGTATCTGATGAGCCTTGGTGTCTCTGTTCCCAGTTTGTGTATTGTCGTACCTCCTTGTTGTACCTCCTTTTGTGTCTCTTACCTTCTACCTCCTGTTTTATGTATATGTTATCCTCTTTTTGTGCTTTTTATTCACATTTTCCTGCATTTGTTTTTTACCCCCTTTTGAGTTTCTTACTCACCCCATGTGTTCTTTCTTCACTTTTGTGTCCCTTACCCTTAAATACATTTGCCGCTGTTATTTAGAAAAGGTAGAAATTATAACAGACACTATATGAATTTTAAAAAAAGCTAAAAAAAAATATATATATTTTTAAAAAATCGAGGGGGTTTTGTTTTTTTGTTTCTTTTTTTAGAAGAAATGTAAAGCTTGTATGCTCCTATGTGTCCCAAATATAAGAAAAACAAGTTATTTGATTTGTAAATGGAAAGAAATGTCATATGTTCAAATTAAGTCTTAAAAGGCTTTTTGTGACACTTTGGTGTTGATAAATTATATATTTCCACTGGAATTGGGGTGAAACAAAAAAATACTTTTTTTTTCACATCATGTACATCATTACCTGACCGATAAAGTACATGCATTTCAAGATAAGCAAAGGTGCACCACGGTCAAGTGTACTTTTTTATAGCATGATAATTATATTTCTTTGGAGAGCACTTATTGTGTCAGTTCTCAAGTCAAAATAACTTGCTGTTCATCTGAACTAACAGCAACATCTGTAAAGTTCACATCATTAAAACAGAATTAAGTTCTATATTTGATTAAAAAAAAATGTGTTTTTGAGGATTATGTCAACTTTTTCTTTTTATTATAAACTAATACATCTACAGACATTAACACAGAAACAACTAAAATAGTCTCTTTCCTTTGCTTACCTACTGCCTAAGGACAGTCAGAAGGAGTGAATCTTCACTGGGCTGCTCCTCTGTTGAGTCTAGTGTTGGTGGCACAGGTGAGCTGTTCACTGACCAGTCCAGCCTCAATCCTACTATCCTTGGAAATAGCAATGATAGGACATCATAGTAGCCCATCATCAACTCCTTTCCACATCCCTTTGAGAAGCAATGTAAGTGTAGTATCCACAATTAAGAAGCCCTCAAACACATGCATTGACTTCCCATTAGGCAGAGAAGACACCTGCATACTAATATAGGCCTGATAGTGACACCTACTATGTTAAAAGAAAATCCACTCTGTGTTTTGTTGCCTTCCCAAAACTCAAACTCAATTATTCTGGGATTACTGTGTTCAGGCTGTTGGAGCCTGATCTCTGCATGAATAGAAAGGAGAGAACAGGGTACAAAACGGCCACCTCCTCAAAAACATTGCAGGTACAAAAACACACACAACCCTACACATTATTACACTCGCTGATACACACATCTACACATGCTGCAACCAACACTGTACACACACTATTACATGCTCTGACGCTATTACACACCCACAATGTTACAAACACATTGGTAAACAAATAAATATACAGATATATACACTCACAGACACATACACACATAGTTACACACAATCTGCATACACACAGAGAAATGCACACACACACACTATACGGGTGTATATACAATATTATTTAATCATATTTAAATAATATGGGGGAATTTTCAGGTCTTTTTTTCTATTTAGAAGGTGCTTGAGAATTCTCTGTCTACCAATGGTCCTGATATAATCCTGAGCTGCTTGGCAGTGATCCTTGGGTGTATCAAATAAGAGTCTGCAATGATTTATGACATTTTTCTTTGTTGGCTGCATACAGGGCCGCCATCAGAAATTTTGGGGCCCCTAACACAGCTTAAGGTCTGGGCCCCCCTTCAAGCCCGCCCACAGGGTCTGCCTGCAAATCCCGTCCACAGGAATACACACACAGAAAGACACACACATACTAACAGATACAAATACTGAAACAGACATACACACATGCATAGGGAGATACTGACACACCCACACACACATATACATGCAGACATACATACTGACAAACATACATACACATACTGCATACTGATATCTAAATATATACATACATACTGACATACATACATTCATACATGCACACACATACTGGCATAAATACATACACACATACTGGCACACATACATACAGACACACACTGGCATACATACATATACTGGCATACATACATACATACATATATACATACAGACAGACACACACTGGCATACATACATACATACATACAGACAGACACACACTGGCATACATACATACATACACACTGGCATACATACATATACTGGCATACATACATACAGACACACACACACTGGCATACATACATACACACTGGCATACATACATATACTGGCATACATACATACAGACACACACACACTGGCATACATACATACACACTGGCATACATACATATACTGGCATACATACATACATACAGACACACACTGGCATACATACATACACACTGGCATACATGCATATACTGGCATACATACATACAGACACACACACACTGGCATACATACATATACTGGCATACATAAATACACATACCTCATTTTCAGCCACACTCCTCTTCCTTACCATTTCGTCGCAGGAGGGTGGCTGGGGATGATGTGAGTCAGCTGCCTCTCATAGGGGCCTTCATCCTGTTTCTCCTCCTTCCCGTGCGGAGTAAGCTGGGAGGAAGTGCCTTCACTTCCTCCCAGCAGCACTTGCTTTCCGGCTGCATTTTTTTTTTAAAGGGGGGGGCCCAGTCGCGCTATTACAGCGCAGACTGGGCCCCTGAAGATAATAGGGCCCATTGGGTGGCCCTAAATGCTTGGGCCACCTGATGGGCCCCATCAGCGTGTGGGCCCCGGTGCAGATACACCGGCAGCAGTTCCCCTGATCCATGGGGGGCCCGGGCGGCCGGGACCCCCAAGGCCCGCCGGGCCCATGACAACCTTCATGGTTGTCACCCCCTGATGGCGGCCCTGGCTGCATAGAAGGCTATAGCAACAAAACATGCAAATCGTATAGGTTCACTCTTTAGTGACACAAGTGAGCAAAAACTATTTTGAGCCTTGAGTGGGGATTTACAGAAGGGTGAGCTGGTAAGTTTCTCTAAGCTTTTGTCTGTTCTCAGAGTACTCATATTCTCTGGTTTTGGTAAAAGGATATAGGTCACAATTAATAGCATCAGCACTTATTCAGCCAATTAGCAACTATTTATTTTTGTTGATGACAAACATTTTCTAATTACAAAAGTGGTGAGATATCCTTGGTCTTAAACAGAACCTGCACAGATTTAGGTGTCTCTATTCATAATGAGTTACTGAACCTGCAGTGGAGCATTGCCGGCAATTAGATCCTCTACGTGCTTCATTTTGAAGCATACAGCTTTAAGTCATAAGATGAAATACTATAAATAATGAAGTACATTCTATTTTCCATTAGCATTTTCTTAAGTGGCTCATTAATTGCTCTTTCTGTTTACTTCAAAGACACAATGCTTTTTGAAATTTCAAACAAATAATTCCTTAATGTTTCAATAAATGGCTTCAGTTTGTTTCTTCATATTTTTTTGCTGAATTATTTCACACTTTTCTATGACCTTGTTAAAAGATCTTCTTAATCTTCCTTACTAGGCATGTGTTTAAAAGTTGTATTCCTAACACTACAGTGACCTGTGGTCTTCCCTCCCTTGTGCCCCCGTCCCTCCAGCACATAAAGGATTAAAAACTATTGTTCACTTACCTGATTCCAGTGCCAGTGTCACTAGGTACTGAGTAGGCACTAAACCTCCATCGGAGGGGACCTAATGCGTACATGTAGTGAGCACTTCGAGCTCATTCAAAGGAAAGTATTGTTTCAATGTTTTCCAGTGGGGTTTTTACTGAAGCTAGATGTCCTTATGCAGAGCATGAGGACATCCTGCATCATTTAGGTGACCTAGAGTCCGGTAAAATCCTAGTAAAAATTCACTAGAGGTTATCTTAGTCCTGCACGTACAATGATATTGATTAGATATACCGTATATACTCGAGTATAAGCCGAGTTTTTCAGCACATTATTTGTGCTGAAAAACCTCAACTCGGCTTATACTCGAGTCACTGTCTGTATTATGGCAATTTACATTGCCATAATACAGACTGGGGGCTGGCAGCGAGCGCTTACCTCTCCTGCAGCTCCTGCCAGCGCTCTCCTCCTCCGCGCCGGTCCGGTCAGCACCTCGGTCAGCTCCCAGTGTAAGTCTTGCGAGAGCCGCGGGGTCATAGTGCGGCTCTCGCGAGACTTACAGTGTGAGCTGACAGAAGAGCTGCACGGACCGGCGCGGAGGAGGAGAGAGCTGACAGGAGCTGCAGGAGAGGTAAGTAACAGCTCTGCCAGCCCCCCTCCTCCCCCACTGAACTGCCAATGCCACTGGACCACCAGGGAAGGAGAGCCCCCCTCCCTGCCATGTATCAAGCAGGGAGGGGGGACAACAAAATAAATAAATTAATAATACATAAATATAAATAATAATAAAAATAATAATAAAAAAAATAATAATATAACAAAAAAAATTAAAATAATAATTTTTTTTTTTTATAAAAATGCCCACCCCCCACCAAGGCTCTGCAACACAAACACACAGTGCATCACACACACACACACACACACTGCACTCATACAAACACTGCACTCATACAAACACACTGCACTCATACACACACACTGCACTCATACACATATACTGCATTCATACACAAACACTGCATTCATACACACACTGCACTCATACACACATTGCACTCATACACACACACTGCACTCATACACAAACACTGCATTCATACACACACTGCATTCATACACACACTGCACTCATACACACACTGCACTCATACACACACTGCATTCATACACACACTGCACTAATACACAAACACTGCATTCATACACACACACTGCATTCATACACACACACTGCACTAATACACACACACTGCACTAATACACAAACACTGCATTCATACACACACTGCATTCACACACACACTGCATTCATACACACACACTGCACTCATACACACACACTGCACTCATACACACACTGCAGTCATCATATACACACACTGTAAATAAATATTCAATTAATATAATTTTTTTAGGATCTAATTTTATTTAGAAATTTACCAGTAGCTGCTGCATTTCCCACCCTAGTCTTATACTCGAGTCAATATGTTTTCCCAGTTTTTTGGGGTAAAATTAGGGGCCTCTGCTTATATTCGG
This sequence comes from Pelobates cultripes, assembly GCA_933207985.1. Lineage (NCBI taxonomy): Eukaryota > Metazoa > Chordata > Amphibia > Anura > Pelobatidae > Pelobates > Pelobates cultripes. The sequence goes on along the minus strand of OW240912.1, from coordinate 33,359,520 downwards.
GTCGGCTTATACTCGAATTTTCATTATATATATATTTACATATAATATAAAATAAATAAATATGTAAATATGTTAAAAAAATGAAATTAAAAAATAATAAAAAATAAATAAATAATATATATATATAAATATATATATATGTGTGTGTAAATTGGTTCTAACTGTATTTTAAAATTAATATATATATATATATATATTGATATCAAAATACATGTAGAATAAAATAATATATATATATATATATATATATACATACATAAGTATATGCGTATATATCACTATATATATACCTATATATATATATATATATATATAAATAAAAATAATTTTAAAAAATTATATACATATATATATATATATATATATATATATATATACACACACACATATATATAATAATTATACGTATATATTTATGTAATAATTTTACATAATTAGGTCATTTTATTAATTACAATTAGCAGGACCAGCCTGACAACCCAGGCCAAGAGTCCATGGAATTTAATTTGCTAGCACTATATTTAACCCTGTAACTTTCCAAGACACCATAAAACCTGTACATGGGGGGTACTGTTTTACTCGGAAGACTTTGCTGAACACAAATATTATTGTTTCAAAACAGTAAAATGTATTTCAACGACGATATTGTCAGTGAAAGTGATATTTTTTGCATTTTTCACACCCAAATGGCACTTCCACAGACTATATAATTGTTGTGATACATTTTACTGTTTTGAAACACTAATATTTGTGTTCAGCAAAGTCTCCCGAGTATAACAGTACCCCCCATGTACAAGTTTTATCGTGTTTTCAAAAGGCACAGAGTCAAATATTAAGCTTGCATTTCAGTTTTTTCACATTGAAATTTGCCAGATTGGTTACGTTGCCTTTGAGACCGTACGGTAGCCCAGGAATGAGAATTACCCCCATGATGGCATACCATTTGCATAAGTAGACAACCCAAGGTATTGCAAATGGGGTATGTCCAGTCTTTTTTAGTAGCCACTTAGTCACAAACACTGGCCAAAATTGGCGTTCAAATTAGTTTTTTTGCATTTTTCACACATAAACAAATATTAACACTAACTTTGGCCAGTGTTTGTGACCAAGTGGCTACTAAAAAAGACTGGACATACCCCATTTGCAACAGTATTATGACATTCACAGTAAGAATGTCACGTAGAACTAAATATTTTTTAAAAAAATTCTTATTTACTCCCATTTTTTTACATTTTATTCATATTAAATTATGTTTTATATATAAATAATTGATGTTGAATGAAAGCCCTGTTTCCCCTGAATAAAATGATATATAATAAGTGTGGGTGAACATAATATGAAAGAGGCGAATTACGCCTGAACAGACATATAGCGCAAATTCACGTTTTTGTTTACGTTTTGTTTTGATCACAACTTGTACATTTTGCTCATTCTTTAAGGGGTCAAAGAAACCCTCTGATGTTAAAAAAGTTTTTTGTTTTTTTTGTAAATTTTGAATATTAACACCCACCCCAACCTCAAGATGATTTAAAAAAATAATATTGCAGAAAGCAACTAAACTTACGTATAATCCACTACTGGGAAAACTCCTCCCTCCAGCCTGATCTGCCTGCGATTAGATAATCAATCCTGATAATCTCTAATCCAATCCAATGATTCTCATTGAAGAGAACTGTGGGCCTAGTGTGCATTCATTGCAACAATCTGCCAACCCGATTCTTCTCATAATGAAGCAGTGAACTAAATGCTTCTTTACGAGAAGCATTAGTGTGTTAGGAGTTATCATATTGTGCATGATAATGCTGAACATAAAGATCTTCAAAACTCAAAGGTCTTAAAGGAGGAAATGCTTCTAATTGATGTCAGTTAAACAGCCACTAGAAGCATTGTTTTGGCCAAATGTATAAAATATCATAGGTTTCCATGTATCATTTCATTTTGTGTACAAATATCACTTTATTAAGATGAAGTAATCTTGGTGCTTAGAGTGCCCTTTTAAGCAGAAGAAGAAAATAAAATGAACTAAATATTATGGATTGTAAAATAAAATATAAGAGTGAGTAGACTCACAGATAGTGCAGATTGCAGAACAATGGAAAAGGCAAACAGTTACATTGTATGTTTTCTAAATTTATCTCAGCAGTGAGATTCGTTCAGGCAACTGGAAGCACCTTCAGCCTATTCAAAATGATGGACCACTGGTGTTCCCTGGAGGGACTTTCTTCAAGAAACATAATACAAAGTCCAGTATTTATGAAATCAACCTCAAGGCATCTAATTTCCGAATCTGATTTAACATATTCCTGAAGGTATCCTCAGGGCAATGCTTGCAGTGACTTTTCCCAAAGATGTGGCACTAATTATATACAAAAATAAATGTGAGCACTGTGAAGTTGAACCTGTCCTTTAGGAAAGCTCATTTTTACAGCTGCATAATTATAATTCTAATAACAATCTTTTAAATAAATATTGTGAAAAAAAAATATTGAAAGCCACAAATGTTCAGTGGAATTTCTTCTTTTTTTCTTTTTACTCTTGCTAACAAAATTGTAATTAAATCAGATGTAATTTAACAAGCTTTGAAGGACTATTCTTGGATGTATGCATGATTTCATTAAGATATTTCGACTTGCTTTTAAAGGGAGCTTGGATTTAATCAGTACATTTGAATGCATAATAAAAAGCTATTTTAATGGTGCTCTATCACATTTTAATATGTCTCGTATTTGTACTAGGTCAAAGACAAGTTTGATAATTTATACAGTATGTGACACATGGTAGCTAAGGCTTTCCGTATTGCTGTATGAATAGAATAGCTTGTCTTTACAGAAATAATATAATGCAATTGTTATCCAATTCAGAGAAAAGCAGTGTCTAGCAACTATTAACACAGCAAAGTAAAATCTTGCCATAGTATATACAATTCAGTTGTTCACCAATTTAACGGTGCACATTTTGCCTACTGTGCTTCTGAAAGTACCTTGCAATTTTATAATAGCCTGTGCATGTTTTCAGACTCTGTTTTAAAGGACAGATTAGCAGGGAAAAAGCAATAATGGTAGATTTTCAGTCTAGTGTTGACCACATAGATGTTTGCTAAACACATGCATCAACCAGTAGATCAGGAGTTCACAAAAACAGATCCCAATTTATATTAGAACTACAATTTCCTTTGCTTTTCTAAAGACTGTCCAAGAATCATGGGCCTTTTAATGATACACCATCTGGGAATCAACCTTCTGGCCATTCCTCCACTAAATTCTCCATTACAATGATCAATGTGACCAATGATGTACCCAACTATTCTACTGCTGAAATGGAATAATAATGTAAAAACCTAGGGAGATTGAATGCTAGCTTCCATCTGCCCAGTCCAAAACAAATGTATACAACATATGCTTGTTAAAAGACAATCTGTAGAAGTTTATTATAACCAACAAATTCATCATACACACATTCAGATCTTAGGTAGTTTAAAGGAACAGTAACATCTGGATATACATGGCTTATGTATGAAAAAGAGCAGACACATTTGAATATATGTGTATGTTTTGTGGGATCTGATTGTAGCTGTGCAGTTTGGTGAATGGGAGAAGAGAGAGAAAGGTGGGAAGAAAAACTTACCTACCTATGGGAAATCAAAGCTACATTATTATTGGCTACCTCATGCTTCTAAAATCTTGTCAGTTACCAGAAATCCCCCACCTGTCTGGCAGTCACCGCATTTGGTATTAATACCCTCATGGCTCTTTCTTCAGCAACGCACATTTTGCTCTCCCTGTTTGCAAATCTCAGAACCTTCACTTATTTATATTGTTAAATGTATGTCCTGGAGTTCTTGTGTACTCCTGAAACCCATCTTGCTCTGCACCTTGTGTATGAATAACCACAATCCCTTTTCCCTTTCCTGATGACTACTTGGACCTAAACTTCACTGTGTCTGGCTGGGTACTGGTGACTGCTTTTAGCTTTAATACTTCCCACTTTCTGTCCAGACATTTCTCATCAAACTGTTCTGCTCCTCTCCACACCCGCTCTTCTGCCAATTTTACATGGCCACATTTTTTCACGTACATCTGCACTCATAGACTGACTTTATATGTAAAAATGTATATATATTGATTTTCTCACCCCTCCATGTGGTATTTTGTGTATGTTTCATTCTCAGGTCCTCTTCGAGGCTAGGAGTCAAGGTTTTTCTAAAACTGCACTCTTAGGGGCAGAGATGTCAGATGTCCAACCTGAAATCTGCTGAAGCTCCGAGTGCTTATACCGCAATGGGGACTACTACTGCCTTCACTTTCCACTTCCTTTCTAGCAACTCTTTCAGATATGTGTGCACCTTCTTATGTTCCTTCCTACATCCTACATCCACCATGACTGCAATCTTCTGTTTGTTGTCTACCACTAAGATGTCTGATTGGTTAGGCATGTTCTATATATATATATATATAGTTAGGGATACCAAATCCACCATGTTTTCTGGGACATATCATCTATACAAAGTGATGGTCAACGCACAGAAAGTTATGCCCTGCAGAATGTAAAAGTCAAAAGCTGCAAGTAGTAAATCAGGTGATAAATCAATCAGGAATACTGCAACATAATCATTGTCCATAATACAGGGCAGCATATCTATGTGCTGTTAATCAACATGATGAAATTATGTGTCTCCCAGAAGGCATGGTGGATATGGCCATCCTGTATATATAGTGGCGCAAAAGAAAAATAAAATATGTTTATGTATGCAGTGTGTGATGGCTATTATGGTAAATGTCAAATGAAATCTTATTTGGAGCCCAGTTCTGCATATTACTAATTTTCCTTCTGTAGTTGTCACTATTCCACAGACCTTAGCCATCTTTACTAGCTTGTTGAATTTCAATTGCTATTAATTTTCTTTTTTTTTTTTTAAACTTTATTCGAAAATATGTATATGTTAATGTATATGATATTTGTAAAAAGTTGGTGAAGCCACTTAGAGTTAGCTCACATATGTCCAACCAGCAATAGCAGTGGCCTGGGGCATAACCCTTAATAGATTTACCCATATAAGGAAATCCAACTCTGTATCTACAGAGTTAGAAAGTCTAATGCAAATTAAAATGTAATAGATTTTACATTTTATTTATATTTATTTATATTTATTTATATTATTGCATAAGTCATAAGGTATAACATATATAATTATATACAAAAATAAGTCCTACGCTCAAACTCCCACTATTATGCATACAATGAAAAAAAATAAGAAAAGAGTTACATGCGCACTATCCTAAATTCCTTTTCACATTGAGATAACTGGAGATTTTAATCACTCCAGTGGCCACTTGAATGCAAGCTCACCTGCCACGTCAAGGCAAACTCTCCTAGGTGAGTCCTACACTAACACTTCACCTTCCTTCTTTCAGCTTCAGGTAAAAAAAATCAATATATATTTATATTTTTGCATAAGTAACACCTTGAATAATATATACATGTATATATAAATTATTTATTTATTCATTTTCATTTATTGCCTGCATTTATTATATTTTCCAGTAAGCAATTTGCTTAAATAATAGCACAAGGAAAGCTTGCCCAAGCTATTTTACAAAACACTGAGCCAGCCATGCACGCATAATTGGCTGTAAAGCAGTTTATTTACCTCACTGCATTATTCCATAATGTAATATTAATGCAACGGTAATTACCTCCTGTGTCATTAAATACATGTTTGCAATATCACACTAGAGAGTGCATTGGACAAAGTTAAATCTCTCACAACCATTACATTTCTACACTTAATGCAAAATCATGCTTTCTTAGCTAAAATTGATGATCGTATGTATTGATGATTTAATGTATTGTTTGGCCGTTTTACATTTAGAGATTTAGAAATTAAATAAAATAATATTTTTTCACCGGTTGCATCTTTCTAAGTATATTTTAGTTGACCAATGTAAAACTTTAACCATCCGATTAAAGACATATAAATATCACTAAAGAAGAGTCTAGGGCAATTACTATCCAGAGCAATTCACTAAGCTATGGACTAGCCTTCAAATTGTACACTTTTGAGACATTTCCCATTTTGGCAATTTGGGTGTGCAATAAAAGCAATCTTGAAGTCCATTCAGAGAGAAACACCAAATGTGTTAATTTAATTAGTACAAAAATAAAGTAAATCAGCATACACAATATTGTTCAGATGATGCACATTTGACAATTTCAGCTTGCATGCTTTTTCAAGTTAAATGTAAAAAATTACCCACAAGTTACACTAGTATTAGGCAAAACTAAAATAGTGGAGGCCCTAGGTACTCATAGAGCAAATTTAATATTAGATTTTTGCCCAAGTTAAAATGTTGTACCTGGGAACAGTGATATATACCATTCAACTTTGCAGACAGCATACCTAGGACATGGCGTGGCCATAAAAGAGAACATTAGTTCTGATCGTATGGGATTGCTGTATCTCTCATGCAGAGGGAACTTGCTGGCATTTTGGACCTGGACTGCCGGTAAGCGTGGGACCAGTTTGATATGCTTCAGATATGTTTTGTCTGTAGTGGCACAAGTTGAGCTAAAACCAACTTGAGATCTGAGCGGGGACCCACCAAAGTGCAGGCTAATTGAGGTATTGTCTTTTCACACCTCTCTTGCTACTTGTTTTTCTCTCCTTAAGTTTAAAGGACAATCCAGACGTGGACGTGGACCCCTGCTCACGGTGCCTAGAGGGATAGAAACATAGAATGTGACGGCAGATATGAACCATTTGGCCCATCTAGTCTGCCCAATTTTTTAAATACTTTCATTACTCCCTAGCCTTGTCTTATAGTTGATTCCCTTTATGTATTTAAATGTTTCTATCATATCCCCCTGTCTCGTCTTTCCTCCAAGCTATGCATGTTAAGATCCTTTAAGCTTTCCTGGTAAGATTTATCCTGCAATTCATGAACCAGTTTAGTAGCCCTTCTCTGAACTCTCTCTAAAGTATCAATATCCTTCTGAAGATATGGTCTACAGTACTGCGTACAATACTCCAAGTGAGGTCTCACCAGTGTTCTGTACAATGGCATGAGCACTTCCCTCTTTCTACTGTTAATACCTCTCCCTATACAACCAAGCATTCTGCTAGCATTTCCTGCTGCTCTATTACATTGTCTGCCTACCTTTAAGTCATCAGAAATAATCACCCCTAAATCCCTTTCCTCATATGTTGAGGTTAGGACTCTATCAAATATTCTGTCCTCTGCCCTTGGGTTTTTACGTCCAAGATGCATTATCTTGCACTTATCCACATTGAATGTCAGTTGCCACAACTCTGACCATTTTTCTAGTTTACCTAAATCATTTGCCATTTGGCTTATCCCTCCTGGAACATCAACTCTGTTACATATCTTAGTATCATCAGCAAAAAGACCTTCTACAATATCACTAATACAAATATTAAAGAAAATGGGTCCAAGTACAGATCCCTGAGGTACCCCACTGGTGGCAAGCCCAAACTTGGAATATACTCCATTGACTACAACCCTCTGTTGCCTGTCACTCAGCCACTGCCTTACCCATTCAACAATATTGGAATCCAAACTTAAATATTGCAATTTATTGATAAGCCTTCTATGTGCAACAGTGTCAAAAGCCTTACTGAAATCTAGGTAAGCAATGTCTACTACAATAAAAGTAGTAGTAGTATAAATATTGTTTATTTATATACTTTTATTGTTATATATATTCTATTATTATTAGTTATTATTTATCATTTTTCATATTTTCCCATTTATTCTATTTGTTTATATGTATTCCAGGATCATTCCCTTTAAAATTTATGTATTCATTTTTTATATATTCACGCTTTGGCACTATGGGATATGTTCCACTGATAGTCTAACATACATGGTTTTAGATACCATGTTAGATTATGGCATGTTCTGTATTATTATATATATTCTTGCATTTTCATTTTATATTATTCTATTTTCCTCCTCTATGTTCTCCTCTATATTATGGACTGATTTCCATCTAGGTTGCGCACTGTCCGGTGGAACGCATGTGCGTTCCAGCCGCTAAGAAATTACGGATGCAAAGGGAGTTCCTTTCTTCCGGATCGGTGGAAGTCCTTATATGGACTCGGAATTCAGCTTACTTGGAACAGGTGACGCCAAGCATGCAGATTGGTTGATGAGAAGCCAAACCCGGCGAGAGGGACATTTAAAAGAAGACTGAACCTAAGAGACTATTAGCATTTGTTATTTATTTGATTGTAATACTGTTTTTTATTGAATTGCTCCTGATGAAGTCTAATTCTTAGACGAAATGCGTAGAGCTGGTTTTATTGCTGCCTGTCATCCCTGTATTTGAAGTTTCCATTTGTCATCTTGGAAAGAGGGACTAATATTTGATGGGCATTTTTATCCTTCACTTCTTGTAAGTGTTTCCAATAAATTGTGTTTTTTTAATATCCTACAATTCTATGCTATGTTCAGTTTTTCTTTTACATGTACACTTGAGGAATCAGGAATTCCTTCACAAGATTTTTTGACAAGATTTAAAGAAACCTTGATGGGCTTGAATTTCTCTGTCACTTTGTGAGTGCAATATTTTAGTAGGGACCCATCTACTTAACGGTGTTTCCCTATGATTGTCTCTTTCTTTCTGTTTTTATCTAGGTGTATCTTATATTTTGTATGCATTTTGTGAGGCTTTGAGGAATTCTTTGTTACAACCTAGATTATTAAGGGAAGTAATTCAACCTTATTTTTATTATCTATTGCTGCACTTGGGTGGTCTATTGAGATACATGTATATATGTCTAATGCACCACCCTCATCTATTATTTTAGTTACCCAATAAAAAAAAACAATAAGATTAGTTTGGCATGATCTCCATGAAGTAAACCCATGTTGTCTCTGATCTTGAAATCCATGTGTTTTTAGATGTTCAACAATCCTATCCTTTAACATGGTTTCCATTACTTTCCCCACTACTGAAGTAAGGCTTACTGGCCTATAGTTGCCCGACTCCTCCCTACTATCTTTCTTGTGAATGGGCACAACATTCGCTAACTTCCAATCTTCTGGGACTGCTCCTCTTAACAATGATTGGTTAAATAAATCTGTTAATGGTTTTGCTAGCATACCGCTAATCTCTTTTAATAACTTTGGGTGTATTCCATCAGGTCCTATTTACTTATTTGTCTTTACTTTTGACAATTGAAATAGAACCTCTTAATCTGTAAACTCACATGTAATGAATGAATCATTTGTCCTTTTTCCTAATTGAGGTCCCTTTCGTTCATTTTCATCTGTAAATACTGAACAAAAATATTCATTGAGGCAGTCAGCTAGACCTTTATCCTCTTCTACATACCTTCCTTCTTTTGTTTTTAATCTAACTAATCCATGTTTTAGGGATATTGGCTATACCTCACTGATGATAGCTTACAAGGTTAAAACGATCGTCTGGGGTTGCCTTAACTCTCGTGCAGAGTGAACTTTCTGGTATTTCGGATCTGGACTGCCCGTAAGGGTGGGACCGGTCTGATATGCTTCAGATATGTTCTCTCTGTAATGGCACAGCTTGAGATCTGAGCGGGGACCCACTGAAGGGCAGGCTAATTGAGCTGTTGTCAGTTTTCACCTCTGTTGCTACTCGTTTTTCACATACAAACAAGAGGGACTGCAATCATTGTTTTCTTTTGTATACCTCTAAGTAGGGTAGGTGCTCCTGGTCTTAGGGTTGTCATTCCCAGAATAATCCACAAAGTAGCAAATAGAAGATCCAGGCAGTCAATTACTACTTTTAAACTGTTGTCTTTTAATAGAAACAGCAAGCCAGAGCCGACAATGTTTTGGCCCACAGTGGCCTTTGACTAGTGATGATGAAATGTTTTTATTCAGTGCCTGGATCTTCTATTTGTTACTTTATAAAAGAGAACATGTCAGCCCAGCACAGATGCACGTGGTGCTTATAAACTCTTTACCAGTTAGGTTGTCATCACACTGAACAAGCACAGGGCACTGTGAGAGCACTTTGCAAGGTTCTCCATCGAATATGTGCTAACCTTTTGAGATGTGTCCATATGCCCATTTTTCTTTACCATTGTTTTGCCATTTTTATCTCATGGGACATGAGTTCCAAATAAGGATAGGTGCCCTGAATTAAATAATTTTGATCATTTGGGGCCTTTGTTGGGGAATAAAATGCAGGCTCGATTGATATGGACTCTAGCACAAAAAAAATAGATCATATGTAATTTAAATTCATTATTAATGGACAGGAACACTTGTAGTGGGAATACTCAAGACACCATAATACTGAAGTCATATAATGAATTTCGTGCTCTTAGGTACTTCCTCATAGATATTCCCTCAGGTAGAAAACACGCTTGGTGGCTTATGTTTTTTTGGTATCTTAGGTGTCCTTGGAAAGTATGATGCTGTACCACTGCATTTCTCCCTCTACTTACTTAATCACATCCTCATATGACTGATGGGATATGATATCATAGTAATCACATCGCAATTATTTTTGCAAAAGGGAAAGAAAAGGTTCCAGAGAGCAGATTACAATCTGGCCTATGCAATTGCATTATTATTGCTTAGGACTGGTTAAATTACTATAATGGGCACTCTGAGCACCAGAAACACTACAGCTGTCCCTGCAGTCTCAGAATTGTAAACACTGTAGTCGCTGTGAAAATACACTGTTTACAATGCTTCCTAAGGACACCGTAATGACATCCACTTGTGCCACTTCCTGTTGCGGTCTTCGCAGGACCGGCATTCGGTGTCTTCATGCAGAGCACGAAGATCCTGATTGTTCTCCATAGAAATGCATTGAGCTAATGCATCTATATTAAGAGATATCGATTGGTTCTGTGCATGTTCCACTGATAAGCAGTAGCCAAATGTTTTCCTATGTTAAAATATTGGATTGTCTGACATCATCGTCACTGAAGATCCCAGCCACGGGAGGAGTGGCAGCCATGACCGGTTGGCTATAAGGTAAGTAAAATGGCTTTGGTAAATTTTTCAGGGGGCATCTAAACATATAGTAGAATGCAAGAATACATGTCTATATTTCCAGTGCTCCTTTAACTACTCTGATAATCAGCATATATCTCATTGTCAGTTTAGAATGTCTATCAAGTAAATAAATTATACAATGAGAGGCATGCATTAAAAATAAATATTCTGCATGTACCACATTAAGCGGTTTCAGCACCTCCACCCCATCAACATTGTGCCCTTTTATCTGGATAGTATTTAAATATTTGCCTTTATCTTTCAGTAGTGGAAAAACAAAGACTGCAATGTCACGTTTGCAATGATACTTGACACATGTTAGTGTAGAAGTTGCCAGCTTATCAAAATCATGTTTCAGTTGGTTCACTGGACATAATTCAAATCACTAAACTCAAATAACCACTTGATATTTTATCAGCAGTGTTCATTGTCACAGTGAAAAAAAATACCTGTTTGAAAATGTTGGTACTTCTGAATTATGCTCAGTAATGTCAGTGATGTAAAATCTTAACTGGATATTGCTTTTCTCCGGTATGGTGTCACACGAAAGGTTGATCAGATTCACCTACCTTGTCATCGCCTTCTTCAAATGTCAATGAAACTGAAACTGTGAATAACAAATATCAGAGTAACTCAGTGCTTCAATCCCTTGAACTGATTAAGCCAAATGCAATGTTTAAGTCATTTCACCCCCGAGAGTTGACATACAACAGTGGATAATAAATGAAATATATTCAAAGGTAGAAAAGTGTGTAGAGTGCAACAAAAATTAGGGTTGATAAAAATAAATGGACTAGAAGGAAACAAGTAGAATAACTATGAGATTAAATGGAAAATGGACAAAGGCAATGGAAGATCGTTATGTTGATGGACTTGAACTGAGTGTAGTATTGTCTACCATTTTTTTTCTTAAATTTTTTTTTAAAGCCTCTCACAAAAATCAAAAATAATGACTATGGGAAATAACCAATGAGTTGCTTGTTTTTATGTGTTTCGAGGTTTATTAAGTTGCCCTTTGTTCTAACGGTGACCCCCATTTTGTGCTTTCCTAGTAACCTATATAGGTTGCACAGAATTACTTCACCAAGACTAAATTCTTAGAAGATTTCAGTGGGTTCCCTTGACTTGAACCTTCACAGCACTATACTTAGAGGAATCTCAGTAATGTCATGGAGTTTTCTACACTGAATTATAAAGGGAAAAAAACATGAATAGACTAAACCTACACTGCACAATCCATATCTGATCTTGGGTGATACACACATTGAAAATGCCACAATATTTTGATGGTCTCGAGAATTCTAAACACGAAATAGAACGTTGCGGTAGTCTTACATCAGTCATAAGCAAGACAAATATAAACATAATTCTGACAGCAAATGACCAATTTGTCCATCTAGTTTGTCCATTCTCTTTGCATAAAGTGCTACTTTTATTCTTGTCTCAACTTTTTGCCCAGGAAACCAGTGTATTCACCCCAGTTCATATTGAATGTCACTATCTATTTTGCACTTTGCTGGGTGATTATTCCAGTCATCTAATGTTCTATATGAAAACATTATTCACCAGTAATCCAAATATGACCACAGTCAGCAACCAAATTCCTTTGTTTCTTATGTGAATGTTTTAGCATTCCTGAGAGTTAAAACCTGCGTTTTGTGTTTGGATGGGCTTCTTTCAATTAATTTTACTACACTGTGGTTTCTTCAGCAGCGTCACTATTAATTCACGCTGAGTTCTAGGCTGTGCTTTTTAATGTATTTCTGTATAAATATGAATATAGGCTTCCTTGGTATGGCTTCCCATCTCTCCACTTACAGGTGCCAACTATGAAATACCCAAACAATGCCCATCAAATACAGATGTAATTGATATTGCTAATGGCCAAGTGCAACTTCCACATTTCCAATATGGCCAGCAGGAGACTTGCCACAGACCCTTCATGGACATCTCTGCTTCTGGTCAACAAAAATGATCTGACCCAGAATCAGGGAGGGGCTGGTATCCTCAGCCTACTATGGTGGTAGCCTACTACCACCATAACCACTACTAGTGGTTATGGTGTGAAAATGGCCTCCATTAATAGTCTAAAAGCCTCTGAATGTGAAAAGGACAGATTCTCTCTTGCACTGTATTCTGATTTTTATCTTTCTCATATACCCAACTATCAATGCTTAAAATAGTATGCTTGGCAGACATCTGAATTTGTAGGAGAGTTAGTAAGCTGTGAATTCTCTATTTCAAAAAAGCCAAGGCTTGAATATTAAGCAAATAAATAGGGTTAATAGTAAAATCTGCTGTTCCAAAGCATGTGTAATTCATTTTTTTGTAGGTTTAAATTTATACTGCCTTCAAAATATTGAGAGAGCCATCTAACATGTCAATTTTCTATATATAGTTTGCTTGTTTATAGTTTTTTTCATTACTGTAGCTTCTGCTTGACCACCAAACACATCTAATGATGCTTCTGAGAGAGGCTGTGGTCACACTTAGCTCACTTAACTGGGCAATGCTACATGTTATTGCTGTCATCACCATTGGGAAGTTATGATATCTTCGGTGGAAAAAATGCTAAATTTTTCCTTGTGGTTCTTGTTTCAGTATACTGAAAATAAACTGTGTCTTTTTTATCAGGATTGGTGTGTTGAATAATTTAGCAAAAGTGTCCCCAGCCAATTTTTATGGCACAAAAAGAAAAAGTTCTGCGTATTAGAAATATAAGCTACGGAAGTCTTATGAATTTTTACGTATTAACATTTACGCTCTGTGAGTAGCATTTTAGAAATTATGAAAGCGAGCCTTTAATTTGGCTTGATATTTTTATGTACTTATCCATTATAAGTTGATTATAGTAACAGCTAGTTGAGAGTTGACAGAGGTGATATCGATTTACTTATATACTGCCTCGAAATTGTATCATTATTTTGTCACTTTGATTATACATTTTGTGTAACTGTTTTCACAGTCAAAGTATGGTGCGGCTTTGCTTCCAACATTCAGACTCTATTTTACAGTATATTAAGTTCAAATAACTATGTGATGTACTGCAATTCTGTGCTCATGTTTGCAAACTGTTGGCTAACATACTTCGACTTTGAGTTCTTTGTCATGTGTTGATTATTATCAGTTGTTTCATTTTAGAGTAACCTATTATACATTTGTACATTAAAAGGACACTGAGCTACATAACACAAAACCAACAACATGTTCTTATTGCAATAGATTTTTCTGTCATTTTAATTATTCTCTGTTTTATTCTTCTCACCCAATTTCATAATGTAACTGTGTTTATTTTGTTCTTCATTCTATTATTTTATTATTTTCCAGCAAAATAGACAACTGATGGTTCTTCAAAGGCCACCTGAAAGTCCAGACTTTACATTTTCTTTTGGGTGTTTGTCTTTCATGTACAAAGTATCTTTTTCATTATTATCATATTTGATAGAAATGGTCTAATAATGTATAAGTTAACATGGGGTTCTGTAGCTGATTAAAATAATATAAAGCAATATCTAAAGAATGCAAATATAAAAAGTGGGAAATTTTCATTGGAACTACAAGTAATAATTATAATGTCAATTATCCAGATATAAACTGTGATATGTTAACAAACTTTAGAACACATTTTGCTGAATGGAACTTTTTCTTTTTAGATGCTCAGTTTTCTCAAAATTAGCTGCTAAATGTCAAGTGAGCAAAGCATATATAAATGTTGATAATGATAATTGTTTAAGACTTCTAGGAGACACTGTTTTCAGCTTTGGGATAAATTCAGTTATGATAAGAGATAAGTATGTCTTCTCTCTACAAGAATAGCATTTTCCCACAGACCCCAATGGTGGAATTGGTGTCACTGGAATTAAGTTTACCTCTGGTAATAGACTTTATCCCTAATATTATCCCTAATAAAAATCCCCCATTTCAAATAGCTTGATCTTCAAATAATCAAATTTACTGGTTTAAAAACGTACCCTAAAAATGACATTTTGTAGAAAGTTATCTAATGTGATATTTTATATTTCTTATTCTTATGTCTTCTTATTGAGTCAGACTTATGGCTCGTTTGTGTCTTTCATGACTGGTCCACCATATGACCATCTCCCCTTCATTTCCAGATGTAATTGCAGAAAAGGAATGGTTTATAAACTAGAGAACCCTAATCCATCATGACACATTTTAGCACACTTTTGGCTTTTATAGAGATCATCAAAAATATAAATAGAATCAGAAATACAAAATTTTATTTTTTGGGGAAGTCACCTTGGGAGGGGCACTCTGACTACAAAACCAGTATTGTCCCATTAAATTGTGTCATAAGTTTGGGTAGCTTTGCTGGAATCATTCTTGGAGGATTTACGGTCCCTTCCTTTTCACCGGTGCACCAGGGAATGGAACATTTTTGCTGAGCCTGTGGGGCCAGTCAAGCCAATTCTCTGAGGCACCCATCTGGGACATCTATTCATTTCCATATATTCTGAGCATCAGCTGGAGGATTTTGGGTGCTGTGAGAACTCTGCTTGAAATAGTTTGACAGATTTAATATTAACTATTAAATATTATTATAACCTTTAGTGTTTATGGTGTGTTTCAAAGTGCAAATACAATTATAAAGTAGAATAAAAACAATATGTAAATAATTAATGAATAATATTCAATAACAACGTAACAGGACTGCGTGTCCTTATTATAGTTCTGGCACACAAACTCTCCTCCTCAGCAGCTAGGAAAAATGCACATTGTATTTAATTGTTCATCTTGTTACAATGGAATTGCAATCATTGCTAGACAGAGCCTTATGAAGAATGGTTCATTAAACTAATACTTTGTTGACTCATAATTTTTTGTCAATATGAATATTATTACCAATGTTATGGCTACTTTGCCATCCATTCCAGAGTCTCATTAGATCAACTTAGCAAGCTAAATGATACATTATCATGTTCATGCACACATCCTAACAGTATTACACTACTGCAGGGAACGGCAAACACTCATAACACACAAATGTGCTACAATGACAACTCTGGGAACACAGTAATGGCATTTAGTCTCTAATATAGAGTAATAATTGTAACATTATGTATCCACAGGACAACAAATAACCAACAGAGTCACAACTGAAACGTAGCTATGTGATTGATTCTCTCTATCTATCTATTAATATTATTATTATTATTATTGCCATTTATATAGCACCAACAGATTCCGTAGTGCTTTATGAGAGGAGAGATTTAACTATAAATAGGATAACTAAAAGAAAACGTACAGGAATGATAGGTTGAAGAGGACCCTGCTCAAACGAGCTTACAGTCTATAGCAAGTGGGGTATAAAGCACATTTGGACAGGAAATTGCAATCAAATAAAGTGGGAGTGAAGCAAAGCTGGAGAAGAGAGTAGAGTGCTGCCCTTTAGGAGAGAGCAAGAGACAGGTATGTGAGGTAGAGGTTACTCTGGGAGGCCATACGCTTTCATAAAGAGATGGATTTTAAGGTACTTCTTAAATGATTGAAGACTAGGGGAGAGTCTGATTGTGGTAGGCAGGCTATTCCATAGGAAAGAAGCTGCCCGCAAGAAGTTGGCCGTATGGGCGCGAACAGCGGACAGGAGAAGGTCACGGGCAGAGTGGAGAGACTGGGAAGGGGCATACCTATGGATCTGTGAAGAGCTATAAGAGGGGCTAGAATTATTCAGTGCTTTCTAGGTATGGGTTAGCACTATGAATTGCCTCCTATAGGATACAGAAAGCCAATCTAAGGACTGACAGAGGGGTGAGGTGTGAGAGGACCGACTAGAGAGGAAAATCAGTCTGGCAGCAGCATTCATTAGAGGGGTAATACGGCTTTTGGGAACACCAATTAGGAGAGAGTTACAGTAATCCATGCTGGAAATTGCTTGAGCATGGACAAGCTCCCTGGTAGCATCTTGCGTAAGAAAAGAGCGGTTGTGGGCTGTGTTTTTAAGATGGAATCTACAGGATTTGGCAACATACTGGATGCGAGGCTCAAAGGTGAGGCCAGAATCAAGTATGACGCCAAGACAGTGCGCTTGATAGGATGAACTTATGTGGATAAGACTAACTTGAAGTGGTTCTTGTTTCAGTATACTGAAAATAAACTGTGTCTTTTTTATCAGGATTGGTGTATTGAATAATTTAGCAAAAGTGTCCACAGCCAATTTTTATGGCACAAAAAGAAAAAGTTCTGCGTATTAGAAATATAAGCTACAGAAGTCTTATGAATTTTTACGTATTAACATTTACACTCTGTGAGTAGCATTTTAGAAATTATGAAAGCGAGCCTTTAATTTGGCTTGATATTTTTATGTACTTATCCATTATAAGTTGATTATAGTAACAGCTAGTTGAGAGTTGACAGAGATGATATCGATTTACTTATATACTGCCTCGAAATTGTATCATTATTTTGTCACTTTGATTATACATTTTGTGTAACTGTTTTCACAGTCAAAGTATGGTGCGGCTTTGCTTCCAACATTCAGACTCTATTTTATCAATATTAGGAGGAGAAAAGACAAGGAGCTCAGTTTTAGAGAGACTGAGTTTCAGAAAGTGGAGGACATCCAGTCAGAGATGGAAGAAAGGCAAGTAGTGACACGTTGCCTGATGCCAGGGGAGAGGTATGGGGGACCTCAACATCCCAGTATTTGGGGCTCGGGAGCCATTGCAGGTGAATGCCCCTCAGAAGACAACAAACTAGAGGGTCTTTACCTACTGGTATTCCTTCAATTGGGACGTGAGCTGGAGAAATCACAGTAGGATCGATCAGAGGCGAATAGGGAAGACAAAAAGTTTAAAATAGACCGCGTAGGGGCTGTTCCACACACAAATTGGACCAGGAGGCCCATGCAGAGAGATAACATCGTTTCGTCCCTGGTGCCCATGAGTCCCATAAGATGTCCCTAGCAGTCTGCGATAGTTCGCCGATCTGGAGTGTCTCCGAAGATGGCCCGACCGTGCCACGCTTGCATGCTGTCCAGCCACCATCTCAGTTCTTCTTTGACCTCCTCCATCACCAGTACTGGTTGATCGTAGGTCAGGTTCTGACAGAGGAACGAGGCCTTGAGGCGTTGCATTGCTCTGTAATGGAGTGGCCCTGGGAAGACGGCCTGGATGGATGTGGACAGGAGACCCACCACTCAAGTGAGTCCGCAGAGTGGAATGGTGTGGCAGTGGGTGACTCTGCATAGTTCCTTGCATTTGGCTGAGATCTTTGACGCTGGTAGGCGTAGCGAGTTGGTCATGGAGTCGATCTCAAATCCTAGAAATTGTACGGTTTGAGAAGGGGTCAGACCATGAATCCCAGTGATTCCAGTAGATCAATGGTATATCGTGTGTGAAGTATTAGTCTGGACCTGTCAGAGCAGAATAGTAGAAGGTCATCCAGGTAGATAATGCATTGAATTCCTCTTGCTCGAAGATCAGTAACTATCGGCTTCAGCAGCTTGTTGAAGCACCCGAAAGGGAGGAACGCGAACTGCAAGGAGTAGTTTAGCCACACGAATCGGAGGAATCGTCAGTAGGAGTAATCGACGAGCACCAAAAGGTATGCGTTCTTAAGATCTAGCCATGTGAACCAGTCGCCTTCTTGAAGGAATTACCTTAAAAGGTGAATGCCCTCCATCTTGAAGTGGCGGTAAACCACGGGGGTGTTGAGCTTTTGGAGGTTGATAACAGGACGAAAATTCTCAGTTTTCTTCTTTACTAGGAACATATTGCTTAAATATCCCCCGGATTCTGGGGTGGATTCGATTGCGCCCTTTGTGTGGAGCTCCTGCAGTTTGATGTCAACGAGTCGATGAGTCGAGAGTCATCTGCAGAGCAGTTGATGAGTCGGGATGTTCCAACTGATTATGGGGTCGTCAAGGTCGATGACATAGAACGGTTGTCTGTAGCCCACCTCCGGGTAGAAGGGTTGGTCTCTCAAGGAGCGGGGGCCTGAAGGCCAGAATTGGCTGGCAGCATGGCCCCTTTGTAGTCCATCCAAACGAAAAAAAAAACCCTAGTGGAGTTGCCCCTGAAGACTTTCCTCATAGAGGTTTGAGCCTTGTTTAGACATTCACGTGTCTGTTCAACTCCTTGAGAAATGAGCCCCAAAATAGTTTGTCCTGTGCCAGTGGTCCAGGCTTTTTGGTGCCCAATTTTATCAATTTTCGATCTATGCAGAGTAGTGCTGCCTTACGCCTCTCAGAAGAGAGAGCAACATTCATGTTTCCATAAAAGCAGAAACAACTTTGAGCCCCGTCACGTATGTCATGTGCCCATTCCCTAACTGTGCTGACATCGAATTAGTTAGCTCTCATAAAGGCGTCGTCCGCCAGATACATAATCCAAGATAGGAGGCCAATGAATAGCTTGTCTTGAACACTATCAGGTAGGGAAGGGCGTGGGCATTCCAACCTCAGTCGTTACGTTCCACCTTGTCTAGTGGTTTGCTTAGCCATAGGTGCATAAATTTGGCCAAATGCTCTGGGGGTGTCCAATCCCTGACCGTGGCTGCCTGATATTTCGAGGGTCAAATAGCTTCTGACCCATCAGGTCCAGGATGTTTTCACCATCTTTTAGTGGGGGTTTCGATGGCTTCTTTCCCCCAGGAAAGTCTCTAGCCCCCCTGCAGGGTGAGATCTAGAATCAGACCCCATGCGTCGTCTTTGGAGTCCAACACTGCCGCCTGCCTTTTGTCCAATATGGCCATGTAGTTGGTCAGTTCATCCTCCTCCTCCGAGGAATAGTTATGTCGAGGGGCAGGGATAGCGGTTGGTGCCTGTATTGGTTATGGGCAATGATAAATGTTCTATTATTGTGTTCCCATTCATGTGCAATAACTTATGATACCTATAGGGGGTGTAGTGAGCTATGTGACATTAAGAGCAAGAAGATGGCTGCTGCATATTTAATGAGACATGTGCTTTAGGGAGGAAGTGACCTATAGGTGGCCTAGTGAGCACTGTGACGTCGAGTGAATAAAGATGGCTGCCGCATAGTCAATGAGACATGTGCTTTAGGAAGGTATTGAGAATTCTTAAGTCACTTCCTTTCACAAAGGACCACATGTAGTATCCGCCTCCTAGAGATGACCATTAGGTATTGGTTATGTTACCTCTGTGGGTGGATACTAGATGGGAGGTTATTCAAGGGGTTTCCAGAAACTAGAGTTTCAGTTTCATGACTGGGTCGGAAGAAGCCAGGTGTCTTTAGAGGTGCCCATGTAAATCCATTTAACATGTGGCAAGGAACTCACCTCATTGTTCTGTGTGTTATGCTGATTCAATTATCCTGTGTAAGCTGCTGAATCTCCATGAATAGAGCTAAGTAGATTTCTTACCTGAATGTATTGTTTATAGCAGTGTATGTTTTTAAAGTATTTGTTTCTTTTTTGTGTGCTTGATAATTGTATTCCCAGTAAAGTTTTGTTTATACTTTCATCAAAACTTTGCCTCTTGTCTGTTCATTCAAGATATTCACTAATATTTATGTGATTGACCAGTATACCTTTTATTATTTTATTTGTGGTATTATTTCATATTTATGAAATTCAGAACTTCATAAATATAAAGAAATTACTTAATTTACCATTACAACTGGCGCTGTGAACAGGATACTGCACAATCACAAAATATAGAATATTTGAATGTGTATATAGATTGAATAAGCCTATAGCACAGTCACGTTGCACAGTGAAAAGAGATATAGTTAACAAGCATTGTCTTTGATTGTTATATTTGCATTTTTGTGTTCCCCCTGAGAGTAAAGATGCTTACTCTGTTTAAAAAAAGTAATAGAGCAGGAGGGAAGGAGGCGTCTAAGTATGGGACAATTCCATTGTGGGCCAGTTTAGAAAACTGGAAACCCATTGCTGAGGAGCTGATCAAGTATGCAGCTCCTGTCTATCCTGATGCTGGTACTGAACTTGGTGCTCAAGCATTACGGTTAGACCTGGGAGTATACTCCAAAAAAGTGCGGAAAGCCGCTGCCACCACAGGGTGGATAGTTGTGCAGGCCCTTAGCCGCGAGGTGCAGAGAAATAAAGCGCTCGAGAAAGAGTCGCAGGATGTAAAAGATTTATTAGTTATGACTAAAGAATGTATGCATAGTAATGCATGCCAGGTGGCTGCCCTAGAAGAAAAATGTACTACTTTAGTGGTAAGCAAGATTAACCGCAGGAGGTCACAGAAAGGAAAAAAGCCAGTGCCTGTAAGTAAAGTGCGAGCAATGGTTGCAAACCCCATATGGGATCCTGAAGCACCGCTACAGTCATCTGATGATGAGTATGTATCCTTTTCTGATGATGATAATGATGTGGACAGGCGACAAGCCCGTCCTATCATTACACAGCAGCGGAAAAGGACACTACAAGATAGAGCGCGTGGTTTGAGAAATGGTGTACATGAAGAGATGAATGAAGTGGTAAAAAGTTACACACAAACAGAGCTCATGGAGCTGGCAAAGGTGTATAAGCATGAAGTTGGTGAAAATGTGGGAGAATGGTTATTGCGCATGTGGGATGGAGGAGCTGACAGTGTGCAGTTGAATGCAAGGGAAGCATTATGTATGGGGCAGCTGACGCTGCATCCACAGCTCATGCAGGTATTACGGAGGGTGAGGGAGATTGGAGGTAATTTTTCATTATTTGATATGGTGCGGCATGCCATAATTGTGACCTTCCCATCTAGCAATGACATTGAGCCCATTTCACCCTGGTCAAAACCGAGGGATGCTATTACCCGCATTAGAGTTATGGGTTGTGTGGTGGGATTAAACAAGGATAACTGGGAAGGTCCAGACATGGAGGAATTCACAGCCAGCATGCGGTCTCGGTTTTTAAAAAGTGCACCCCAGGAAATGAAGGCATCTTTATTGTCTTTGCTGGGCAGTTTGGGGAATAATGTAAAGGTACATCAGCTCACCACTTATTTAGCTGAAATTGGAGAATTAGAGTCAGAATCTAACCCTAGGAAAGGTGTGTTTGCCGCTAACAGGACGAGGGAGGAGATGGTGGAACCAATAGAGGGAGAAAAGCAGGGAAAGTTTAGGAATAAAACAAGGCTGAGAGTTAATCGTTTTCAAATGTGGAATGATTTGATTGAGGCTGGTGTACCTAGAGAACAAATTAATGGAATTTCAACACCTGCCATGTTTGAAAAATGGTTAAAACTAAAAAAAGGGTCTAATAAAAAGGTACATTTGGCATGCAAGGATCAGGCAGACAATACCATGCCCTCTGCCCCATTTGTCCCAAAGTCTCCTCCCCCTAGTTATTTAAAAAACACTCCTCTCATGCCTACAGACACAGCTCCTCTGTCCATACCTCTATTCCAACATTGTGCTCCTTATGCTGTGCCCCCACCCTCACTTCAAGCCCAAGATAACACCCCCCACATTCATACCCACATATGTCCTCACTGTTTCCAACAGAATATTGTGCTAGGACTTACTCTCATACTACATCTAGTGAGAAACAAGCACTGCCAGAGAGTGATGGTAAAGTCAGATCCTTGTATCCTGTAAAAGATCTGATGACACATGATTTGATGGATTGGGACAGTGCTGTTGTACAATGACAGAATGGTGGGACTCCGGCGGTACATGTGTCCCCTTTAACCGCCGGGGACCGACGCCCTTATGTACCTTTGACTGTGTGGTGGGGGACAAGACCAGGACCAACAAAGATTTTAGCTTTAGTTGACACAGGAGCAGAAGTCACAGTACTGCATGGTAATCCATCAAGGCTATCAGGAACCTGTGTGAGAATAGAAGGTTTAGGAGGTAGAATTACCAAAGCAGTACAAACTGTTGTGGCTATGTCAATTAACAAAGGACCAAGATTCAGTGCTAAAGTTTTTATTTCAGAATTGCCAGACAATATCTTGGGAATAGATGTGTTACTAGGGCAGAGTATTGAGACACAGTGGGGGGTGTTCACGTTTGGATTCCCTCATAAGCCATACTATCTCAGACCAGTAAAAGACATTGTGCGAGGGAATGCAAATTGGACACCTGTCATTGTTCCTCCTCCGTGCAACCCGGTAAGACTGAAGCAATACCGTTTGCCCGGAGGATGTCGAGAAATTAGTGAAACTATCGACAAGCTTTTACAGTCAGGTGTAATTCGTCCAGCTGTCAGTCCGTTCAATGCTCCAGTATTCCCTGTAAAGAAGATGGATGGCTCATGGCGAATGACGGTGGATTACCGGGGACTCAACAAGGTAGCACCACCATTGAGTGCTGCTGTCCCTGATATTATCACCATTGTGGGAAACATTGCCAAACAGGCCGGGGAGTGGCATGCGGTAATAGATTTAGCTAATGCGTTCTTTACAATTCCTATTGCACCTGAGTCGCAAGATCAATTTGCTTTCACTTGGGAAGGACGCCAATATACCTTCCAAGTTGTGCCCCAGGGATATATACACTCACCTACGATTTGCCATGGACTAGTTGCACGGGATTTAAGCCACCTCACTCTACATCTTCCAGTGTTTCACTACATTGATGACATCATGATCTCAGGATCTAAAGAGGAAGTGAAAGAAGCATTACCTGTTCTAGTGAATTACATGACTGGACGGGGATGGGCAATAAATAAAGACAAAATTCAAGGTCCAACCCAAGAAGTTAAATTCCTAGGAATGATGTGGTCTGGGCCTGTTCGGAAGATACCTCAGCCTGTGCTGGATACAATCCAGAATTCTCCAGAACCTAAGACGTTAACAGAAGCCCAAAAGTTTTTAGGTGCAGTTGGTTACTGGAGAGCATTTATACCGCATCTAGGATTGCTGCTACGCCCCATATACAATGTTACAAGAAAGAAATCAGCATTTGTATGGGGAATTGATCAAGCTACAGCATTCCAAGCAGCAAAGGAAGCAGTATTACAGCATCAGGGCTTGGGCCCGATTCAAATTGGAGCTCCGTTCATATTGGATGTGATGGTGAACGACAACGTAGCATCATGGGGACTATGGCAACCGAGCGAAGACAAAGGCAAGCGGGCAGTACCAATTGGGTTTTGGTCCAAGCAATTGACTGGGGCTCAGCAAAGGTACACACCTTTGGAGAAGAATCTTCTGGCAGCATACCTCGCACTGCAGCATGTGGAGACAATGACTGAGAAAAGCATAGTATCAGTGAAAACAGATTTACCAATAGCAGGATGGGTACGAGATGAAGGATTATCTGCGAAGACAACAGTGGCACAAAGTCAGACATTATTAAAATGGAAGTGGTACCTGTAGGAAAGATGAGGGATCCAAGCAGGTGAAGTGAAGGAACTGACCAAACTCCTTACTGGGTTAGTGACATATGATACACTTTCACATCCCAATGTACAAGAAGTCCCAATTTTACAGCCCTCACCCATCAAGACAGCTCCTTCATTCAGAGAACTGGGTGAAGAACAAAAGAAAAACGCATGGTTCACAGATGGGTCTGCAATCATGACCCACAAAGGACGACATTGGACTGCAGTAGCTTACAACCCTCAGCAACAAATTGTGATTCAAGAGAAGGGAATAGGAGGATCTAGTCAATATGCTGAATTGACTGCCATAGTCATACTGATGGAAGAAACCACAGATCCAGAGCTCTACATCTATACAGATAGCTGGGCTGTGTACAAGGCTTGTGTTACATGGATGCCTACATGGAGAAACAACAGGTGGCAAATACATGGCAAGACAGTATGGGGAGGAGAAGATTTATGGGAAAATATATGGAAAACAGCCCAATCAAGATTAATACACCTCGGACATGTTAATGCCCATGTGAAAGACAGTACTGGAGAAGAGAACCCGAATAAGATAGCCGATGAATTGACCCGAATACGAGAAGCAAAAATAACACCAGAACCTGTTGATCCAGTATTACTTAGGATGGCAGACTGGGCCCATGAGACCGCGGGTCATAGAGGAAAAGCAGCTACGCTAGAGTGGGCGCGAGCCCGAGGACTACCAATAACTCTCCAGATGATTGTCCAAGCTCAAGAAGTATGCGAGACCTGCAATGAGGTTAAGAAATGGCCCCTCACGAAGCAAGCCCGTGGACATTTAAATAAAGGAACAATAGCAGGACAGATCTGGCAGATGGACTACATTGGTCCCATGCCTAAAGGAAGAGGGGGGCTGATGTATTGTTGTACTGCTGTAGACACCTTTTCCTGAATTCTGAAAGTATTACCCTGCAAACATGCGAACCAGGCCTCAACACTTCAGATGCTACAGACTCTTGTGATTGCTTATGGACTGCCATCTGAGATTCAGACAGACAATGGAACCCACTTCACTGGACAGCTCGTACAGCAGTGGGCAAATGACTCAGGGATTAAGTGGATCTTCCACATCCCCTATCATCCTCAAGCTTCGGGGTTGATTGAAAGGTGCAATGGGCTTTTAAAAGAACAGATTCGGAAGCTATCCCCAAGTAGGACATTGAGGGGGTGGGACCGGGTGATCACGCAGGCAGTTATGATACTAAATAGTAGACCAATAGGACAGTTTTCACCTTATGAAAGATTGACTGGACAGGTAGGGACACCAACTGTGTCAGTTCGATTAAGGTTCAAGGGATCTTTCCCCCAACAGGTGGGGAAGAACAAATTTAAAGTGGTCAGCCAGAACCTAGTTGAGATTGTACAGGGTGATGAATGGATGACATACATCCTTCCCATGGGTGGGATATTACCAGAAGGGACTGAAGTGATCTTTGCCCTAACAGAGGAGCTAAGAGATGATAAATGGTTGACCACAGGGATGGTAAATGTGTTATCAGATTTGTGGGAAGTCCCATTGACCAGGGTGTGTCCAGGCCAGATTTTCTCACACACTGTATTAGGCGTGGTATCCATTTGGATCCCACGGAAAGTATTAGTGACATGGGAGGAAAGCAATACCTTACAGACAGGTTCCAAAGTATGGGTGCTACCACGAGCAGGTGAGCAGGTCAAACAGAAGGGAGAAATACTGTCCAATGGACCTGGTGACACTAAAGTTGTATTACTAAGTGGAGGTACTCACCCTGTTTTCTTTCCTTCCAACAGATTGGTGGCTATATAGACAAGTCGGATCCCTGGTCCTCCAACTCATACCTGAATCTATTAGCAAGTTATTCGAGAGTGTCAAACAGCACGGATTGCTGGATTTGTGGGACCATATCATTCAGCGAGGAGAGCAGTTACCCATATGTTGGTGTTCCATGGACATTGGAGGAGTTAAAACAATATAATAATACAGGATTCGGCTGGTACCGAGAAGAAGGAAAGCCACAATCATTGGACAGATTGCATATTATAAACCGCCCCCAGGAAGGTGCTATTTGTATCAGTTCACATAACAATGGAGCCAATGCCACTAAAATGGGATATTCTAACTGTACATCTGCCTGGGTAAAGGGCTATGGTAATGAACAACATTGGGCAATGACTGTCAAAGACTCCAGCCCAATGGTGAGAGTAATAAGTATGACCTCTCATGGTGCAATAAAAAGACTGAGCTTTCCCTTTATTTCTATACTCCTGGACACTTGTTTTAGTGGGGCCCCAGATAATAGTTACAGTGTCCTTCCCAGAGGTGTGTATTTTCTGTGTGGTAATTGGGCCTATAGATGGTTACCTACTCAATGGGAAGGAGAATGTTACATTGGATCAATCATTCCCGCCATAAGGCATAGAAATAGCTTTCCAGAAGGCATGATTAGAAATAAACGGTGGAGTTCATTTATCGGAGAACATGAAGCTAATTCTGGAATTGTATTTCCCTGATGGGGAGTATATTGGTTATTAACTCGAATAGAAGTTTTAAAAAAGCTAGTGGATGAAGCTTTAGATGCAACCGTGGATGCTATTAACAAACTATCCCAAGAGCAGGTACAAATGAGAGCAGTGGTGTTGCAAAATAGACTGGCATTAGATTATGTCTTGGCCGCCAAAGGAGGCGTTTGTGCGTTGGTAGGGACAGAGTGCTGCTCATATATTGTCAGTAACTCTGGCGCAATAACACATGATATTTCAAAGATAAATGATACCAGGAAGAAGCTCCAGAATCCACCGGATAGTGTACCTTTTGGGTGGTTGGGTAATTTAGGGTTTAAAGTAATGCAATGGGTAGTAGTCGGTGTTGTTTTATGTATAATATTGTATTTTTTTTGTAAATTGTATTATATGTGTGGGAAAGCAAGCTATGAAGAAAGTAAGACCTATCCGAGAAATATATGAGTTATAGTTATTACTCATGTAATGGGATCAACAGGTGGATTGTATTGGTTATGGGCAATGATAAATGTTCTATTATTGTGTTCCCATTCATGTGCAATAACTTATGATACCTATAGGGGGTGTAGTGAGCTATGTGACATTAAGAGCAAGAAGATAGCTGCTGCATATTTAATGAGACATGTGCTTTAGGGAGGAAGTGACCTATAGGTGGCCTAGTGAGCACTGTGACGTCGAGTGAATAAAGATGGCTGCCGCATAGTCAATGAGACATGTGCTTTAGGAAGGTGTTGAGAATTCTTAAGTCACTTCCTTTCACAAAGGACCACATGTAGTATCCGCCTCCTAGAGATGACCATTAGGTATTGGTTATGTTACCTCTGTGGGTGGATACTAGATGGGAGGTTATTCAAGGGGTTTCCAGAAACTAGAGTTTCAGTTTCATGACTGGGTCGGAAGAAGCCAGGTGTCTTTAGAGGTGCCCATGTAAATCCATTTAAAATGTGGCAAGGAACTCACCTCATTGTTCTGTGTGTTATGCTGATTCAATTATCCTGTGTAAGCTGCTGAATCTCCATGAATAGAGCTAAGTAGATTTCTTACCTGAATGTATTGTTTATAGCAGTGTATGTTTTTAAAGTATTTGTTTTCTTTTTTGTGTGCTTGATAATTGTATTCCCAGTAAAGTTTTGTTTATACTTTCATCAAAACTTTGCCTCTTGTCTGTTCATTCAAGATATTCACTAATATTTATGTGATTGACCAGTATACCTTTTATTATTTTATTTGTGGTATTATTTCATATTTATGAAATTCAGAACTTCATAAATATAAAGAAATTACTTAATTTACCATTACAGTGTCGACTTGTGTCTTTTGGCGGGTGCTTTTCCCTTGTGTAGGTTGGGTTGCACCTTTTCATCCTTCTAATAGCGTTTGCCAGATTGGGTCTCCTCCATAGTGTGGGAGTCCGAGGCCTCGGAATCCGAGTCGTAGCAGGGGCATAGAGGTTTGGAGGGTTTGGCCTGCTCGGCACTTGCAGTCATTATCCTAGACATTAGACAGTGCTTTCTCCATGGACGCCACTACCACTGTGTTAATCATGTCTTTGAAGTCCGCAGGGTTGCTCTGGGAGTCTTCCATGATAATAAAGGGCAGTGGACCTTGGCACTTATTGACGGTGAGTGGTAGGCAAGGGGTCAGGGCTGTTGGCCTTGAGTCACTATGGTAGTGATAGTACCAGCAGTACTAGTGATAAACCCCAGCAGGGTATAATAACTCAGAGTAATGGTAGAACCAGCATTACTACAGATATAGACCCCAGCTGGGTATGATAAACTCAGGATAGTAATAGTACCAGCAGTACTAATAATCAACCTCAGCAGGGTGTAATAAAATCTGATTGTGATTTTCTGGGCCTCACCCAGGTACACAGAGGTTGCAAATGCAGACCTCCAATCAGCAGCACAGATATTAAGGGGACTGACCCCAAAATGCACAGGGTATTGAGCCCTACAGTGCATGCCACAGAAGTTTCATATGTAACTGACCTATTTTGACCCCTGCCTCAGAACTTATAGCCGTCCAGAGACAGGTACTTGCTCAGTAAGCTGAAGTGAGATGAAAAAACATCACTCACGGGGAACCCAAAATGGCGGCCACGAGTCTCGCGAGACGTGAGATCCAAGATGGCCGCTGTCGCGGGTAGATCGTGAAGAGCCACGAGCCGTCCATCGCCGGGCATGTGGGTGCATGCAGACTGTAAAGTAATGAGGGCGCTGTCCCAAGGTAAGAAAGAAACCCCCAGGAGGAAACCAAACGCATCAGAAATAAATACCATATGCAGTAAAACATAAGGAAGAGCCAAAACTCTGACCTGTCTGCTGATGGAGCAGCAAAGAAAGAGGAGGAGGAGCCTATTCACTGTGGATACTATACTTCCTATTGCATCTTCATTGGTTCTTGTTTATACTTTTCTTTGCTGCTGTGGAGTTAGTAAAGAGAGATTATGCAAAATAGGAAGCCTCCTGTCATGTGGTAAAATTGTAGTTCAGCAGGGGTAGGTAACTTCTGGTGCTCAAACTGATAGAATATATATTTCTACAAGAGTAATTTGCATTTTTTCCTATGCTTACTGAAATGGCAGAGGTAAAAAAATATAACAGATTTCTATTTTTCTTTATCGAGAGGTAAAAGTGTTAAATTGCCTAACAGCTGGGCAGCAGTTGCTTTGACTCCCTGTGCATGATCCTGCCATGGGTAGTCTGTCCAAGGAGTCTGAGGTTAGCAAGCTGTATGTGCATTGTGTGCTGACAACAAAACCACAAATTACACAAAACTGAAATTGCCAGTAATGAAAAGAGTATTCATGCTGTCTGAGTGACAGCCCATGGAGGCGGCCCTACACACAGAAAAAGTTATTTGTCTGTGGAATCTGCAGCGATAGGTTCTGCACAGTCTATACAGTGTATAGATAGGTTCTGCACGGTCTATAGTTCAGCAGGCAGATTATACATTTAAGATATTTCATTTCTGTTTACTTCAAACAAGTACTCCCACCTTTTTAAAGCTTGAGTTAATAATCTTTCAGGACCACAGACTGCCTGCATTATTGACTTCTTTGTTGCTTTTGGGTTCTGTTTTTAATATTAAGAAAGCCATTTTTAAAGAATTCTGAAAGTGAGAATAAGGTACTTATCTAATTAGTAAGAACAATATAATACTGTTATAATAAATCCTATTATCACTATTATAAGTGTTTAATGTTCCTCTAGTCTCAACCAAATGTTAACACTGTCTTAAACTGTTTCTATTTACTTGTGAAATAAAGCTTAAATTTTAGCATTATTGTTTTAAATACAAAGTTCAGGTTCTGATCAGTTTATATTTCAACATGCGGTTGATACCTTGACCTTTAAGGGATTTTATTTTTGTTTTCTGCAAACAAGTGATTCTGTCTCTTTAAAGCATGCTGTTGAAAAGCTTTCAGCCCCACAAACAGCCTGCATTATTGACACTTACAAGACAAACTATTAAGGTGGAAGTGCATTCTCCAGGCTGCTGTTCCTATAGTACTATTTGTTACACTCAATATAGATGTTACCTGTTCCCTGTATCTTCATTAAAAGAAATATAAGACGACCAATATTTACAACTATAAACTATCTTCTTGTTCCAACTGATGTTTGTCTGAACAAATGATTTCATGAATTTTCTTTAAACAAATGTGAATGTTGCTTCGGCATTTTTATACAAGGTAGATGAAGAAAATATTTTTTCATGAAAGAAACAGTTATCAAATTATTTTCTTTCTGTCTTTCTCAGTTGCCACTGGTTAAGCTGAGAGATCTGATAGATTGCTTCTAGAATGTGTGATTTGTCCTGATAGATCATTTATTACAATGAAGTAAAGAAATGGACTGGCCAAACCAATAGCCAATAAATGCTGCTGAGGGACATTTAGAGGTTTTCAGGAGCATGGGTGAAATAGAAGTTAATTGAATGTATTCAGGATTGTACCAAACTACTTCAGGCATTGTATACAGCTTGTCAGGTGCTTTATTTATAGAAAGTAATGGCCAATGGCTAAGCCAAATTTAACACTGCAATAGCTAATGTTTATCTCCTGCTAAAAAAAAACAATATATATATAAGTAGCAAATGTAAAACAAATGCTTGATTTAAGTGCATTTTAGTTGAAAGAACACTGGGGTAAGAAAGGGTTTCCAGATCATGATATAATATGTAGTTTAATGAAAAATATATATTGTGTAGGTTTTCGAATGTCCATGTTTCTGAGGGACTGATATTAATGCTTTATGATTTGAACTAAAAGAGTGAAAGACCAATGTATTCCCCCACTTCAGTCAGCATCTTGTTTGTGTCAAGATAGGACCGATACTATTCATCATGTTGGACTTGCACTAAGATCTTAGAAACATAGAATGTGACAGCAGATAAGAACCATTCGGCCCATCTAGTCTGCCCGTTTTTCTAAATAATTTCATTAGTACCTGGCCTTATCTTATAGCTAGGATGCCCATCTCACGCATGCTTAAAATCCCTCACGGTGTTAATCTCTACCACTTCAGCTGGAAGGCTATTCCTGTGTCCACTACCCTCTCTGTAAAGTAATACTTCCTGAAATTATTTGTAAACCTTTGCCCCTCTGATTTAAGACTATGTCCTCTTGTTGTGGTAGTTTTTCGTCTTTTAAATATAGTCTCCTCCTTTACTGTGTTGATTCTCTTTGAGTATTTAAATGTTTCTATCATATCCACCCCATCTCGTCTTTCCTCCAAGCTATATATGTTAAGATTCTTTAACCTTTCCTGGTAAGTTTTATCCTGCAATCCATGAACCTGTTTAGTAGCCCTTCTCTGAACGCTTTCCAAAGTATCAATATCCTTCTGAAGATATAGTCTCCAGTACTGCCTCCAAGTGAGGTCTCACCAGTGTTCTTACAATCCTACAACTCTATGTGTAGAAGTGTGTAGTAAAAATTATAGAGGATTGTATTAGATTTGTTCCTATCTCATGTCTGAGAAGGTGTTGGCATTTATAACAATGTGCACCACTTTAGGCCAACTATTAACTGTTAGTGAGTCAGTGGAAAAAATGACCACCATGTCAGATGTTAATTTCCTTTAGACGTTTCTTCTTTTCTCTTCTGTAAATTGAACATTGATCACACACTGGAGGCTCAAAATAAATTCAAAATAAACAGACTGTGCAATAAAGGAGGTGCAAACCTTAAATCTCACTTTAGATGAAGTTTTAAAGGGACACTATAGTCACCTGAACAACTTCAGCTTACTGAAGCAGTTTTGGTGTATAGAACATGCCCCTGCAGCCTCACTGCTCAATCCTCTGCCATTTAGGAGTTAAATCGCTTTGTTTATTAACCCTAGTCACACCTCCCTGCATGTGACTTGCACAGCCTTCCATAAACACTTCCTGTAAAGAGAGCCCTATTTAGGCTTTCTTTATTGCAAGTTCTGTTTAATTAAAATTTTCTTATCCCCTGCTATGTTAATAGCTTGCTAGACCCTGCAAGAGCCTCCTGTATGTGATTAAAGTTCAATTTAGAGATTGAGATACAATTATTTAAGGTAAATTACATCTGTTTGAAAGTGAAACCAGTTTTTTTTCATGCAGGCTCTGTCAATCATAGCCAGGGGAGGTGTGGCTAGGGCTGCATAAACAGAAACAAAGTGATTTAACTCCTAAATGACAGTGAATTGAGCAGTGAAATTGCAGGGGAATGATCTATACACTAAAACTGCTTTATTTAGCTAAAGTAATTTAGGTGACTATAGTGTTCCTTTAAGGAAGGCTGTGCAAGTCACATGCAGGGTGGTGTGACTAGGGCTGCATAAACAAAGTGATTTAACTCCTAAATGGCAGAGAATTGAACAGTGAGACTGCAGGGGCGTGATCTATATACCAAAACAGCTTCATTAAGCTAGCGTTGTTTTGGTGACTATAGTGTCCCTTTAAGGCATGTACTGGAGCACCTTCCCAAACTTCTTCCCAAGTTTATTAGCTGGTGAGACAGAGCAAAACAGCAGTTGTGGTATACTCAGAATGCTCGGTTAACTGCTTTATGTTTGCATGCTATTTTACCATAAATGTATTTGGCCATAATTTATGGTAGGGTATAGAAAAGGTATCCCTTCCAGCCAATATATCTGGCATTAACTGCATTCTAAAATAAAAATGTACTTCCCACAAAATATGAAATTATATAAGATATAACAGTATAATTATATGTGATATAGCCGTTATATCTATAGAATTATCAAGGCAAATGTTAAGCCCTATAAAGGTCAGCTTTATTTAGTGTGCAAGACATTTTTTAAACTTTATGTTTTTGAAATTTCATGGAATATATAGGGCAATAGGTAATCAAGTAATAAGGGTTATTATATACAGAAAAAAATATTTGTGATAATGCTCTCTGAACTCGCTAGTAATTATCATGTGTATTAGTTAAAGAATGTTCACAGAATATCTCAACCAACATTCTGAAAAAAAAAAAAAAGGCAAATAACACAACAGCCATGTTTATGAATGCAAATTTATAAAACAAGGTGTTATCAAAGTAACGTTCACTTGAGCTTTTAAATGTCTCTGATAACAAGGCAAAATGGTTCCAGGACAAAACAGGTTCTTATCTAAACTGGATGCTGCAAAATTCAGGGCTTTCTGTGTCCTAATAGAAATGAAATAAAAAATGAAGGCTTAAAGTGGATATTATAGTCATGACAAGAGATCTGTGTCTTTCCATATCTTATTTAAATTTATAAGCTCAGCTTCCAGTGACTAAATATTCACCGCCTTGCTCAA
This sequence comes from Pelobates cultripes, assembly GCA_933207985.1. Taxonomy (NCBI): domain Eukaryota; kingdom Metazoa; phylum Chordata; class Amphibia; order Anura; family Pelobatidae; genus Pelobates; species Pelobates cultripes. The sequence goes on along the minus strand of OW240912.1, from coordinate 33,325,939 downwards.
ATGTATTTCCTATACCCCTAAGCTAGTTCAGATTGAAAAAGGAACTGTCGCATGAAAATCAGTTAAAGTTGCCAGTTATTACCAACTTACTAGAATGTATAGCTTAAAGGAATACAATATATCATATTAAAGTAGATTTTTAGTTATATCTAAAATGAATACACATTCTGGTGAAATTGTTCTTGAGTGTGTTATTACTAGTATTTGTATAAGTCAAATTTGTACTTCTATAAACTCTGGGTGGGCATCCCAATGTTGGAATTGTGGTGGAAAATTCTAAATTTCCCCCAAAATTGAGATTTCAATACTACTTATATTTTGTCTTTACTAGTATTTGTATAAGCAAATACTAGTACACAAATTCATATACACAAATTCTGAGTTGGCACCATGATTTGGTAAATTTTTAGAAAAACTCAAAATTTCCCCAAAATTGCAATTGCAATATTTGCTAAAATTAATTATTGCTTTAAAATCTATATACTGAGTTTCTGCAAATTTGTAGTTTCATAATTAACCATGGTAGACATTATACCATTTGTGTGGTTTGGATTGACAAAGTAATGTATTTGATTTGGGTAATTAATAAAATCACTCTAAATCTGCCTTATAGATAACATTACAGTTTGTTGTTTTGCCTGTATATTCTCTGAGCCATTTTAAAGGACCACTACAGTGCCAGGAAAACAAACTCATTTTCCAGCACTATATAGTCCTTCAGCCACTTATCTAATCCAGTGCCGGGCTCCCTCCATGCTGGTGACCTCTCCTCCCCCTCCGACGTCAGCTCCCAGAGCCAGAGCTGCGCGCGCATTCAATCTGCCCATAGGAAATTATTACTCAATGTTTTCCAATGGACGTTCTGCATGCGCAATGCGATTTTCGCATTGAGCATCACGGAAGTGCGTCTAGCGCCTGTCAGGAAGACAGCCACTAGAGGCTGGATTAACCCTGCAGTGTAAACGTAGCATTTTCTCTGAAACTGCTATGTTTACAGCGGCAGGGTTAAAACCTGGGGACCTGGCACCCAGACCACTTCATTGAGCTGAAGTGGTCTGGGTGACTATAGTGGTCCTTTAACATGATTATTCACTAAAGTGAGAATCCCAGGTGAATTCTAAGTGAATTTCAAATGTAAGGCAAATATAGACATGAATTTATGGCCATCCATCATGCTCAGATGCTGCTGAAACCTTAAATGGTGGTTTGAAAAAAAGGTTTCCATTTCCATTCTGACTGTTTCTTTAAAAATAAATATAAATGAAAATAACTGATGTTTAGTGAACAAATTGCAATTTTCTCAATGTGGTTTCTTCGTAACAATACTGTCGTTACCAAGTAATTGGGTCAATTCACCAGGTAAAAATAATAATCCTAGGTACCAAATTAATTAAGCAGTATTAACAAAATGACCTATTACTGTATGTTCAGATCATACTCAATTCAATTGTACTGAGTATTTTATGCAAAATTCACAAAGTGCTAGATAAATACATCTACGTTATGACCTCTAGAAGCAATAATTTCAAGTTTGTGCATGAGGTTAATATATGTCGCATCAAACTTTCGGACAGATTTATTCTAAAGGTTAAATACATTTAGGACACACTTAATACTCTTTATTTTTTGTATATTACAGTGGCATTAAAATAAATACTAATTTTCAAAAAGACCATGTTTTTAATGACCAATCCTTTGCATGTCCAAATTTTGTTTTATCAGATACTATATTGCTGATGCAATGTATATATTTATATATTATATCACTGTTCAGTGGCAACAGTCAAGAGTTACAAGTCTTTATGAATTTGGTCTTATTCATAATGTTAGTTGGAATGATAGAATCTGGCTGCTTTACTTCCATTAGACTGCCACATCAGCCTCTGCCTGGCCTGTGATTTATAGAGCTTGTTCGGATTGAATGATAAAACAATGGCTGCCACGGTTAGATAGGACAATAGGTTATTAATCAATTCAGTTCTATACTAAAGAACTGATAATATGTCCAGCTTAAAATATATATTTGCCTTTTTTTTTTAAATTACTATGTCAATATAGAGAGCTTAGAACACCACGCTGATCACTTAGCACTGAAGGCTGATATTTCAGAGGATTCTACTTTAGAATATTAACTAAAGGACAAAAAAGAACATGATTTTCTGCTGCATTCTGTAAACAATTGATCAAGCTGTTCAGAGAGTTTGGAGAATGTTGAGAGTATGAATATATATGAGATAATGCTACTCGCTGCAACAAAAGAACTGGGAAAAAGTATGTCTTCTTCATTTCATTAACCCATCTGGCCATAGTAACACTCAGATACACCTCCAATCTAAAAGAACACAATAGACCTATGCACGATGACAAAATTTGGTTCGACAGAACAATTTTTTAAAGAAATGTATATTTAGTTCGGAACCTTTGACTGTTCAGATCGTCCAAATCTTGGTATTGAAAAATATTTGGGAAAACAGATCAGATGAACCACAAAATGGTGCAAAAATTGGTCAATCAGTGTACTTCAAAGTATATACATACTATAAATAGTAAAAATGTTCCCATCATTTGGTTCACAGATCGAATGAGAAAAAGCTACTAATTGAGGAAATTATTGTATATAATATATATTATATATTACAGCTCAATAATTTTTTTCCTCAATTGGTATATTTATATATTTGTTATATATATATATTTATAAAACATATATAATATATAAATATATTATTTTTTACTACTGTTTTGTCCCCTCTATTGGTCACTCCTGGTTTGATCTGTGAATAAAATCAATATTTACACTGTTATGTACTCAGGTGAGATTTCAAAGTGGATTTCAAATTTAAGACTAAAGTAGCCGACCTGAAAACAGAGCTAACTGAGATAATTTTTTCAGTTAAGCTATTTTGACCTTAAATGGGAAATTCACTTTGAATTCACCTTGAGTTCTCACTAATGAATATTCCTGTTAGTAACTGTTCTGGGTGCTGTGGTAAGTCAATATATGTCACCAGTACATACACAAGGTTATATCTCACACACTGCCCTGATATAACTACCTCTGCACAGGGCAATTCATATAATCTTGTGTGCATGCTGGGGGTATAGATTGCCCTGAATAATAATTCATTATTGCACTATGAAATATTGTCCTTTAATGTAATTTGTGTAGTGCATAAATGACCTGCCTGCCTGGCAGAGGTGGTATTGTCAATGTCAAAAGGGGTTAATTTGAATGTATGGAATGTCAAAAGGTTCATAACCTTAATTCCTCTTTGAAGGTGGGGCCTTCACAGAAGTCCGATGACAGCAGGGGTAATGTAATTAGCATAGGAATGTGAAAAGGGAAAGATGGATCCTGTGATCCTGTGATTAATCAAAGGCTTTGCAAGGGGTGAGATTCTACACTTGAAAAGCCTGAATGTCTGACTTCAGATATATGGCTTGTACTTCTTCATTGATTAGTCAATCTCTTTGATATGTTAATGGCCATTAGCCTTGTTCCAGTATCATATCCAAAAGGAAAAAAATATTTACACACAGAATAATAATTAAGCCTCATTTTTGTTATATTTGGAATGTGAAAAGCATAATCTTCTAAACAAGTCCAAACATGTTTGGCATAACTTAACCATAAGGGAAGGGATTGTGGATCCGCTATAACATAATAAAAAAAATGTCTAGATGCAATTATTATTTCTGTGGCAGGAACATAAGAAAAGATAGAACCAAATGTTTCCATTTGGATTGATGCTGGTCTGGACACAAAGGGGTGGTCTCTTAGTGTCTCAATAGATATGTCTTAACTCTACCTCTGGGTGAGGCGTAGTAATACACAGGGTATATCTCTAATGATATTCAAGTGTGCATTGTACTTGCTTGAGGTCAAAATCTAATTTTGCGTAATTCACCATCTTCCTTTCCTGGGCAGAAGTTTTACTTTAAAAACCTAAGTGAGTAAGTGTTTAGGACTTCTGTTATGTTATCCCTTTTGTTTTTTATCTGTTGTTGGTATAAATAATTTTGATTGTCATCTGTGACTTTTTTTTGCTCATAATAAATATTCCTTTATTAAGTTCTGCCTTTGTCTGGTTAATAATCAAGTTACCTGGAGAGACTAATTAGTGGTTTACAATTGCTTAGATATTGCGCTAAGTGTATTCTGTGTTTTTTTTTTTTATTGATTTAGAAATTGTCTTGGTGGTGGTAGCGTTAAAATAGTAATATTTCTATTATTATGCTTAAGTGTGGGTGGTGTTCAGTGGGATTTCATCATTATTTCCATTGTGGTGCAGACAAATAGTGAACTTTAACCCTTTCGCCACCACAACTACATAATGCACACTCTTGAAGTAGGGTGCGTTCGTAACATTGTGCACTAGCAGATGGGAGAGTTTGTAAGATTTCTCCTTGCAGTGATTTCATATAGTGCGGACGGCTTTGGGTGACTGACAGGACTATGTTCCAAAGAAACCTCAGAAACTTCCAATTCCTTTTTATTCATTTTTATGGGACAGGGAAGATTAGGAATATATATAATAATTGCTATATATATGTATATATTATATATTAAATATTATATATAATAATAGATTATATATAATTATATATAATAATAGATTGGTTTATTTAGCTTCCCTTTACATGGTGGAGCTCTTATATAGGAGTCATGGTATGTGGAACAGCACCTTTAAAAATATAAAATGAGTCCTATCAAGGTTTTATATTTCTTCTGAACATGATAAATCATGTTTAGCCTTAATAGACACAAATACACTTCACTATACAAGAAATCACAGGAATGGATGTACCCTTTCAACCTCTCAACCTGTTACAACATCATACCAAGGCCCCGATCTCCAAATACAAAACATCACTGATCAAGCACTCGCTTAACGCAGCTAAACTAGTCCCCCTACACTGGAAGAGCCCGGTGGTGCCGACCCTCCGGCATTGGATCACAAAGGTGGAGGAGATCAGCAGCAAGTACATGACAGCACAACTCAGGGGCACATCTGGACACTACAGAGCAACTTGAGAGTAAAGGTGATATACAGATGCCATAGGTCCCAGACTTTCACCAACCCAGTAACAACATGGGGACAGTAACAACATGGGGATCTTTGCATGAAGGTGACGCAGGGTGAAACAGGCTTGGAAGGATTACATAGGCAGTATATAGGTACATAAGTACCAAATGAAGCTGAATGGAGATACTGACTAACATTTGTTTCCAGGATACACCTGTAGCATCTCTATAACCGCATTGGGGACGGTATATGACGGGGCAGCGTGAGACACAGATAGAACAAATGGACACCCGGAAAAAAGGCCCAACCCTCCTTTTTTTTCCTTTAACCATTTCAGTATTTTACTCCATCCCCAGCCAACCTGCTCCCGAGTTGATCTCAGAAATGGAGTTCTGCTAAAGGCACAAGTTGGCCACCAACTCCCACTTGCCTAATCCAGGTGATCATGACAGAAGACAAAGAGACAGGGTGGTCCACACAGGAGCGGATCCAGATCCAAATCTCAGGAGGGGCACTTGGAGAGGGGCACTTGGAGATTATCCAGGCACAATAACCACTTCAGCACTTTGTAGTGGTTATGGTTCCAGGAGTGTTGTGGCACCCTCCCAGAGTAAGTAGTCAAACCGTTTAAGAACAGTTTGACAACTTACCTAGGGTCTGCTGGGGTATGTATGGGTGGCAGGTTGTGTGCATGGGGGCAGTATGTGTATGTGGGGGGTAGTGTGTGTGTATAAAGGGCAATGAGTGTGTGTGGGGGTGCAGTGTGTGTGTAAGGGGCAGTATGTGTCTGTGACGGGGCACTTTGTGTTTTGAGTGGGCACTGTGTGTTTTGGGGGCAGTGTATACGAGACTTATTTTGTGTGTGTGGGTAGCTTAAAGCAAATATATATGTTTTGTTTTGTTTTTTAATTAAAATAATACAAATACTTTATTCAGGGAATGGGGGACATTTCCTGCAATCCCTGGTGGTCCTAGTGGGTAGTGAACTCTAACCTGCAACTCCAGAGGCTAGAGTTCACGCTCGCGAGATCCGGAGTGTTGCCATGGTAACCGCGGCAACACTTCCTGCTCACAAGGGGAGGACCCTGAGAAGCTGCAGGCTGAACTCCCAGATCCTCTCTCCCTCCCCTGCTGGATGCCAGCAAAGTGCATGTGGGCTGGTGAGGGAGATCTCTAAACTACCCTCCGGTTGGTGAAGGCACATAGCAGGGCCGGTGCTTGGATAGAGCCGGCCCTGCAGGGGAGAGCAAGGGAGAGCATCGGTTTTCTCAGGGGGTACAATTGCACGGTTGCCCCCCTCTGGATCCGCCACTAGTCCAACAGACAACATCGCCAGTGGAACATAGACCCCCAAATGTTAGGAACACGCAATCTGCAACCGAATAGTGGTGCAGCATACACCAGTCACTAGTCGCCAAATACACTAAGAGGCTGAACACTGCCAGGAGAGACATGATCAGGGATGGTTGGTATCTTACTTAATATAAAATTAGTTTTGTGCCATATTATTGAACCAATCAATCTTCCGCTCTTGTTACAAATTGACCTCTACCTTGATGTTGGCTGATACTTGGAAAAACTACAAAATCTAAATAAAGATTGTAAAAAAAACAAAAAAACATGTTTAGCCTTCATTTCATTTGAGTACGATGCTCAAATAATAGTACTATCATCACTATGGAAATGCAGACAATAAAAAAATGATGGAAATTGATCTAAAAAACCCCCCAGAAATTATTACTTTTTCATGACTAACTCCTTGCCAAACGTGCTAGTGCTCCCCAGTTTGCCTCTGTATAAGAATGGTGAAGGGGGCCAACATCATAGCCTACATTTAAACTTTTTGTTAGGACTCCGGTTGTGAAAAATATTTCAGATGTGACTACTCCACTTTAAATGACAGTAGATTTAGTCTTGTTGCATAGCCACAAAGTGTTAGCTCACTTATCAAAGATATCCTCTACAGTGAGATGTATACAAACAATTCATCATATTGCTTCTACTTGAAGGTATAATCTCTAATGAGAAAGAAGTGTATTTTCTTATAAAATTCTACTTACTAACCATAAATAAGGAACACAAGTACTTTGCACAAAGGAACAGAAGGATGTAGTTGGTTGTAATGTATATAAAAGCAGTTAAATACACACATATAGTAACCCTTTCCTGAACATCCACCATTCATGGTGCTTTGATTATAGTCAATTTCCCCACATTTTTTTTTTAAATTCTAACCTCTTTCAACACTATTCATCCACATAATCCTTTTCGACATTGTTCAATCAGATCACCCACTTTATTTCCTTCTTCACAGTACTTAATAAAATGCACTGAATCACTGCCCAACAAGCAAGCAATGCCCAACAAATGGCCAAGATGTCCTCACTGGAAAGGACACAGGTGATCTGTAGAATTCCATGTCTCAGCCTTCATTTTGCTTGCTAGCAATATACCTGCTGATCCAGTTCTTTATGTGGGTTGGGGAGGGGGGTGCTGGGCTGAAGTAAAAAAAAAAAAATTGTATTGTGAAAGTAGGCACTTTTATCAGACAGGCACTTGTAGGCAGCGGCATATTTGAAAATCCTGCCATGGTTTGTCCTCCTTTATTGACTAGGAATTACTATATATAATACGTTGAAGCCAGCTTTCTCCAATTAAATTTCTAATTCACAATTTCAGAAATAGTTACTCACTTATGGCTGTAAGTAGGCAGGCTGGTCTGATAAATTATAGGAAAGATGAGACGGGGGGGATATGATAGAAAGATTTAAATACATAAAGGGAATCAACACAGTAAAGGAGGAGACTATATCTAAAAGAAGAAAAACTACCACAACAAGAGGACATAGTCTTAAATTAAAAGGGGCAAAGGTTTAAAAATAATATCAGGAAGTATTACTTTACTGAGAGGGTAGTGGATGCATGGAATAGCCTTCCAGCTGAAGTGGTAGAGGTTAACACAGTAAAAGAGTTTAAGAATGAGTGGGATATGCATAAGGCTATCCTAACTATAAGATAAGGCCAGGGACTAATGAAAGTATTTAAAAAATTGGGCAGACTAGATGGGCTAAATGGTTCTTATTTGTCGTCACATTCTATGTTTCTATTGCTTTAAAAAATTGGTTTGTTTCACATTTGAGTTGAATTTTATTGATTAGAGCAGAATATTGAAGGGACCTGAAATATAACTTTAAGGTAAAAAAAAAAACAATGCAACACAATGGGTGAGAAAAAAGACGTGTTGAGTGTATGTGAAGAGGAAACAGTAATAGGAAAAATATGCTGGTGCCACTTTATGGATGTCTTCTAAGACACAGAATATTGTTTTCAATTGTGGAGCCATTGTCTTCAGAGAAATATACATACAGCATAAAAAAATTAAACAAGGCTATAATAATGGTGCTATATAAAAAAACTAAAATGCCTTTAAAAAAAGCTTAATGTAGTTTTACCTGATTATGATTGCCCTGCTTGACAGTAAAATGTTTCAAGTTTGCATTTGAAGAGCACTTTTTAATACCGACCAAAGGCATTACTGGGTTGGAGGAGGCTTTGGGTGCCAGATATGGGGCTCTTTAGCCCTGGATCCCAATAGACGCTGGAGAGAGCAGGAGGATATTAGTGTGGTTTTGTTTGTTTTAGTTCTCAAAGCAATTATCTATCATAAAAAAAAAAAGATCAGTAGTATAGTGCTCCATCCAGGCTATTTAGGGGGAAGCAATGGTGCACACCCAAATGACTATCTACAAGAACCAGAGGAACAGAATACATATATGTGCAGCATGTGCTTGTATTTGGCTTTGCTGTCATTGAGCAGCCAAAGCACACTATTCATGGGTAAAGAGGAGGAGACATAATATATCTATACCTCTTTATTATTGTAGAAGGCAGTGAGCTCATATTTCGACTCAAGCGCCAGGTGTTTTTGGAAGCTATGTCACTGATACCCACCTGTATCAAGAGAGCTGTGAGAGTTAATTCAAGATTTTTTTTCAAGAATTTGCTTACATTTAAATTTTTCCCATTCTCAGCTATATATGAATAGCGTGAATATGGACTTTGCCTGGATGTGAATCATAAAAGTTTTATTCCAGAGCACTTTACAGTAAGACACCCCTTAGCCCCCAGTAATATTACCATAAAAGCCTCTCTGAAAGACTAAGACTAAGACTCCCTGAGCCATTTAACCAGTTTCGACACTACTGCTAGGAGAACTGTTAGCTGACAGCAACATTAACCTCACTTAGTCTATTTGATGCCATCTCCAACAAATTTTTGCCAATTCATGAACAGGATACAGGTCGTCAGTCAATGAGGCACAAACCATGCAACACTTCCCCCAACTCATTCAGTCCCCACATGCAGAACTAAAGGCATCTGCCAGCAGTGAAGTCAGCAGTCCTCTGCTCATGTTATTAGTATAATCATGCCATGTGTAGGAATATTAAAAGTGCAAAAAAAGAAAAGTCACCCTGCTCTGCCTCCCCCCACCTTTTTCTAGTGCTTCCTCTTTTTTCCTCTGGGCCAGCAATGGGAGGAAGTGATCTTATGTCATGAAACTTAGTAGTTGAATTCTTTTTTTATGTGTCAAGTGTTATGCTTTAAACTTTTTCCACAAATCCATTTTTAAAGTGAAAGTTTGCAATTTTTGGTTTTTGGGGGGTGGAAGTACAGTTGTAATCAAAATTAATCAACCTCCTTCAAAAATATGTTTATTCTCGAAATCTACAGACCTTTACCTGTTTGCATTGAACAAATCAAACAACTCTGCAGGTTTCCAGTGCCAGATAATGCAAATCAGCCCTAGAGCATTACCGAGCTACCACCATGTTTAACAGTAGGCAGAGGTTTTTTTTCAGCACATGCTTCATTTTTCTTCCTCCAGACATACCACTGATCCATTGGGTCGAAATGTTTCAGTTTTGTTTCATCACTCCACAGAAAAGAACACCAAGACTTATGTGGCTTTATATATGATTTTGAGCATATTGGAGCCAACTTTTCTTGTGCTTTTGGGTGAGCAGTGGTGTACATCTGGCATGGAAGCATTCTCAGTTTAGTGTGTGCCTTACTGTGAAACTTCAGTGCCTGTTGCCACCAAGTCTTGCTGCAGATCTTTTGCAGTCACTTGAGGGTCTTTCACAACCTACCTTCTCAGAAATTTGGTTGCAGACATTGATAGTTTCCTTTTTCTGCCCCGTCGAGGTAGTGTAATCACTGTTCCTTCAACATTGAATTTGCAAACTATGTTTCCAACTTTATCTCTAGGAACATTCAGTGACTTTGCTATGTTTTTGTATTTGTATTGTTTGTGAAAGGCAGTGATCTCTACTCTTAACTTTGTGGATCATTCTATTGACTTAGCAATATTTCTAACATGCAGTCAAACATGACACTCAACAAACATCTAGCCAATACAGATATTTCAAGTGTTCCAGCTCAAGCACACCTGGTGCAACTAATGAAGCCATTGATTAGTTGCATAAGGTATACTTGAGACAATACCTGTTTTGTGCTGTTGTGAGGGATTCTATTCAGGGAGTTGAATAATTTTGAGACTGGAGAAATCATAATAAGTTGCACTTAGCTGCACAGGAGCTGAAAGTCTGTAAATGTTTAAAATACATCTGATTTTCAATGTGGGATGAATAATTTTGATAACAACTGTAGCTGATCTTGCCTTGCAAAATATTCTTACCCTGGCCTATAACCCTAAGCCAATCTAATAGTACCCCAAAGTTGACCATTAAAACCTGAAACACTACTCTAACCCCATAGCCCCCTAATCTTAATTTAGCCAAGTTGCTGCAACGTGTAATTTTAAACAGGAGAGAGGGAGAGCTGCATGTAGCCATATGAAAATTTTAAGACAAGGATATATAATGAATTGGAAATTAACGTGGAAATGTACTTGATAGGGCTACATCTATGATTGTATTTGTAACTTCCAGGCATTAAGATCATAAATTAATTTAATCATTTATAGATAGAATTAAAAAAAATGTAATTTTTATTTTACTTTATTTTTTGTAACTTTTAGAATTTAATTAAGTCAACAATATCTTTCCATCTCCACAACTGTTCTTTAGCTCACCACAATTCTTTCTGAATAGAATAAGGCCCCATGTGAGCCAAAGAATAAGGATCAGATGACCTACATAACTTCAAAAAAAATTGTTGGTTAAAAAAAGCATAGAAACAAGAAAGTATATTGTTATTTAAGATGTTTCTATAATAACAACTGACTGAAATATTGGGGTATGAATATGTGTGAGTTTATTCATAAGACGTATGATTCTGCACAAAGATGAGTAATTTGATGATTAACCATGCTTTGCTTTTTCAAATATAGGTTATGTTGAACTATGCCTCGTGTTCAGTTTAGCCTATTGGCACTGTACTGTAATGTGAAGTTCAAACTGAATTGTCTACACAATGGAAAACACATCACAACTGTATCAGTTAACTAAAGCTGAGGCCTGATTAATTGACCAACGTTGTGAATTGATAATATAAGATAAAAAAGAAAGTCAGCAGAGTTTTATGAGAAGTAGGTCAGGTCATTTTAAACAAGAAATTACTGGTAAGACCAGTAAAATGTGGTGGATGTGTTCTACTTAAGTTAGTAGATGCTTTTGATACAGTTATAATCAGCCATCAGACAAGATAACACACTGTTATGAATTAAACAGTATGCTGGCTTTAAGCAAAGAATTTACAAATTAAACGTTCAGACATTGGAGCAGATTTGTATGTGGTTTGAGGTAGCTATAAAAGATTTTTGGCAGATCTTTAATCCATCCTTATGTAAAATTGTGTGGCCTGATAAACATAAGATATTAAAGCATATATCTTTCCAACAAGGGTGGGTCTCTGTAGTATCTGATGCACTTTACTGCTTGCTTCCTATATAGCAATTCAAAATAGCTCTTTTTAAGCACAAAATATATAATTTATCACATAATATTTAATGTCCTAAGGAGATGAAATATCACTGTCATCTTCTACACAACTAGTATAGCCATAACTGTGCTTTGTGGGTGTAACCTTCACCCCAGTTTCTCCTAATAAGATTGATTTACGAGCATTTCCCCAACCAAGGAAATTCACCTATGTGATGCCAGCACCCTGGTTCCATTTCCAGCACATCAGCTTTAGAAGTGTGTGACATCTGCCTATTTTTCCCCAGTAAGAGCAAGATATATTCTGTATGCTTGGCTCTGGTTTGTTTAATCATGTTTTGATTACTTCTGAGATCCTTGACCTTGACTTTTACACTGACTCAGAATTTCCGCCTATCTAGGGCACATGTTAAGCTCAGCCAGTCTAAGGTCTGGATACGTATCTCGCTCTGTCTGTGTCCATCCTACTAGTTATTGTTTCCCTATACTTTTTGTGTAGGGGTTCCTCCATCCTAATAGTGATAGAGACCAGGAGGATATAGAAGTCTGCCATAGAAGTCTATTAAGAGGAGGTACCATTAAATGGTAGATTTATGCATTTGCTATACTAAGACGCATGAAGCAGTGTCCAGGCAATATTAGGGGCTAATTCACTGACAATAATTATCACCCCAGTATTTGTGCAAGAGGGGAACTGCATAATATTTAAGACATCGGAGTCATTGGAGATGGATGTCTCTTATGTGTTTGTAAACTGAAGGATGTTTGCCTACCTGGAATTTATCAATGGTGCATGATCCACCAAGATAGCGAAACAGTACATGTTAATGGTGTGTTGAGCTTTCCCCAAGTTGAAAGAAGAAGACAAAAAAATTGGGAGACATTTGAATGTGCAGGGTCCAGATCCTGTTCCATGTACCATTGAAGCCAAAGTTTCAGGCTGATCCATAATTAGCTCATACCCAGGGCCTAGGCAAAAGGGAGAAAGTTTCTAGTAGACCGACCAAAAAGTGAGCCAGGCAAAAATACATAAATGACCGTAAAGAATGAAAGAGTTAAAATTCCTGTAGGATTAAGAGGGATGTTCCATCTCATTGGAAGGTGCCTCAGAAAATCTATCAGCATCTCTAATAATGTATAGCACTGGGGTTGTGCTGACCACAATGGGGTGATCAGAAATAAAAAAGGTGAATTTTATGTAACTATGTAGCAAACATCAATTTCTATGCACAAGTCTGGATAAGTATACAAGCCAAGAAATGGGGAAAAAGCATAATTGGTTCTTTGAATCAATGTTGGAGAAAGGTATATTGGCCCAAGGCTCAATGCCAACTAAAAAAATTTAAAGATTGAGATGCAAAATAAACTGATTGATTTATAAGGTTCCCAAAGGAGAATCCAAATGATGAAAAACAGAAAGGTCCAACATACAATCTATATAATCGATCAGGAAACAAAAGTTCCAATGTGTGGTAGTCTTAAGAGAAACCTGGAATGTATTCCACTTCCAATATGATCTTCCAGCTAGACAAAAATACCAAATGTCTTTATCAATTTTGTGGAGGATACAACAATACTTTTTAATGAAAAAGACTCTGCAAGCAATTCTAAAAAAATGACATGCAGAAAATACTTCTCTGCGTAACTTGGAAACTGGGACCCACTTAGAGGGAAATGGGTGTTTAATTTGTTCTGGCTTAAAGAGTTTATTCTTTGATTATACAATTACTGAGTCAGGAGTCTTCGACTGAGAAATAAAATCAGGACTATCAGAGAAAATAAATATTATTTTTACTGGTTTACAGAGTCAGAATCATCAGAACTGGAGTGAAAGGAGAATTATGTGTGTGATTTATTTATTTATTTTTATTTCAGACGTGTACCTGCCTTATATACATAAATATATCTTGCTATTCTATTAATCTTACTATTCCCTCCCACCCGGATCCCCCCCTATACATATGAATTAATTCTTAGTATAAGTTTTTGTCTGTTTACTTTACTAATCTGATCTTGGAAAAAGAGAGAACCTCTTATATCCTATATAGTTTTGATTATTATTCTATTTGTCTGCCCATTTTGGGGTTGTATTATTTTCCTTCCTTCTCCCCTCATCTAGTCTAATACTTCCCTTCACTGTGACTGAGCATGTGCTCTATCTCTGTTGGTTATTGCGATCTAAATTTTGAAAGAAGGAAGAAAAAAAAGATCACTGCAGAGAAAGCCTGATATATTATCCATTGTGTTTATCCATGTGTCCCAGTCTTCTATTTGCTTATATCTGTTTCTTAAATTCACCAGAATACCCCGTTCTATTCTTGCTTCTCATATAACTTGTTTTATTAGTTCATTGGTGCATGGAATTATCCCTGTTTTCCAATTTCATACTAAGAGTAAATTAGCTGCCGTGATTATGTGTAATATTAACATTAATGTTCTTTTTGTCATATTTGGCCAGTTCATGTTTAGTAAGACCACTTTAGGCTTACGAGGTGATTTTATTTCTGTTATTTGATATATTATCTTAAATACTTCTTTCCAAAATTTGTTTATGGGTGTGCAATGTCACCAGATGTGGATCAAATTGCCTTCATTAATACTGCATTTCCAGCATCTATCTGATAACTCTGGGAAGATTTTCTTTAACAGTTCCAGTGTTAGGTACCATCTATTTGAGAGTTTAAATTGGGTTTCTGTAAGGTTTAAGCAGTGTATATTTGTATTTAGTTTGTTTAAAGAACTTATCAATTCTTCTACTTCTATATGTACTTGTAGTTCTTTTCCCATTAATTAATCTCCATCTATATACAACTTTAGCACATTTTGCCAGTAGATTTTTATTATTATTTAATTCAAATAGATGTATGAGGGTTATGGTATTCTCCCCCTTGTTTTTATAGAGGTGTTCTGCTAAAAAACTTGATTTGCAGATAATTGAACATTTCACTGGGGGAATGTTAAATTCTTTTTAAATTTGGTTCAAGGGTTTGAGATTATGTTCCACTACTATATTTTTAAATTCCCTTACCCCCCTAATGTTTAAATGTCTGTTTTTATATTTTCTAACAAATCTGAAATACTTGAGAATGGGAGCGCATCTATTATTTGTTATTTGTAAATTTATCCCACCATCTCGTTAACTCTTTGAGTATCTGGAATTTAGTTCGGGCCTCTCTAACAAATTTTTTATTTACCTCTACAACCCAAAATAATGAGGATACATTTCCAACCCCAATTTTAGATTTTTTCATTTTGTACCATATTTCTTGAGTTGCCGCATTACTTTGTGTGAGCATTATATGAAAAAGTCTACTGGCCTCATAGCATTGCAAAATTTCTGGGCACCCCAAGCCTCCATTCTGCCTTGATCTGGCCAAAACTTTCATTTTAACTCTTGGTTTCCTCCCATATGAATTTTAAAAAAGAGGAGTGTAGTAAAGACAGCCAGTTTTCTGGGAAATTAATAGGAATCATTCTCCACAAGTACAGCCATTTTGGCAAGATATATGCTTTTAGGATGTTGATCCTACCTGACCAAGAAAAGCCCATGCCTTTCCAGTCCCTTAAGTTTTTATTAGTTTGTTTTAGTAGGGGTAGGAAATTGGCTTCTATTAAATCTTTTAGGTCTGAGGTTATAGTGATACCCAAATATTTTAGCCTGTCGTTTTCGAGGAGCCCAATGTCTTGCACAAGAAATGTATTTATCCTTTTGTTCATATTTTTAGCTATACATGTTGATTTCTCCAGGTTTATTTTGTATCCTGAGACTTAGAATAGTTATTAATGTCCTTCAATAGTTCTGGGACTGAGATGTTTGTTCTTCTAATGTTAGTAAGATATCATCTGTGTAAATATTTACTTTAGTTTGTCCTAGCAAATTTGTGAATCCTTGGATTTTTTTGTTTTGTCTTATTAATATCGCTAAGGGATCTAACACCATTATATACAGTAAAGGGGAAAGAGAGCACCTTTGTCTAGTCCCATTTTTGATATTTGATAATTTTGTGATGTGAATCCTGAGCCTGTTACCTTAGCTGATGGAGAGCTGTAGATAGCGGGCATGGCTTGTGAAATTGATCCAGTGATTCCGAACTGGTTTAACCCCATAAGGACACATGACATGTGTGACATGTCATAATTCCCTTTTATTTCAGAAGTTTGGTCCTTAAGGGGTTAATGTGGTGAATGTAACGGAGCTCCAGTACTCCTACCGAGTACCTCCGCCAAGCCTGCTTCCTTGTAGCTATCAGGGACCCTGGAACACTCCAGACCCAGATGCCGGGCTTGACTGGGATCACTTAGGGCCTTTTCCACCCTGGACCAAACACCAGATGACACATCGTGAAGGTTAAACAGCAACTCTTTAATGAATACAGCACACATAGTTTAAGCCCCCAACAGCCTTATTTACATACAATAGGTTGATAAAAGCACTACAGTACATGGAAGGGTAGGGTCAGACAATAGCAAGGGCTTATGGGAGATTGAGGGCAGCCAGTTTAAACTGGTCTGGCAGTGTCCCTGGAACAACGCCCTGCTGGGGAAACAATAGGACAGGAAAAAGGGGGGAAGGGGAGATGCACAGACCAGCAATACATTCAACATACTCTGCACAAATAATAGGCACAGTGTGACAAAACACAAAAGGAATTTGGGAGCCCACCCATAGTGTCTGTCTTCCATCCCCAGTGACGGTGACTACCGTCACAGTGAACATGAAACCCCATCCAACCCTGTCAAATGCTTTCTCTGCCTCTCTTGAAAGAAACATTAGATGGGCTCCATTTTTCTCTGTTTCTTCTAATATGTTTAATATTTTTATGAGATTGTTAATTGTGGACCTCCCTGGTATGAATCCAACCTGGTCATCATTGATTAGTTGTGGCATTACTAGTTTTAATCTGTCAGCAAGAATGGAGGATAGAATTTTAATATCTGTATTGATAAATAATATAGGTCTGTAATTGCAAATAAGTTATAGGTCTTTATCTGCTTTTGGGATGGAAACAATGTTTGCTCTCAACAGCTCTCCAGGACAGTCTCTGGTTTCCGTTATATACAAATATAATTACAAATATTTGTGAGTTCCCCTTTTAGATGATCTTTAATTAGTTTGTTGAATTGTGTGAAGCCATCTGGGCCTGGAACATTCTTTGTTTTAAGTTTATCTATAGATTTACTAACCTCTACTTCTGATATGGGCTGGTTTATCAGCCTTAATTGGTCGGGTAGGATTTTTGGCATGGGCAGATTTAAAAAAAATTCTCAATCTTTTTCCTTACCGTATGTTTCTTCTGGTAAACAATATAGATGTTGGTAAAATCTTTCAAACACTCCACCTAATTTTTCTGGGACCATTAGGTAGGTAGATATCTTTATCTTTTATTTTATATATTACTCTTTTATGTTTATTTTTTTCAATTTATTGGACATAATTGTTTCTGGTGTATTGCCTTTTAAGTACCATTTAGCTTCTAATGATTCGAATTGTTTGGATGCTTTGTTCATTAATTAGTTGTTAATCTGTTTTTCTGTTTCTGCAATCTTACTTGCTGTTTGTATGAAGGGTGTCGTTTTATTTTGCCTTTTGTATTTGCTTAGTGTTATATATAATTTAAAGAGAGGCGGTAATCCTTTTTTATTTTTGATGACTGCCATTATCAAATGGCCTCTAACTACACTTTTATAAGCGCAGCAGACCATAATGTCCGGTATGATTTGTTATTTTTTTTCATTTCTTCCACATTATTTTTGGGGGGAAATATAAAATCTTTTATGCGCCACTCTTTACAAAAATTATTGAAATTATCATTGTATTCCAACATGATAGGACTATGGTCTGACCATGCTATATCCTGTATCTCTATTTTTTTGACAATATATAGCATGGTCACATTTCCCAAGATAAGATCTATTCTGGAGTATGAGTTGAATGTTCTAAAATAACATGTGTAATCTAATTCGGTAGGATGGAATGTTCTCCATATATCTCTTTGATTATGATTGTTCAGTAAGTTTTGCAGTCTGTTCTCACCTGTTTTCCTGTTTTTTTTCTATCATTCTGGCTCTTTCTGTCTTTTAGCAGGTCATCTACGCAATTAAAATCCCCCATAATTAGTACCAACCCTTGTTTCATCTGCTCTATGTTTTTAAGTGCTTTTGATATAAATGTTATTGTAGCTTTATTTGGTGCGTAAATATTAGCTAAGGTGAATAGCTTGTTATTTATTTCACATATTAAAATAATATATCGGCCTTCTGGATCTAATTCTTGATATTTAATGATTAAAGAAGCACTATAGTGCCAGGAAAACAAACTCATGGGGTCATTAGGTCCCCGCCACCCTAAGGGTCCCCCTCCCGTTGGGCTGAAGGGGTTGAAACCCCTTCAGCCACTTACCTTTCTTCAGCACCGGGCTCGCTCTGTGCTGGGGAACTCTCCACCCCCTGCCGACGTCAGATCCAAATGCGTTCATTCAAACAGCCCATATAAAAAAAGGCATTACTCAATGCTTTCATATGGACGTCCAGCATCTTCTGTGTCTTTTTTGTAGCCATTTTATTTTAGTTTGTATTTATAATCTAGTTTGTTTATTCTTTTCCTGGAGGTTATATGCTCTTTAGCCTATTGCTGTTTTAACTTTTTTGCATATTATATTAATCTTGTGTGTCTTATTTTATTTCAACCTAAGTTCTTCTCTTCCACACCCTCACCTCTCTGTCCTGGTATACCTTTATATTTAGTTTTTTCTTCTGTTGGTCATACCCTTGTACTTGCCTTTTTTTCTTTTTTTTTGGGTGGTGGGATACTGCTTCAATAACAGGAATTGGGGAGAAGTGCCAGGTGTTATGGTAATATGACACAAGAAAGTTAAGGCACCAACTGGAAAGTCAGGTACTGAGGCAAACCCACTGGGCTCATTCGCTTAGCACACTACAGACCATCAACGATCTGCTCCTTGCTATGGATAAGGATTAACTTAAATTAGGTAGTCTTCAAATCTTTTATTGCCCTCTGTGTGCTGCTCTCTATTTTGCCCTCCACATTCACCTTTCTCTTAGGGGTCCATTAGCTTTCTACTAACCCCCGCAATGTAACTTAACAGTGTATACAAACAAATAAATGACAATTGGCACTTATCTTCTGGGGGTATGTCCCATCTTGCGATTTTTGTCTATTTTCATTATTTGCATTCACACTGGATGCGCTCTTCCATGCCAGGCTCCCTTCGGTCTATTCTCCGTGGTGACCATCTGCGGCTCTGTCCAGTGCATCCTGCATCACCCTGTTCCCTCAGTGTTCTATTTTATATGTATGGTTGCACTTTGTTTCTGTTCTGCTTGTTTCTTAAGCCTTTTTCTGCTCAAGTAGTAAATAATGACTTAAATCAGGCGTAGGCAACCATTGGCACTTCAGACGTTATGGACTACATCTTCTCTGATGCTTTGTCAACAATATGGCTATAAGAGTTATGGGAGATGCAATCTGCAATATCTGAAGAGTCTGAGGTTGCCTACCCCTGACATTAAGCATAATATGAGCTAACTGCCATTCCTGCCATGACAGTAATTATAGTTCACGAAACTTACAGTTGTGCAGAATTAAAAAATATGTTGGCCAATATAGCTGAATTGAAAAGTATCTTCAACTCATATATTTTCCCAGGTAATCTGTTCTTGTCTAACATTTGAAATTCCCTCATCAATATTCCGCAATCCCTGGTTTATTTTAATTGCAAAGTTTTAAAGAGTAACTAGTAATCTAGTATTGCTAAATAATGTGTGCTTATCGCCTGTTATTTTACTCTTGTATTAGTATTCTTTTGTTTGTTTAATTGATAGTTGCCCATTTTATGAAACACTTTTTTAAGGGGGTCATAATTATGAAGTAATAGCAAAAAGATTAAAGGCATGTTTCTCTCTAGCAACTTAGTAACGTGACAATAAAATGTGAGACTACAAGACACCTTCTTTGTCATTTGCAAGGTTTTTGCCAGAATTTAAGATCTGTAAGCGGTTTTTAAATTTAGGGTTAATAGCTTTACCCCACAGATCTCAAAAGACAATCATAGATTTATGAATCATGTAAGATTTTCAGGGTTAGTGTGCTGGTTTATTTCTCAGATGAGGTGAAGCTGCTACAGCAGGTTCATTTACTTACGATGAGTTATTCGGTATTTTACAATCTCGTTTTTAAAGGCATGTAATCTGACGTTATAAAAAGAAATATAGACCAACTAAGTTCAGGCGCAAGATGCAGCTGGAAGGGAAATTAGGTCAACTACAATAAACTGAAGCAATCCCAATGTGTCATCTCAACTTAACAGGCATAATGCTGAAAAATATATCAACCATCAAAGAAAAGTATAAAGGATATAAAACTAAGAGATTGTAAAATACAAAGAAAATGTATTTAATTCAATGATATACATTTTAAGTAACATGGATGAAATAGTTTCAAATGATGTATTTTGTTTCATACCAATAAAACATGCTGAGGTTAAGCATTCTGCTCCACTGCAATTATGTAGTTGTAGTTTTTATATTATTTTTTTATATTGTTTTTATATGTTGCTGTTTTATTTTGCCTGCGATGCCTGTGAAGTTACCTATACTACTGAGATCTGGACTGGGAACCACGGGATTATACTGATGGGCTTTTAACCTACTTTCATTTTGTAAGTGTGACCATTAAAGCATGTGATTTTTACTCTAAACCATTGTTGCACTATGTGGGTTTTTTTTGTTTTGTTTTTTTAACAGGAATCTTTAGATTTCTGAGTACTACTGAATCTGGTGGAATCTACACACCATTGATGAGCCCGAATTTTTCTGCTACTCTGTGAGTGCAACCTTGAATTCTGTTTTTTTTTTCTAACATTAAGTTATTAAGTTCTTTCTCCATTGTATGTCTTTAGGTATATTTTGTTTGCTATCTGTATATGAGGATTGAGAGGAATCCTTTTGCTATACTGTGCATCCAAAAAAAAGGGGGTCATTACCTTTTTGTATTGACTTTACACATACTGCACCTGGGTGGTCTATATTCTTGTTTTTTTTATAATTCTGTAGTTGTGCCTGTTTGGGATATATATATGTAAAGAGAGGAGCACTCTAATGGTTTCAACCCTCCTGGGTCTTTATCATGTCATCTTGAAAAAGACCCAGGAGGGTCGAAACATTGATGTAAATATTTGAATTAGTTTGAATACACTTTGGAAAAACCGAGAGAGTGTTCCTGTTTTTACTTTGTTTATACTTCGCTGGGAAGCTGGGTATTTTTTTTGCTTTATTTAGATTTTTGGGGTTGAGTGCCAGAACTAATTTAGTTTAGTTTATTGCGTGGTAGATAACAGTAGGAGGGATATATATCCATGGAGGACGGACCTTTCCTTTAAACTAGCACTAACTTTTTCCCATTGCTCATTAAGTCTGGTGGAAGTTTTATGATACACTGAATATCTGTGCTGCCTGGAAAATTAGAAGTCAATGGTTGCAAAGTGAATGACTGTGTCTCTAGGGGATTTAATAGATTACAAAATAAAAATCTTTGTAGTTTCTGCTGAAATTTGTACTCATTTTTGGATACAATTACGTGTCCTTCAGACCTCCTTTGTGAGGAGGCTTCCCATTAGTGGCTTTCCCGTGGCCTGCCATCCTACTTTGCTGTCCCCTCCTGGTGACATAGTGTCTCTTGAGACTGAAGGGTTTTGAATCTTCCTGTCCTGAAACTGTGTAGAGACCACAGCAATTGTGCAGATGGTTGTAGCCAGAATAGTAAGTTAACTATGCGTGGTTTGGTAGAAATAACCAGTTTGATCAATACCAAGCCAGTTTAGCCCATTGTTGACCAGCACTGCCTGTATATTATTTATTCTTCCACTGTGTTCTACATGCCTTGATATCAGCAATTCAAATATAATAATGTACTGTAGTAAATCATCAGTCTGCAGTGTTAGTGTTCAGATAATTTTTTTTTTCCCATCCATAAATTGTCAATATTTCAGTCCAACATTTTAAGCATTATAAAGGCTTAGCCTCATATTCACCCACTTAGTACCTGGAGCTTCAGCAGTTTTTGCTCCCTAGGATTTGAGGTGAAGAATTTAGGTTTAAATTTCTTCCCAAAACATTTTTGGATATACTATAAGATCATATTAATAGTATAATATCTCTGATTCACAGTTCACAGTTTATTATATTAATCTCAAATAGTTACAACGGTCCTTTTTAGTGATAATATGCCCAAGTGAACAACACATTATCACTAGCTGAAAACCACATCTACCGTTTATATATGAATCCTGCCCCATAATGATAGATCAAATTGATTAACACTTCCAATGCCATTGATTAACAAATGGTAATATTATCACATATTTTTTCATGCTATTGGATGAGTATGACTGTTACAAGGTTCGATTTTCAGTCTAAAAGTAATTGAATCACACAATCTAAAACCTAAATGTGGCATTACCTCCGCAGCAGCACACTGAGGGAGATTCACATCCCTTGATCCTAGCCAACCTCCTCCTGCCGTGCGGTCTGACTGAACTACGCAGCCGCGTGGCAGGACATCTATATATAGATGTGAACGTCATGTCACACCCACTCTTAAAGTGACCACGTCATCATTGCGATCCTAATCTGTTTTGAATCGAAGTGATGACGTGGACCTATCAGAACCTATTTCAGGCTTGTTTTAGCCCCCAGTCATTGCCCTATCAAGGTTTCTGTTAGAGCCTCATTTAGTGCTCCAGGTCTTTTCCCACTGAAAGGTCCAAGGTCGGGTTCTTAATGCACCAGTTAACCGACAAGGACTTGGAATAGACTAATCCATTATGGGAGGCAAACAAGGACTTGGTTTATGATTACAAGGCTTTTGCAAGAGCCTTCCATAAAGTGTTTGATCCACCTGGCAGAGAGAAGAGTGCAGCTAAATCTCTTATAAGGATTAAGCAAGGAAACAGATCCATAGTGGATTATGTGATTAGTTTCCACACTCTTGCCTCTGTGCTGGATTGGACCAATAGTGATTTAACTTCTGCATTCATGGAGCGGGTTAATGATAACATCCTGGATGAGATGGCAGCCAGAGACCTTCCAGAAGACCTAATCGATCATCTAATCAACATCGATAATCAAGGGAAAGAGCCCAACAGAGGACACGTGTTAGATGTCCTACTGTTACCATAACCCCTAGGGCCTCAGTTCCTGATGTTAATCCTTCTACAGATACTAAGCCCATGCAACTAGTGGTGACCAAATTGGTTGAGGCTGAGAAACAGTATAGGAGAAAGGAGGGGCTATGCCTATATTGTGGCCAGAAGGAGCATCTTAGATTGACTTATCCGATGCGTCCGGAAAACTGTCACACCTAAGGTCACTCAGGGAACCAGCCTTGGATGTGAAATCAGAATCCCTTTTACTGCCTCATAAAAGACTACTTCTCCTCATCACCTTAACTTGGGGTGAGAAGTCAATAGACGTTTTAGCGCTCATAGATTCTAGAGCAACTGACAATTATATAGACAGAGGTTTTGTCAGGACCCATTTACCACCCCTAAGAAAGGAGACACCCTTGGCCATTGAGGCCATAGGTGGTAGACCTTTATATTCTCTGTTAATCACCCATGAGACAAAACAGTTGAGTATGCGTTCTGGTCTGTTACACACAGATTTGTGTTTTCAGGTGATCACCTCCCCTTCTTCATCAATAGTACTGGGTTACCCTTGGTTATGTCTACATAACCCCACTATTGATTGGAGACAGGGTGAGATCATCTCATGGAGTGATACGTGTCAGGAAATGTGTATAAAAAAGGTGACTCCTGTTTGTCTTATTAACATCCCTACTTCCCCACCGCTGTCTACAGACATACCCTCCTCTTACATAAACCTTAAGGCGGTGTTTGATAAGAGGGAGGCAGGTACTATGCCACCTAAAGGAAGGGATAATCCCTTGTCTTCCCAGGAGAGTACCATCATGGATATTGGAGATTCATTAGCGAAGGATTTTATACATAGATCTTCCTCTCCAGCTGGGGCCGGTTTCTTTTTTTGTATTCAAAAAAGAGGGAGACCTATGCCCTTGCATAGACTACAGAGGGTTGAATAAGATCAGGATCAAAAATGCGTATCCTATTCCCCTTATTACAGAGCTTTTTGACAGGATAAAAGGGTCCTATCCACCTGGCTGGATCTGAGGGGTGCATACAACTTGGTATGTATAAAAGAGGGGCATGAATGGAAAACCGCCTTTAATACTAGAAGTGGGCATTATGAATATGCAGTCATGCCTTTTGGCCTATGTAATGCTCTGGCAGTTTTCCAAGATTTTATCAATGACGTCCTCAGAGGCTTCATATATTTGTTCCTGCTAGTGTACTGGGACGATATTCTGATATATTCCCCTGACCTTAGTACACGTCACGTACACGTCTCTAACGTCTTACGAACATATCTCGACAATGGTTGATATTGTAAAATAGAGAAGTGTTAGATCAAAAAGAAGTCAATTTTTTGGGTTATGTCATCTTGGCCTTTGGATTCATTATGGATCCCAAGAAGTTGTCAGTCATTGTTGAGTGGCCTTTGCTTCAGTGATTGAAACCTATCCAATGGTTTATAGGGTTTGCCAATTATTATAGGAGGTTTATTTTTTTTATTTTTCTTATTCTTTATTTTTGTAATGCGTAAGGTTGTAACAGGTGCTTGTGAGGTACCCCAAAGGAAATCCTCTAGCGCTATTCAAACAGTATAGCATAGAGGTACATGTTAAATCTAGCACACACATATATATATATATATATATATATATATAAAATTATGTCGATTAAAGAACAGTGTGTATTTTCATTACTTGGTCTCTTTCAAAGCATGAGATAACTTCGTTGGCAATGGGAGTAACAATGAGTCTTGTATGCAACTGGGATAGAAAGGGTTAAACACTCCCTTCCTAGAGTCTGGCTACACATGGTTATGCAGTGAGTGTAGTGTTAAATGCACTAAAATAGGTAACAGTAGATTAAAAGTAAGGTAGGTCTCAAGTTGGAGCAGGCTAGATTATATATTTACATTAACTCAGGGAGGCTAGCTAGGCATGGTGATTAAAGTACATTAAAGTACATTAGAATATCGCTAGCTTATGTGAAGCAGGCTAGTGTAAAGGCACCTGCCTAAGTAGCACATTAGGGTAGCAGAAAAGCAATGTTAAGTCCATATTAAACTATATGCTTTGCTTGGCAGGGCAAGGTACATGGAGGTGTCTGGGCCTCAGCTTGTAGGGTCGTCCAAGGTCAGCCAATGCCTGCTCTGCTGAGCCGTTGGTGCTGTGTGTGAGGCTCTCGTGGATGAATTCTCCGCCGGGTTCGCCCGTCATCAGCATTCTCGCTATGTCCTGGTCGGCATTCCAGTAAGGTTTCTGAGTACCCCCCGGCATGGGGATGCCCCGCCTGTCGAGGGTTGCTGGGGCCATTGGATGGTAGACCGGTCGGGCACCCTGGCGGGAGTTACTCTGGAGCATGGGGTCGTGAGTGCTGGAGTCCGGTGTGCTCGTTGCCTCCTCCGGCCCATTTGAGTTTTGGCTTTGTTTCCGTTGGGAGGCCACCTTGGCGTCTCGTGGGGGGTTCTCCATCACTGATCTATAGTAAATATAGATGAACTCAAGGTGTAGAACAACCCTGTTGAAGCCAGCAGTTTAAACCTGGTCTGGTAGTAAATAGACGAATATAGGTGTATGGGGAGAAAATATTCCCTAAGTTCAAATGAAAGTAACAAATCTTAAATACTTCAGCAGTACCTTACTTTGGGGAAATTACAGGATCAAGAGGAAGAAGTACACTGTCATATGTCCATATGAAACTGGGGTTCCAGGCTTAAAATAATAAAGGGAATGATTGTGAGATAGTAAAAAAAAAAAAGTTGTGCAAGAAAGAGATTTAACCCCTTAAGGACACATGACGTGTGACATGTCATGATTCCCTTTCATTCCAGAATTTTGGTCCTTAAGGGGTTAAAGCGGCACTGTCACCATTTGAGGTCTCCCTAAAGTCTCCCGATTGTGACATTGCTGCTGGTGGTCCGGTGGCCATGGGGGGGGTAGGGGGCAGGTAAAGGTGACCTACCTTCCTAAACCTGTCGCTTGCAGTATCAGGGTCTTACCTGGGTTGGGAGTCTGTAGCGCAGATATGTTGCTCACCCTTGCAGATAGCCACAGGCCAAGGTGGTCAGGTAAGAATTCACCCGGCCTGTGGGTCTGTGCACGGGGGCTGTGCAGGATGAAGTACCAAGTCGCAGGACAGGCAAGGACTCAAACAGCAGGATCATCAAAGGATAGCCGAGGTCAAAGGATGCCAGAAGACAGGAACAACGAGGAGTAGCCGAAGTCAAGGGATGCCAGAGGTCAGAGTAAACGTAGTCAGAAGCCGGGGTCAATAACAAGTAGCAGCTCAAACGACAGGAACACTGGTACAAAGCACACAACAGGATCAAAGACTTGATGCTGATCACAGGGCGAGGCTGAGTTTAAATACCCTGCTAATGTCTGATCAGGGTCAGGTGAAGCACATCCAAAGTCAAGGTACAGCCCCCAGAGTAATAGACATGCCAGGATGAATAGGACCAGAATGACATGTGGAATACAAAAGCTGCTGTGGCTCAGAGGAAGGAAGCAGGACCAGGACTGCGAAGTTCCCCGGTTCAAGTCCCTTGTTGGGAACTCCATGGGTGACCATGTCTGGCCGTCTGTTTGCTGCAGCGAGAACCGTGACATGCAGGTGCTGCCATCTTGATTCGGGGGGGTCTTCTTTGGTGCCGAAGTCCCTGTTTACTCTTGCGCATGCATGGAAGCACAGCATTGAGGTCTATGGGAAACCCTGCAAGAACACGGGATCCTCCATACACACAGGCAATTCCCTGCAGCCATCACTGATAGCACTATTTGAGTGTTAGAGGAAACCTTCAACAATAACAGAGAGAGGCTCCATATTTCAAAAGTAAGAATGTATATAATGTATATAATAATATTTGACTCACACACACCCCAACGGGAGGCCCAAATTCAATTCAATCCAAAAGCTAAGCACCTGTAAGTAGAATCATTTTCACTTGTTTTGTAAAAAGCATCTGTTATATTTAGTACACTGAGGGTGAATTGGCAAATAAAAAAAAAATCATGACAGCACAGTGAGTAGTTTCATTACATGTCTCCTCTGAGTATTCCTGACTTCAGAGGAATCATCTAATCCTGACAGTATTTGTGGCAAACACTGGTTTTCTTTGACCTTTATAACACATGCAGATGTCCTCGGTACGTTTGCTCACTTTTTTGCTAATATTTATTCATATTATGTTTAAAGACATTTTACATTTACATAGGAAATAAGGAGACAGGGCGGTGCCTTTACATGCTGTTAGAATGCTTGTTTTAAACCTCTGAAAATTTTACAGCTATTGCTTCAGATTCCATTGCTTTGTTATACTGTAAACTCAGACATTAAAAACAAAATGCATTAAAAAAAATCTTATCTATTCACACCCAAGCAAATAATAGATCCCCATTTTGCACTCTAAGCAATATACATGTTCCCTCGTAATAAAAATCAGGAGTCTGACTCCTCTTACAATATATTTTTTTAAGGCTTAACAATTGCTATTGTGGTGCAAAATGCTAAATAGAGTGAAGTGTTCTATAGGTCTCCATGGTAATTAAGCAAAATAAGGAACAACGAATACAAATATGGAAAAGTCACCACCCCCCCATAAAAAAGTGGGGTATCTACTTAGTCTTAATAAAAGGGAAATAACCCTGTACCTGTGTAGTAGATTATTTTCTGCAAACCAATTAGTTTAGTAAACTAGGTATCATTAACAATACAAAGACTCTGGGCAAGTTATTACCTGACTTTGATGTCCTCTCGGCAGCAGTCACAGACACTGGGACAGGTCAATCACAGGGGTAGGAACATACCGGCTAGGTGCTGCAGCAGTCTCCACCGTGTACTCAGAGGTGATCAGGCTCTTTTCCTTCCCCCAGGATTCACCCCCCCGCGTCTTCTTGGACGGCTGCCCAGGCAGGACATAACCCAGAGCCCCACGTTGGAAGCGCCAAATTGTAGTAGATTATTTTCTGCAAACCAATTAGTTTGAATGACTATCTGTTCCTGTCCAAATTAAAGATAATAAAGTTGCGCGCACGCAGAAGTAAATTCACACTGAGACACAGAGTTCAGGTTAATGAAAGAACTTCGGAGAAGTTTAATGGCTTCTAACAGAAAATGGGTGCGCAGACCCTTATAAAGGCATTTTTACATCACTGAAGAATTCAAGATAACAGCAAATAGACACTATTGATTGATCCAGGTGTTAAGTGGTTAGTTAGATGCCCTCCTATCAAGAGGTGATGTCATCCTTGACACGGGAGTGGACACAAGATGTAGGCACCATCTTATTAGCACGAGGTGTTCACTCGATGGGAGGGGTGCTTTGGCAGCCATTTTGAGTAGTTAGTATTGTTAGTTTCAAGGTTCTTTTAGTAAATACACATTTTATTATTCAGCACATTTCTTCCTGCCAAAGCATTAGCTTAGATAATTTCAAGAATTCTATAATTCTACAACAGTCCCCCCTTAAAATGTTATCTACTAAAAGATAAACTTTATTTGTTAATACCAGAAGACTTGTTAGCCCAAAGACACAGAAACCCCATGGTCGCTAGCTTGGTGTTAGTGAAAAGTGCATGTCTACCCCTATCTGACCCTAACAGGCTGCAGCTCATCTGTCTTAACAAGCATCGAACACTGCACTCGGTGGGTAACCCGCAGCGGCTAGTCCACCACATCTCCGCACGTGAGACTCGCCTGTAGAGACAGATGTGGTCCCTGCGCTGGTTCCCTTCCTAGAACATCTGCACTTTATCAGTATAAGGGAGAGTTTGTAGCGGAATACAGGGTGAGGTGAGATCTTGATCATCGATTGTCAGATGAGTGAGAGTTAGTGTCGCTTGGTCTGTAGTCTTCTGTAAGAATTTTCTAAAGCATGGGAGGACACAACAAACGAGAAGAGCGAGAACAAAAAGGAAAATTAGTAGAGCCATACCAATATAGACTAAAGCTTTCTGCCAACCTGACATCCAACCAAACCACCTTTCCCAGGGATCTGTTACCCCAGAATTCCTTTTCAACTCCTCTGAGAGTTTCTCTAACTTCGCTATGGCCATAGTGACTTTACCATTTGGACCTGTGTTTTCTGGGATATAAGTGCAACAAGTCATGGTGTCAGGTAGTATTTTACATACACCCCCCTTTTCAGCTAGAATCATGTCTAAGGCCATTCTGTTCTGGAAGGTCATCTGGGATGTGGCCTGCAACTGCTCGGCCAGGCCCTGGAGGGCATCCCTGGTGTAGTTGACAAAATGCTGTTGGTTGTAATAAATGTAGTTAATCCAATTAAGGTTTTTGTTGGCAGTGACTATGGTAAAAAGTGATTCAAAACCTACAGCTACTTCATCTCTAGCTTTAAATTCATTAGGCACCCCCCTAGGTACCCCAACGGCATCTATGTAAATGTGGGGGTCAAAACTGCCTTTTACTGGGGTTTCGCGCTTCACTCTGGCTGGTGTATGTGGAGGGTCGTATGTGTCATGATGATTATCAGAAATAATATGAATGGGCATGATAACTTTGGCTAGGGTACACTCACCCCACCACTCAGTTTCCAGCCTAGATCTTAACTGTAGATCCCCACATAACCAGTAAATATCCCCCAATGACCTGGTATGGTGTTGCAACAGGCGTATAGGAACAGTTCTGTAGGTGGCACAATAGCCATTGGAAAAGTTACCCATGAATTTACCAATCCCGTCATAAATAGCATAACAAGTGTAATTACCCTTGTAAATCGTGATTCCATCTGGGGGTTTGACATTTCCAATTAAGAGGGGGTACTCTGCCGCCCATGATTCGCAGAGGGATCTGTTGAAATTATAGCGGTAGGCAAAAAGACTAAGGAAGCAATTCTCTATCTCCAAAGGGAGAGTTAGAGGAACGGTGCCAAGATGAGGTCGAGCACCACCGCACACATAGCATGCGGTTTTGTTATGTTTATTAGCATTATATTTCATCCACTCTAACCATAGATTGATATCATTGTAACCAGTTTCAGTGGCCATGGTGTCTTCGAAGGTGGGGTTAGCAATGGCCATCATGTCCTTAAAAGACTGGATATGTGGTTTTAGTGGATTCGGGACCATATGAACAGCCCCTTGCCACTCTGGAGAGTGGCACATATCTTTAAGATAGAAATGACCTAATTTGTTATAGGAACCACTTTTCCAATACATTCCCATTACATATTGGTCAGCATCCTTTGGACCAGGGTGCTCAATGTTTAACATTAATTTCATGGGCAGACCTCCTCCTGGCTTTCTTAAAGTCATTCTTTGAAGGAGGGATCTGCCATGGTCATCTACTTTAGATAAGGCACCTTTGGGCTTGTAACCCCAGGCAGGCCCAGTATTCCATCCTGCAGCCCCCCAATGGTCACAGTTGTGTCCCCATTGCTTGTCAACTACACAAACATAGGGGTCCTTTGCGTGTGGTATATCTTTGTAAATGGTTTGAATCTGTGACTTGGGAAATGGACAATCTACTATGTCACAGTAATCAAAGGTGAATGTAGCTATGCGGGTGCATGATGAGTTATACCAGAATGTGTACCCACTAGCATCTTTGGTAATGGCCACTTGTTGGGCCTCAAGGAAACTAATCAAAGGGATGATGTACCAGAGGTACATGGTTGTGAGGAGTCTGCTTCCTCTGGGACAGGAACCTTTTTGCAATGGGAGGCGTGTATCCAGTTGCTTTTCCCAGCCAACTTGACGGAGGTGGAGGTGATCAGTAGAACTTGGAATGGTCCGTCAAATCTTGGTTCCAGGGTGTGTGTGTCTGACACTGAATAGAGCTATTGACAAGCTTTCTGGCCAGGGCATCTTTGTTTCTTGTGACATTTTTAACATTCTAGCTTTTAGGGTACCATTCATGCGTTCCACTTTGCCACTGCTTTGTGGGTGATAAGGCGTGTGGAATGCAAGGGTCACTCCTAGGGCAGTCCAAATCCCTTTAGTTACTGATGCTGTGAAAGCTGGGCCCTGGTCACTTTCAATAACTTCTGGGAGTCCAAATCTACATACAATTTCTGTGAGTAGACGTTTTGCTGTTGTTTTGGCGGTAATGTTGACTACTGGATAGGCTTCTGGCCAGCCTGAGAACATGTCCACTATCACTAGTGCATATTCATAGTGACCACTCTTTGGCATCTGGATGTGGTCGATTTGAATCCTTTGAAATGGATACATGGGTTTAACCAGATGTTTTGGAGGAACTTTGATTGTTTTTCCTGGATTGCATTTAGCACAAATAACACAGGCCTTGCAGTAGTTACTGGTTAGTGTAGTAATTCCGGGTGCTTCGTAGTATTTTTGTACAAGAGCATTCATTAGATCCTTTGATAAATGTGCAGGTCCGTGTGCCCATTGTACGACTGCTGGGTACAAATTCTTAGGGAGGCAGAACTTGAGGTTGTTGGAGTACACTCCATCCTTCAGAACTGCCCCTTTCTGTTTCCATCTTTGTATTTCTTCAGGAGCAACTGCAGCCTGTTGTTCCCGTAGGATTTTTAGATCAGTTGGAAGTGTCTGCAAGGTAAATGTGGGAGTTTCTTTGTTTCCGGACACACTTCTGTCCACTTCCTGTAGTTCTCTTGCAGCTTGTTTTGCAACTTGATCAACCAGATGGTTGCCCCTTGCTTCATCCGAATCCAACTTCCCATGTGCCTTTACCTTCAGAATGGCCACTTCTTCTGAGAGTAGGAGGGCATCCATCAGCTCCTTGATTGTAGAACTGTGCTTGACTGGTGTACCGGCAGTGGTAAGAAATCCTCTTGTTTTCCAAATTAATCCGAAGTCATGAGCCACGCCCAGTGCATATCTTGAATCTGTGTAGATATTGGCGCGCTTTTCTTCAGATATCTTGCATGCTGAAGTTAGGGCTTGTAATTCAGCTTCCTGCGCAGACATTGTTGATGGTAGAGATGATGACTTGATAATTTCATCTGTTGTGGTGACGGCATATCCTGTGTGATATTTTCCTTCTTCATCAGCATACCTTGAGCCGTCCACAAACAGGGTGAGGTCAGGATCTATTAGTGGATCCTCATGCACGGTTGGCAAATGTGTTGTTTCCATTTTCATCTGTTCAAAACAGTTATGGGGCGTTTCTGGATCATAGTCGTGCTTTATGACCAGATCTTCAAATTCTTCTTCCAGAAAGTACCGTGGCCATGCTTTTACATGTTCAGTTGTTGGGTACTTGACAATGCCTTTTTCTTGGAGCTGTAGTTCATCCATGGTGGCCCATAGTTGGGTCAGGGTTGATGGTTGGCTTGTACCACATGGTACAGAAGGCATATTCTGGCCCGTCACAGGCAAATTGAGGTGCATCTTTTTAATGGTGTGGGTAAGAAGTAGGACATAGCCTTCATCCATGATAAATCCATAGTAGCTACCCCCCCTCAGGGAGTGGCAGAAGAGTGGACGGATTCAGAACCTGACATCTTTGAAGGGTAACATTGTCAGGTAACAGGAGATGACATTGGAGACGAAGGTGCCTGGCAGGGGTGACATATTTGAGTTGGACCTGGTTAAGTATGGCAGAAATATAATGAGGTGCCAAAACAGTCAGAGGGTGGCCAAGAACCAGGTCCCCAGTGCGGTTGATGAGTTCCTGAGCGGCAAAAACAGCTCGGAGGCAAGAGGGGGTTCCTCTAGCCACAATGTCCAGTTGGCAAGAGAAGAAGCCAATAGGCCTTTGGCGGCCGCCAGGTCCATGGGCTTGAGTAAGGACTCCTGTAGCGTGGCCTTGTCTTTTAGACACAAATAATTTGAATGGTTTGGTGTAATCTGGCAAGCCAAGGGCGGGAGCAGAGGCAATAGCACGTTGGAGAGTGTAGAAGTTGTCATGTGCTTCTGAGGACAGACAGAACGGGTTTGATTTAAGAGCATCGTACAAAGGTTGCATGAGTAGAGAGGCCTCTGGGATCCACGCTCGGCAGTAAGAAATGAGGCCTAGAAAGGCCGACACGATCACGGGTGAGGTGTCTGGTGCCATGGGACAGGCAATGGCCTAGAAAGATTACTGTGGCCTGGCAAAATTGAAGTTTGACAAGAGATGCCTTACACCCCTGATCTGCAAGATAACAAAGGAGGTCCAGAGAACATTTTTCTGTCGTGGGGATGTCATCTCCAAGTAAAATGGGAAGGGAACAAAGAACTGTAGTGTCTTTTCGTGACAAAGGTGTATTTAATTGAACCTGGCCGTCTGCAGTGAGGGTGATGGATGCTTGGAGGCGGGATAGGACATCAGCACCCAAGAGGTTAATGGGACATGGACAGGTTACTGCGGGAAATACCATCAACACCAACACAAGAGACATCGGTGTCAGACAGGAACGATGAGTCAGGCAGGTCTTGTTCTCTAAGAACACTGCGAGCTGCACCTGTGTCAACCAGGAAAGTAGTAGGGTGACCTTCAATAGGTAAAGTTACAGTGGCTAGTGGCCCCTCTTGTTCCCTGTAGACACTGCCATGGCAGGGGCATTAAGCATCAGTGGGTTCTATCATTATAAATAATGGTTAATAGTAAGTGAAGTAAAGTTCCTAAATGTCTTTGGATAAAACATTAACTATTGCGGTACTATCATTTATATTAATTAGGCCATAACAATTATACCACCCTGTAACTAAAATGAATAACCAGTAGTGGCTGGGTTAATAAAACATGTCACAAACCCTTCTAATGCTAAACCATCATTTAACGTAAAGGATGTTACTGTAAACATACGATCTGTAACTAGCAAGATTCGATTAAGCAAAGATACAATGTTTAAAATAACTTGCATTATTTGGCTATTTCCCTTGTTGCAAGATTAATCTGGATAATCAGCTGTTATGCTCTTATATTCGTGTCCAACAGATCTCATTTGTAGGTCACACCACAGTTGCAAATGACATTTTAGCAACCTTTTTTTTTTTTTTTTTTATCACGGACACATTTCTGATACAGGGAAACAAATGGCATGATTGTTTTAGTAATTATAATGTTTCTGTTCATAATATGTAGAGTGTAAGGAAAACAACATGTCTCTAAATAGGACGGGCATAATAGGGGTAGGCCTCATGATGGAGGCAGCCATGACAGGGCGGGGAAGGAAATGACAGCAAGGAGGAAGTGAGAGGGGTGACGTCCATGATATGTGTGGGAAAGGAAGACAGGAGGTGTGGGCATGGTAAGGGCGGAAGTGACGTCACTTTAGAAGCAACCATGACTGTAGATAGGTCACGGGACTGGCAGAGACAACCTCCTTCTGTACTAGGCGCCATCTTTAGGGAGGTGGCTGACGCACTTTCAACAATACACTATATTATAACTATTAAAATAAGTCAGAGAAGCAACATTCCGTTCTGCAAAATGAAATACTAAACTATGAACAGACCTGGCAGGTTAAATAAGACAGTTGAAAACATTATGCATTCAACAACCCATACAACTGTTTCTAGAAACATGTACTTTAAAATAACATAAAGGAAAATAAACTCACGGAATTCAACCAATTTCCCTTATCATCCTTCAACCATTAATCACTTTCCTCTTCACATACTAACTTAACTTCGCATATTCCCTCTATCCACATTGCATAGTTTTGCAACAAATCACGCTTGCCTTTACACTTAACACGTCCAAATATTCCTCTATTCTTGTATCAGATTCACTTACCTAACCTCCGTAATCAACACTGAGCTACATTCTTGTGTCTCCCCCACAATCCTCACTACTTTATCACAAAACACAATTTATATATATATATATAGCACCGTGGAATCTGCCGGCGCCATGCAAACGGCAACAATAATAATATTATTACACAATTATAACACCATAACCTTTGAATTAGAATATTTTCCAGCAAAAATCCCGTCTCTAACTCTTATCAGTAGCTCCGAAATGCAGAAATGTAGGCAAGCGGGGAGGAGGGGGGGGAGAAAGTGAGACAGTGCAAAAAGGGAGAGAAACTGCAGGCATGAAGGTTAACCATGTGAGTGCTGTAAAGTAACAAGACAGAAGGACAGAGACTTATACGTTTGGAAACCAGAAATCTTTGACGGGAGAAACGGACTGGAGGTGCAGGGAGCTGCAGAGAGAGGATGAGTGTGACGAGATCTGTAGGACTGATGGGGGGGGGAGAATAGGGATCCATCAGCATTCAGGACTGGGCAAACAGGGGTGGTAGTAGGGTGGGGACCATGGTCAGCTACATTTCGGTCATTGCTGACACGATGTTGGGAGTGGTCACCTCCTGGGCGCCATCATAGGGCGCTGGCTGGGAGGACTTCCCAGTAACACAATTATTATAATACACAAACAATCTTAAACCTTTGTGATCAAGTTCTTCCTCAACCTATCCCTTTTGCTGAATAGCTCTTACTACTCGGTACCAGGCTTCTGCTGTACGAACCAAATCGTGGTCCAACAGCTTCCCTTTCTTCTCTGTCAGTAACTTACGCCAGATCTCTGGCTGCAATCTGCCGCACGGAGGTACAGTAATTCCACATACTTTAGCAATCTTCCTCACTTTCTTAACCATCTCTTCTCCTTCTCTGTCTTCCACTAGATCACATGCTAACCAACCCTTACTGGGTTTATCTAACTTCTGTCCCATCCTCCCTATATAAGGCGTCCCAGATATAGAGAAAGAGAGAAAAGAAGGTCTACAGTGCTCGACTGCTACGTAAGAATGGGTTCCTACGTACGTCTTCCCAAAACGTAGACTAGTCACTAATTCCGCCTACCTGAGGTAGCCGCGGAATTGGAGCGTGGCGAGAAGTGTGTGACCAATCACTTCTCTCAACAAAGAGAAATAAGAGGGGAAAGTGTAAATAACACAGAGAGTAAGATAAGATCAAGCACATGAAAAGTGACACCCCAGACCTGAGAAAGTAGTGAGTCCACACAGACTTCCACCAGGTCCCCTCCCCTTTTTCCTTTACCGCTAGAGCCACCTAGCACCTAAAAGGGGTAAACAGGCACTCACACTCCCCGGGGACTAAGCTAAACACAAACCAATACAAACACACCCAGGCAACAGATAGTCAACATGCAGGTAAACTAGGTATCATTAACAATACAAAGACTCTGGGCAAGTTATTACCTGACTTTGATGTCCTCTCGGCAGCAGTCACAGACACTGGGACAGGTCAATCACAGGGGCAGGAACATACCGGCTAGGTGCTGCAGCAGTCTCTACTGTGTACTCAGAGGTGATCAGGCTCTTTTCCTTCCCCCAGGATTCATCCCCCCAGCGTCTTCTTGGACGGCTGTCCGGGCAGGACATAACCCAGAGCCCCACGTTGAAGGCGCCAAATTGTAGTAGATTATTTTCTGCAAACCAATTAGTTTGAATGACTATCTGTTCCTGTCCAAATTAAAGATAATAAAGTTGCGTGCACGCAGAAGTAAATTCACACTGAGACACAGAGTTCAGGTTAATGAAAGAACTTCGGAGAAGTTTAATGGCTTCTAACAGAAAATGGGTGCGCAGACCCTTATAAAGGCATTTTTACATCACTGAAGAATTCAAGATAACAGCAAATAGACACTATTGATTGGTCCAGGTGTTAAGTGGTTAGTTAGATGCCCTCCTATCAAGAGGTGATGTCATCCTTGACACGGGAGTGGACACAAGATGTAGGCACCATCTTATTAGCACGAGGTGTTCACTCGATGGGAGGGGTGCTTTGGCAGCCATTTTGAGTAGTTAGTATTGTTAGTTTCAAGGTTCTTTTAGTAAATACACATTTTATTATTCAGCACATTTCTTCCTGCCAAAGCATTAGCTTAGATAATTTCAAGAATTCTATAATTCTACAACACCTGAACTGATATATACTTACAAACATTTAGCAAGCCAATCTATGAATAACATATAGTGATAGACAAGGCAAATCAAGTACATAATTCCCAAAAAGAAATGATAAATAAACATCTATTTTCTTGATTGTTGTACTTTCCATGCTAAATTAACCTTATGTATCAATGCCCCAGATCAATATCTGTTTTCACCATGATTAAAGGTAGATTATAGTTACCAAAAAAACTTTAGCTTAATAAGCCGTGTTAGTGTAAATCATGCCCCTGCCGTCTCACTGCTCAATTCACTGAAATTTAGGAGTGAAAACACTTTTATTTCTGTCCTTGCAGTCCTAGCCACACCATTCCTGGCTGTGACTCACGCAACCTGCATAAAAATTGGTTTCATTTCCAATCAGATGTTAACTTGCTTTATAACTTTTTATACCATAATCTGTAAATTGAACTTTAATCACACACAGGAGGCTTCTGCAGGGTCTAACAAGCCATTAACAATGCAGGAGATAAGAAATTCTAAATTAACAGAATGTGCAATAAAGGAAGTGTAAATAATAGATCTCACTTTACAGGAAGTGTATAGGAACACTGTGTGAGTCATATGCAGGGAGATGTGATTCACAGAGCGATTTAATTCTTTATTGGTAGAGAATTAAGCAGGGAGACTGCTGGGCATGATACAAGCACCAAAGCTGGTTTGGTGACTATAATGTCCCTTTAGTCTTCCTCTTTATTTGTTAGCGTTGATTTTGTGATGAGCATTTCAAACACACTACCCTGTCCACAATCACAATTTTGGTTATAGTATTTTTTATTATTAAGAGTATTTGTTATTTGTAGGATAGGGGTAGCACATTTCGTTCTCTTGTTAGCTATCCCCACCTAGCTGTTAGAATCAGCTTGCTGTCTCAGGTTGTTGACAGGCTAATGTCACATTATAAGTTGATCGTTAGAGCTGGATAGCCTGAGGACTGACACATCCATTATTCTTTCATTCCCAGTCTTTGCTCCCACGTGGGAGTGAGATATTGTTTCATATGTTGTTACTTTTCAAAAAACAATTATATCAGCAAATATATATATATATATATTCTAGGTGATCACTTTCTTGCTTGATCTGTAGTTTGATATAGTCCCCTGTTGCACTTGCAGGCTCAATTATTACTTGGTACTGGGTAGCTTCCCAAAATTGGTGTAAACTCAGACAAAATCAATTACAGAAGTTGTCTGGCCAAATTGCATTGGCATAATATTTGACCACTTTCATATTCAATGCAAACATTTGACACAAATTTTTTTTGTGTTTTATATATATTTTTAATATAATTTTATAGTTTGATGGCAACACCTGCATGTGGATTGCTGTGCTGTCATTAAGTTATTTTTAGACAGAGAGTTAGGCAAACACGCGAAAGTTTCTATCTCTGCCAAACACATCCTGTACAATTCACATCACATCAGAATTATATATTAATATAATATTATATTTTTTGTTGCCAAGCCACCATCTGTCAGGATTCTTATTCTCAGGTTGGTATAAAAAAAATAATATATATATATATATATATACTACTATGACTTCATACACACTGAGGCTATAAGAAGGAATCAATTTCAGCGGGGTTATTAACTAAAGACCAGATTTTGGATGCACTTGGTGTCTGGATTAAAAATTGGCACTTTCATATCAGAATCCTTTACAAAGTATAGCATTTAGGAGATTTAGAAAGCACCAGTTTTACTAAAATTTGGAACCAAATTCATGCAGCAGAACACACATTTACTAATTTTAGAGTGTAATGGTGTTGTGGAGAGAGGCACTGAGGCTAGTGGTGTTGTGGAGAGAGGCACTGAGGCTAGTGGTGTTGTGGAGAGAGGCACTGAGGCTAGTGGTGTTGTGGAGACCGGCTTGGAGACTATGGTGAGGCCTAATAGAAAGCAGTTGTTGGGGGATTCCATCATAAGAGGTGTGGAGATTTATCAATGAGTTCTTGTGAGGTGTCTTCCGAGCTACTGCTCACAGAGACAGGAGACGTATCTGTAATATTGTTAAGCAAGCAAAGCAGGAAGGGGAATTGGATGTACTTGTCCATCTAGGGACGAATGACTTGGCTTGCAATGAGGTTTCAGAGGTTAAGGAAGCTTTTAGTGTTTTTGCCAATGATATACGGCAGGTTGCTTCCACACTGTCATTCTCTGAAGTTCTGCGTGTGCATAACACTCAGAACGACAGGCGGATGCGTATTAGGGACTTAAATTTGTGGTTTGGTGAATGGTGTCGGGAGCAAGGATTTGGCTTTATTTCTCATGGTAGCTCTGTTTGGAAATTAGCTGTACAAAAAAGATGGTTTGCATCTTTCTCAAAAGGGAACAAATGTTCTCAGTGAGCAGTTCAGAGGTTTTGCTAGGATGTATTTAAACTAGGGGGGGGGGGCAAAAGGGTGATAAAACATCAATCCAATTGTCCCCCAAAACAAGGACATAAGGTCCCTGTAGCAAGTGTGTTAAAAAAATGATAAGCTTAGAGTCATGTCTACAAATGCTCGCAGTTTAGGGAAAAAGATCCATGAACTTTTGGCAATAATGGCAACTGATAATGTAGATTTAGTTGCTGTTACTGAGACATGGTATAATGAGAAAAATGACTGGGACATAGCAATACCAGGGTACTCTTTATATAGAAAAGATAGGGAAGGCAAGAAAGGGGGAGGGGTGGCCCTGTATGTGAAGGATAGCATAAAATCTAGCCTAATAAAACATAGAGTCCGTTTGGGTTACGTTAGAATTTGGTAATCACACAGTAACTCATGTAGGTGTGATTTATAGGCCCCCAGGACAAATTGAAGAGTTAGATAATCTACTAGTTGAGGAAATAGCTAAAATGACAATGAAAGGGGAAGTTATCATCATGGTCGACTGTAATCTTCCTGATGTAAATTGGAAAACAAAATTAGCTACTTGTGCCAGGAGCACACATATTCTAAACTCCCTACTGGGATTGTCTCTAAAACAAGTTGTTGAGGAGCCAACTCGTGAAGAGGCCATACTAGATTTAGTGTTAACAAATGGAGATTTGGTATCAGATATTACTGTAGGTGAAAGTTTAGGATCCAGTGATCATCAGTCAGTGTGGTTTAATATAAGAACAGTGACTGAGTCACACCACACAAAAACAAAAGTTTTAGACTTTGGAAAAACAGACTTTTCTAAAATTAGAATATGTGTATAGGAGTCATTATCAGACTGGAGCAATTTAAATGGAGTCCCAGAGAAATGGTATTATTGAAAAGTTGCACTATTGAAGGCAACAGAAAATTGCATTAGGCTTGTCAGTAAAAGCAAAAAGAAACCACTGTGGTACTCTGCAGATGTGGCCAAAATAGTTAAAAACAAAATGATCTATAAGATTAGGCAGAAAGAGGCTAAGCAAGTTATAAGAGCTTCCAAATCACACACAGAAGAGAAAATATCACAGTCAGTAAAAAAAAAAAAGGGGGACAAAACATTTTTTAGATACATAAATGAGAAAAGAAAAGTAAAACAAGGATTAGTTAGATTAAAAACAAAAGAAGGAAGGTATGTAGAAGAGGATAAAGGTCTAGCTGACTGCCTCAATGAATATTTTTGTTCTGTATTTACAGATGAAAATGAAGGAAAGGGACCTCAGTTGAGAAAATGAATAAATGAGTCATTTATTACACGTGAGTTTACAGAGGAAGAGGTTCTATTTCAACTGTCAAAAGTAAAGACAAATAAGTCAATGGGACCTGATGGAATACACCCAAAGCTATTAAAATAGCTTAGTGGTGTACTAGCAAAACCATTAACAGATTTATTTAACCAATCATTGTTAACAGGAGTAGTCCCAGAAGATTGAAGTTAGCTAATGCCAGCCCATTTACAAGAAAGGTAATAGGAGGAGTCGGGCAACTATATAGGCCAGTAAGCCTACTTCAGTAGTGGGGAAAGTGATGGAAACCATGTTAAAGGATAGGATTGCTGAACATCTAAAACACATGGATTTCAAGATCAGAGACAACATGGCTTACTTCAGGGAGATCATGCCAATCTTATTGATTTTTTGATTGGGCACTAAAATATAGGTGGTGCAGTAGACATTGCTTACCTATATTTCTGGAACAAGGCCTTTGACACTGTTGCACATAGAAGGCTTATCAATAAACTGCAATCTTTAAGTTTGGATTCCAATATTGTTGAATGGGTAAGGCAGTGGCTGAGTGACAGGCAACAGAGGGTTGTAGTTAATTGAATATATTCGAAGCTTGGACTTGTCACCAGTGGGGTACCTCAGGCATCTGTACTTAGACCCATTCTCTTTAATATTTTTATTAGTGATATCGCAGAAGGTCTTGATGGTAAGGTATGTCTTTTTGCTGATGATACTAAGATATGTAACAGGGTTGATGTTCCAGGAGGTATAAGCCAAGTGGCAAAAGATTTAGGTAAACTAGAAAAATGGTCAGAGTTGTGGCAACTGACATTTAAGTGGATAAGTGCAAGATAATGCATCTTGGACGTAAAAACCCAAGGGCAGAGTATAGAATATTTGATAAAGTCCTGACCTCAACATCTGAAGAAAGAGATTTAGGGGTGATTATTTCTGATGACTTAAAGGTAGGCAGACAATGTAATAGAGCAGCAGGAAATGCTAGCAGAATGCTTGGTTGTATAGGGAGAGGTATTAGCAGTAGAAAGAGGGAAGAGCTCATGCCATTGTACAGAACACTGGTGAGACCTCACTTGGAGTATTGTACACAGTACTGGAGACCGTATCTTCAGAAGGATATTGATACCTTAGAGAGGGTTCAGAGAAGGGCCACTAAACTGGTTCATGGATTGCGGGATAAAACTTACCAGGAAAGGTTAAAGGATCTTAACATGTATAGCTTGGAGGAAAGACGAGACAGGGGGGATATGATAGAAACATTTAAATGTATAAAGGGAATCAACACAGTAAAGGAGGAGACTATATTTAAAAGAAGAAAAACTACCTCAACAAGAGGACATAGTCTTAAATTAGAGGGACAAAGGTTTAAAAATAATATCAGGAAATATTACTTTACTGAGAGGGTAGTGGATGCATGGAATAGCCTTCCAGCTGAAGTGTTAGAGGTTAACACAGTAAAGGTCTTTAAGCATGCGTGGGATAGGCATAAGGCTATCCTAACTATAAGATAAGGCTAGGGACTAATGAAAGTATTTAGAAAATTGGTCAGGCTTGATGGGCCGAATGGTTCTTATCTGCTGTCACATTCTATGTTTCTATAAATGACAGCTGTTTGGGGTGATAGGGATCACAATATGGTGTCTTTTTAAGGGGTTATGGACTGAGGAAGTTGTACAAGTTGTGATCAAAACATAACGTAAACAAAACTTTGAATTTGCGCTATATGTCTGTTCAACCAGAATTCACCTCTTTTATATTAAATGCACCCACACTTATTAAATATCATTTTGTTAAGGAGAAACAGGGTTTTAATTTCTTATTTTAAAAGTCACGTTATGGTGACGCGGCAATCATCGCTATGGTAACCGCCTACAGAGAATAACATATCGTGGTACAATAGGAAAGCCCGGTTACCAACAGATTACCGTATATACTCGTGTATAAGTCGATCTCATGTATAAGTCGAGTGCAGTTTTGTGACCAACAATTCTGAAATATGCTATGCCTCGTGGATAAGTCGAGGGTAAAACTTGGGGCTATGAAATTCTGTGATTTTTATAATTATATACACACACACACTCATACAAACACACACTCTGCATTATATACACACACACTGCATTATATATATACACACACACACACACACACTCATACAAACACACACTCTGCATTATATATACACACACACTCATAAAAACACACACTGCATTATATACACACACTCTGTGTATATAATGCAGAGTGTGTATATAATGAAGAGTGTGTGTTTGTGTAGTGTGTGTGAACTGGGTGGGGGGAGGGAATTTTATTATTTTAATTTTTTTAATTTTAATATTATTTTTTTTATTATTTTAATTTGTTTTTGTCCCCCCTCCCTGCTTGTTAACCGGTCAGGGAGGGGGGCTATCTTAATCCCTGGTGGTCCAGTGGCATGGGCTGTGAAGTGGGGGGCCGGCAGGAAGCATTTACTTACCTTTCCTGCAGCTCCTGTCAGCTCCCTTCTCCTCCGTTCCGGTCAGCTCCACTGTAAGTCTTGCGGTCTGGTTGCCGCGGATCGTTGCCATGGCTCTGACGGCCGCGGCTCTCTAAGTTGCCATAATACAGACAGTGACTCAAGTATAAGTCGAGTGGGGGTTTTTAAGCACAAAAAATGTGCTGAAAAACTAGACTTATACTCGAGTATATACTGTATATATGTGCTGGCTGTACAATAAAATGTGCAATAGTGAAATTGATTAAAAACTATTCATATTAATATATGGCAACAGATAAAACTAGTCATACCATTACATGAAAGGCAATATGAACTATAGTGCTATATTAATTAAAGTGTTTAACTATTTCAAGAGCCCGAAAGCCACATAGTTGTGTTATCAAGAAAATTGCTGGGATGCTTTTTAAACCTTAACGTGCCACTCTTGTAATAAAGTGCTTATTATTAATAAAGTGCTACGAAGTATATAAAGTGCTAAGTAATATATAAAGTGCATGAATTTGAGTATAAAGTGTAT
Organism: Pelobates cultripes; assembly: GCA_933207985.1. Lineage (NCBI taxonomy): Eukaryota > Metazoa > Chordata > Amphibia > Anura > Pelobatidae > Pelobates > Pelobates cultripes. The sequence goes on along the minus strand of OW240912.1, from coordinate 33,282,331 downwards.
ATATAATCAACAAGTGCTCTTAGTGAATATAAAGTGCTTAGACCATACATAAAGTGCATAATGGCTAATACTGTACATATTGCATTTCCAAGATTGAACTATTAATAAATTCATTAATAAATCTGGTACTAATACTGTTAACCTATATACTAAATAAAGTTAAAATAGTAGAGAGATGGCTCGATTTATATGTGCTTGTCCTTTTTATATATCTAACCGTGGATTAAGTCCCTTTAATTTTAAATTATTAGGGTTAGCCAACTGATTAACCATAATCATTATTATTCAGAAAAGTACTATATAGATAAATATATCATGTTTGACATGCATATGTCCGAGCTCATCTGATTACACAATAATATAAAAACAAATGAAGAACAAGCAGGATGTATTTTAAAGAAAAGAATGATAAGATATCATTTCATTCAGGCCTTTCGGAGAGACAGTGTCCAATTGGAAAATCCAATACGTTTCTCGATTGAGAATCAAAGTTCCTCGATCACCTCCTCTTCATAATTCCAGTATGTGGTCAATGGCTATTTATTTATTTATTTATAAAGCGCCAGCAGATTCCGCAGCGCTGTACAATTAGTGGAGAAACGTACAATATACACAGACAAATACAAGAGGTAGAGAGAGCCCTGCCCGTAAGCTGATATCTAGCCATACAAAGTGCTTGGCTAGATGGCACGTGAGCTTACAATCTAAAGGATACCATGGGGATTTGAGACAAGAGGTAGCAGGGGAAGTTTGGAGGTGATGGCTGAAAGAGTTAACAGAGAAGCAGCTATTGGTAAAATACAAAGGGAATGAAGAGGTAATTGAGTGAGAATCTCAAACAGCTGGAGGAGCATGCTATATATTTAGGGGGAGCCTGTGTGGGGGGGAGGACGGGAGGGTGAGTTGAGTGTGAAGTGAGACCTGAGAATTTTAATGCTGCTAATGGATGTCCTTTTTCCAAAAAGTGCTTGGCAACTGGCTTGTCGCTGGATCCATCCCTATAAGCTATCCTGATATTTGAGCGGTGTCCCCGTATCCATTCGCAAAGTAGTTTTTCCTATATAGAATAGACCACAAGGGCAAGTTAATTTATAAATTACAAACAGAGTTTGGGGATAATTGGGATAATTGGAATATGCTAGCATTGGATACCACACTCCCTGCTATATTTAAACAGAATCCGCTGATATGTTACAAACGCAACAAGAATCTTCGTGATTTATTAGTGAAACCTGACCCCGCCCAAAGTTATGAGCGGGTTGAGAAGAAACAGAGACATGGAAGTGTCAGATATTTGGGCTGTGTGACATGCAGTCACATGATACCAGCGGGCACTTTTAACCATCCTCATACCAGTAAGACGTTCCTGATCAATCACACTATTACTTGTAAAACTCTGTTTGTAATTTATAAATTAACTTGCCCTTGCGGTCTATTCTATATAGGAAAAACCGAGACACCGCTTTGCGAACGGATACGGGGACACCACTCAAATATCAGGATAGCTTATAGGGATGGATCCAGTGACAAGCCAGTTGCCAAGCACTTTTTGGAAAAAGGACATCCATTAGCAGCATTAAAGTTCATACCCATTAACCACATACTGGAATTATGAAGAAGAGGTGATCGAGGAACTTTGCTTCTCAATCGAGAAACGTATTGGATTTTCCAATTGAACACTGTCTCTCCGAAAGGCCTGAATGAAATTATATCTTATCATTCTTTTCTTTAAAATACATGCTGCTTGTTTTTCATTTGTTTTTATATTATTGTGTAGTCAGATGAGCTCGGACATATGCATGTCAAACATGATAAATTTATCTATATAGTATTTTTCTGAATAATAATGATTATGGTTAATCAGCTAGCTAACCCTAATAATTTAAAATTAAAGGGACTTAATCCACAGTTAGATATATAAAAAGGACAAGCACATATAAATCGAGCCATCTCTCTACTATTTTAACTTTATTTAGTATATAGGTTAACAGTATTAGTACCAGATTTATTAATGAATTTATTAATAGTTCAATCTTGGAAATGCAATATGTACAGTATTAGCCATTATGCACTTTATGTATGGTCTAAGCACTTTAAAAGTTGAATCGAGCACTTTATATTCACTAAGAGCACTTGTTGATTATATATACACTTTATACTCAAATTCATGCACTTTATATATTACTTAGCACGTTATATACTTTGTAGCACTTTATTAATAATAAGCACTTTATTACAAGAGTGGCACGTTAAGGTTTAAAAAGTATCCGAGCAATTTTCTTGAAAACACAACTATGTGGCTTTCGGGCTCTTGAAATAGTTAAACACTTTAATTAATATAGCACTATAGTTCATATTGCCTTTCATGTAATGGTATGACTAGTTTTATCTGTTGCCATATATTAATATGAATAGTTTTTAATCACATTTTCACTATTGCACATTTTATTGTACAGCCAGCACATATATAATCTGTTGGTAACCGGGCTTTCCTATTGTACCACGATATGTTATTCTCCGTAGGCGGTTAACATAGCGATGATTGCCGCGTCACCATTAACATAGCGATGATTGCCGCGTCACCATAAAAACGGCGTTACGTGACGTCATCGCGCAGGGACTGCGTGATCACGGAGGTGGAGTGGTTTCACAGACATGTGTGGTGAACATACTATGACGCCGGTAGTAACACTTAACACCTGGGGTAAATCACTTTTCTAATCAATATTGTTTATATTTTGTTGTTTGCACATTGGAATTATGCTATTTGATCTTGAGGAAGGTCTCTGAGTGGACCGAAACGTTGATCTTCCTTAACTAGACCGTGAGTGCAGCCCATTTGTTTATTATTATGAATATTCAAACCCCAGGACTGGCATCCGGCATTTGACAGTTATATTTGAGCCTGAGTGCAAGGACTATTCTATTTTATATATATATATATTTCAATTTAGTAGTGTAGATTGGATTAGCCTTATTAGTCCAGCATACTGCAATGCTCTAATTTAATAGGAATAAAATGTTAAAAAAAAATGAGAAATTAAGAAATGTTGTTTTTTTAGTTCTGCATAGTATTTTAACTGTGAATGTCATAAAACTGTTACCTGTTACTGTATTTGTATTAAGCATTGTCTCACAAGTAAAATAGTACCCCCCATATATAGGTTTTATGTTAAAAGGTCAAATATAGCATGTAGCATTTTTCAGTTTATTGTAAACACGAATTGGTGTGAAAAAGTGGCGCTTATAAGGAATTATATATTAATTGTGATTTAAATTAAGCTGCTGGAAACACTCTGTGGGTACTCCCAATTGCCCACTATAAATGAACACCAAAAGACAACAATTAACTAGAGGTCTGGTTGGTTTTTCACCTTCCAAGCCTCTAATTGGAGTGCAGCGCTATATAGATCTATATAGGACAAGTAGTATAGATGAACATGTAACTTACCCCTCTAAGTACTTATTTGAGGGTATACATGAAAAACAGAAACAGAAAAAAATATACAGAATGATAGTGCAGTATTGTATATATACAAAATGGTATTATAATGTGTGAGTTATAACTACTCACATAATTTAGAGCCTTTTTAGATATTAGGCTCTAAACTTCTAGGCTTCCGTGTCTCTTTAAGGTAGACAACTTCACCCCTTTCAATTCTTCAGAAAGTTCTTGCCTTCCTCCACTCCACAATAAATATATAGAAGAGAAGAGGAGAGAGATTCTGGGTGTAGTATTTTCAGGAATCCTATTTGATGTTAAAAAGAAAATAAGGTGCTAAGGTGCCAAATTTAGATTCCTCAGAATACAAGTACAAGCAACGAGCAAAGAGAAGGTGCTCTCATAAATTGGTCACTATTTCAGATATTACTTTCAATTGCTGTATGTTTTTTCATTTTGTGTTGTATTTTGGATTATTTGAAAGAGACCAACTTCAAATTTCAAGAAAACATCAGATTGCTGTATTATTGCTTTTTACTATGACTATATCACTGAAGAGCAAGTAGTGTATCTCAAAAACTAGAACTTATTTAAAAATTCTCAAAGACAAACACACGGAAGCTTGAGGGACCTATTATCACAGAAGCTACTCCATGCCCTGCGGAAATCAAATATTTTTATGAATAC
>OW240912.1:33231656-33269630 GCA_933207985.1 Pelobates cultripes | reverse complement strand
TAACCCTCATTATACATTCTCAAAGAGTGTCCAGTAACTAAGGCTTCATACCCTGTGCAATACTATAGTTATACATTTTGAATGCTTTATTACAGCCATTTTGGATCTTACATTATGAGATCTGGGACGGTTATCTTAACCTCTGAGTGTGAGTTAGGAGTTTCACTTTAGACGGATGTTTTGGTGCGCTTGGAAATTGTAATTTAGTAGATGGGACATTGGATGCCAGTCCTTATGTGAAGGAAACACCTCTGGGTGAGCCCCAGATGATGGGAGATGTAGATGTGGCGATTGCCTCGGAGCAGCTGGACGGCGAGCTCTTCTTTGACTCCACGGGTCAACCGAGGTTTGACCCAAGGAATATCTGCCATCTCCACTCAGGGGATTCAACACTATTGAAGTTCATGTTGGACAAACAGTCCTCAAACAATTATGGTTGGAATGCCGCAGACCTTCACTGCCAGATTAAGTTGCGTACACTTCAAAGGTCGACCAACTGATGTTGGCTTTCATACCAAGAGGGTATAGAGACCCACGAACAAGGGTGAAAAAGGATTTAAGGGAACCCAGGACTAGCTCCTGCATGCTATCGGGCTACCTGCCCGCATCATGACTTTGGCAGATGAAACATACTCTCAAGTGACTCCTTCATGGCGGATATGGTGCACGATTGGACGCACAACATTTATGAGTGGATCCAACACTATTTTGTGTTTGAGCAACACCAATATGGTCCTCACTTCAGAGAGATGCTGGGCAGCACTATTTTGGATTGATGGCAACTTGGTGGACCAAGGGCCAGAGAAGTGGGACCACAGGCACGTGGCAAATTGTTCATAAAACCATTCATGATGTAATTGAATAAACACGTCAAGGTGTTTTTTTATCTCAACAAGGCGGAGACCTTGATGCACGGAGTGTTTAAAGACTATACCGCTAGGGGGATTTTTTGGCAGGGCGAATCAGCAGAGGGTTCATGCCACCAGCTGTTTCTGGCCAGCAGATACTTCACTCCCTCTACTTTTCTATCTGGAAGTAGGCAGCCAGCTACCTTTCCAGTACTCCAGGGGGTCCCAATAGTGGCTGCGGAGAAAGAGCTTGTGTAAGCTTCACCAAAGGTAAGTCACCGCTTTATGACCGTTATGCGTTCTGTCCTACCCATGGTAACCCCCCCCCACCCAACCCACAGGGCGCTTTTCAAATTTTTTCCAGAATTGGGTAGAACTGTCTTCAAATTCCTCATCCAGAGGGCCCGGCTCTGTGGACCCCTGCGACCAGGTGACGGGCACCATGTGTTGTGGCCCTAGCCCGTGCGGTGTAACCGCCGGGGGGGCATGGGCACGCCACTGCCTTCGGGTTTCGGATGTTAGGGCCTTCGATGTGATCGCCTTCTCTTTTTTCCAGAGGGTGTCATTTTTCATGTGTCCCGATGTACCAAATCAGATTCGACATCGCCCTCTTACCCGTTTTTTCCTTGGAACCCTAACTCTGTGTGGTCCAGTTGCTACATGCCTGTATTACGGCGATGGATACTCTACTGTCCATAACAGCCCTGTAACTGTTGGTCTCTTATGTTAAACCACACAGACTAGATTTGGTTACCACCTTGTCCCGATGGGTGAGATGGCCTTGGCCCGGGTTGACCCATTCTTTGGCACACATTTGTTTCAGGGTACGGCGGCATTGTATGCCCTCACAGCAGGTGCCTTCTTATCAGATACTACATTTCGGACATTCTATTTTTCGTTCATCTTCTAATGCTGTTTTTTCCCTGTTATCGTAAGAGTTAAAACTGAAAAATATGAAGCCTCCTGTCATGTAATAAAATTGATGCACAGAGCAAATAACAATTAAATATTTAAAGAAAATTAAAAATTTGCAAAAAAAATATTTATTGGCACACTTTGCTATTTTCTTAAATTATGATTTCTAAATTTGCCACAACTCTAATTTGGAATAGAACAGACTTTCAATACTGCATAATGAGCATGGTTTATCAAAGTATCACTGAGTGATCAGGGCCTGTTGTGGGATTTGTTATGGGGTTAATTTATCAATTTTGAATGGCTTACTTTTCCACTGTTTATTATTTTGCAACATTTTTTGTTTTGTGTATTGATTTCCATTTCCTATCAATATTTTACTTTTTTACACCAAAATTACATTTTTCTAGAGTTCTCTTACATCACTATATCTTGTCATAGAAAGCAGGTTAAAAACATATTCACACAGTATTCTTACTTAATGGGGCATAACTTTGAAGGCACACAAATGACACTCCTCAGACTACTTTTAAAAGACTTTTAGAAGTTGGATTAGCTTTTTAAAACCTCGCCAAAAACACACATTGCTCTTATAAATCTCCCCGCTGTGATAATTACGCACCAATGTGTCCAAAAAAAAAAGAGGGAAATTCCACCCATTCAAGAATTTCCTTTATGCTTCAAGCCCAAATGTTTTATAACAATCTCCGAATGCTTATGTAATGTTAAAGGACCACTATAGGCACCCAGACCACTTCAGCTTAATGAAGTGGTCTGGGTGCCAGGTCCATCTAGGATTAACCTTTTCTGCTGTAAACATAGCAGTTTCAGAGAAACTGCTATGTTTACCTATGGGTTAATCCAGCCTCTAGTGGCTGTCTCATTGACAGCCACTAGAGGCGCTTACGCACTTCTCACTGTGATTTTCACCCTAGAGCCCAGCGGGAGGGAGACCCGAAGGGTGGGGGGACCTAGAGACCCTATAGTGCCAGGAAAACGAGTATGTTTTCCTGGCACTATAGTGGTCCTTTAAGTGACACAAGTTATATTATAGATGCCATTCACCATCCCCTCTTGGTAGAAAGCTTATAATCATTCTTGATATATAAATAAAAGTAAGTAAGTCTTAATGGTCTACATTTTGTTTTGCCATGCAAAAAAAATAAAAGAAATATGTACACATGATTTTGGTAGAAAGGGAGTTAATGTTAAAATGTTTTTATAAAAGAATAAGAAGAAATATCTGGTACGAGAATTGACTGGCGATATCGGTCCAATTAATGGAGATTAACAAAAGCATATCATACATATTAAAATTCAATAATGCTCTGTTGGGATTGAGCATTTTCATATGCATTAAATAAATTCCATTAGCAATGGCACAAATGACCTTCAACTTTTTTCAACCAGGGCTAGAACTTAACAAAGGGCAAACTACTGAGCTTTTTCCTATTCTAGATGCTCTCACAATGTTTTGACTTTATAGCGCAGACTGCCTGGTAGATTAAAAACATAAATTATGAGAAAAGCTCACCCAGGCTATAAATATTCTATACTATGATTTCCATTTTATTGAGGAAAGTTCTCAAGTAATGAATGCCTGGTATTAATTTTGTATGCTGTGATATGAAAAATAAAATAAAATAATTTCTTGAATAATTGTACAGAACTTTATATTTACTTTATTTATATTATCCATTTTGACTTGTCATTACAGAGATCTTTTTATTCTTTGTGTTTTCTTTAATAAGGATCAGAGGCACATATGCTCAAGGTTATGGTTAATAATTATTATCAAAACATGTTTATTAGACTTGTGCATTCAATTTCTCCCGAATCACAATTTATCCGAATTTCGGGCGATCAGTGACTTATCTGAAATTCCGAACACTGTAATGGCACATGGGTGAATCTTGAAACAATGAATGAATGGTAGTGGAATCCAAATGAGGCAATAAGTTTGCTAAGAGAGGCAGTATAAAGAGAAAATAGAAGGGGACCAAGGACAGAGCCAACAGAGACAGGATGAATGGAGGAGGTATTATTAGAAAAGGAGACACTGAATGAGCGTTGGGAGAGATAGGAGGAAAACCAAGAAAGGACAGTGTCACGGAGACCGAGTGATTGAAGAGTTTGAAGAAGGAGAGCATGATCAACGGTGTCAAAGGCAGCAGAGAGGTCAAGAAGTATTAGTATGAAGTAGTGGCCTTTGGATTTAGCTGCGATTAGGTCATTAGTATTTTTGATAAGAGCAGTCTCGGTAGAGTGGAGGGAGCGGAAGCAAGATTGAAGAGGGTAAAGAAGAGAGTTGGAGTTGAGGAAGTGAGACATATGGGTAAAGACAAATCTTACCAGAAGCTTTTAGAAAAAAGGGAGTAGGGATATGGGACGATAGTTAGAGGGAGTGGTTGGGTAGAGGGATGTTTTTTTTCAGGATAGATACTACAGTAGCATTTTTAAGCTCAGTAGGGACAATGCCAGAAGAGAGAGCAGTTGAAGATGTGTGTTAAGGAAGGCACAAGACAAGAGGAGAGAGATCTGATAAGGTGAGACGGGACAGGATCAAGCGAGCAAGTGGTGGGGTGAGAGAGTGCAGCCACTTCTTGTTCAGTAGCCGGGGAGAAAGTCTGAAGGGTAGGAAAGGCATGATCTACGTGTGGTTAAGAGAAAGGCAGGGTGGGGAGAATTTTTTCCTTAGCTGTATAATCTTGTCGGTAAAGTAGCATGCAAAGCTCTCGGCTGTAAGGGTCATTTGAGGGGTGGCCACAGCAGGGCGAAGAAGAAAGTTAAATGTGTCAAAGAGACATCTGGGATTGCGGGAGCATGAACTAATGAGAGAGGAAAAGTATGACTGTTTGGCAAGGGCTGCGCTGTATAAACACAATATTAATCTATAATGGAGAAAGTTTTACTAGGTGCGAGACTTCATCCAGGTGTGTTCAGCACAATGGGAGCATCTTTGCAGGTAGCATGTTGATTTAGTATGCCATGCTTGGGGGCGTGTCCTCCTCAAGGTGCATGTTTGGAGTGGGGCTGCAGTGTTCAAGGCAGAGATGAGGGTAGTGTTATATGTGGAAATGGCCATTGAGGGACAGGAGAGGGAAGGGATGGATAGAAGTTGTGAATCAATATCAGCTGACAGCTGCTGCAGGTCAATAGAATTAAGGTTCCTCCTGAGTTGAAGGGGGTTAGGCTTAGGTTGTTGGGTGAGTGTGCAGATGATAAGAGGTGGTGGTAAAAGAGAGAGGAAATGGAGTGTTGGAGATATTAGACACTGTAAATGCGTAAGAGAAAATGAGGTAGAGGGCATTGCCTGCTACATGGGTGGGAGAATTAGCCCACTGTGATAGCCCAAGGGAGGAAGTAATTGAAAGTAGGCTGCTGAGGTCATGGGAATATTGAAGTCTCTGAGAATTAGGGATGGTATGTTAGAGGAAAGGAAGTAAGGTAGCCAGGCAGTGGTCAAGGAAGAGGAGAGGGGAACCAGGGGGGCGATAAATAACGGCAATGTTAACAGAGAAGGGTTTGAATAAGCAAATCAAATGAATTAAGCAGGAGGAGAGAGAGAGGGAAGGGGGGGTAGAGTTTTGAAGGAGCAGTGAGGTGAAAGGAGAAACCCTACACGTCACCTTTACTTTCAGACTGTCTTGGGTTGTGTGTAAACTATAGATCGCCATAGTATAATGAGGCAGGGGTAGCTGTGTCAGAAGGAGAGAGACAAGTTTCTGTTAAAGCAAATAAGTTAAGGGAGCGTGAGAGGTATACATCATGGATGGAAGTAGATTTAGTTATGTTGCACACAGAGTGTGCATTCCAGAGGGCAGAATGGAAGGAGGGCTTAAAGGGAGAGTTACATGGCATGGATACAAGATTGGTGAGGTTTCTGGGGTGAGCACATGGTAGGTGGGTAGAGGTAGGACCAGGGTTTGGAGAGACATCACCATCTGCCAGCAGTAGAAGTGTAGAAGGTAAGAGAAGGTGGGAGTAAGATTTAAATGTTTTGGTTGAATTTCTGTATTTTCAGCAGTCTGTGTGTGTGTATGGACTCAGTAGTCTGTGTGTATGTATGGACTCAGCAGTTTGTGTGTGTGTATGGACTCAGCAGTCTGTGTGTGTGTGTGTGTGTGTGTGTGTGTGTGTGTGTGTGTGTGTGTGGATGGACTCAGCAGTCTGTGTGTGTGTGTGTGTGTGTGTGTGTGTGTGTGTGTGTGTGTGGACTCAGCAATCTATTTGTGTGTATGGACTCAAGCAGTCTGTATGTGTGTGTGTTTATGGACTCAGCAGTCTGTTTGTGTGTGTGTGTGTGTGTGTGTGTGTTTGGACTCCAGCAGTATGTGTGTGTGTGTCTGTGTGTGTATGAGACTCAGTGTGTGTGTGTGTGTGTGTGTGTGTGTGTGTGTCTGTGTGTGTATGGACTCAGCAGTATGTGTGTCTGTGTGTGTTTATGGATTCAGCAGTCTGTGTGTTTGTGCATGGACTCGGCAGTCTGTGTGTGTAAGGACTCTGCAGTTTTTGTGTGTGCCTGTGTGTGTGTGTATGGACTCAGCAGTCTGTCTGTGTGTGTGTATGGACTCAGCAATCTGTCTGTGTGTGTGTATGGACTCAGCAGAGTCTGTGCGTGTGTGTGTGTATGGACTCAGCAGTCTGTGTGTGTGTGTATGGACTCAGCAATCTCTGTGTGTGTGGACTCAGCAATGTGTGTTTGGACTCAGCAGTCTGTGTGTATGTGTGTCTGTGTGTGTATGGACTCAGCAGTCTGTCTGTGTGTGTGTATGGACTCAGCAATCTGTCTGTGTGTGTGTATGGGCTCAGCAGGCATATGTGTGTGTCTGTGTATGGACTCCGCAGTATGTGTGTGTGTCTGTGTGTGTATGGACTCAGCAGTCTGTCTGTGTGTGTGTGTGTATGGACTCAGCAGTCTGTGTGTGTCTGTGTGTGTGTGGACTCAGCAATCTGTCTGTGTGTGTGTATGGACTCAGCAATCTGTCTGTGTTTGTGTGTATGGACTCAGCAGTATGTGTGTGTGTCTGTGTGTGTGGACTCAGCAGTATGCGTGTGTGTCTGTGTGTGTATGGACTCAGCAGTATGTGTGTGTGTCTGTGTGTGTATGGACTCAGCAGTATGTGTGTGTGTCTGTGTGTGTATGGACTCAGCAGTCTGTGTGTTTATAGATTCATCAGTCTGTGTGTTTGTGTATGGACTCGGCAGTCTGTGTGTGTAAGGACTCTGCAGTTTGTGTGTGTGTGTGTCTGTGTGTGTGTGTATGGATTCAGCAGTCTGTGTGTGTGTGTGCGTGTGTATGGACTCAGCAGTCTGTGTGTGTGTATGGACTCAGCAGTCTGTGTGTTTGTGTATGGACTCGGCAGTCTGTGTGTGTAAGGACTCTGCAGTTTGTGTGTGTGTCTGTGTGTGTGTGTATGGATTCAGCAGTCTGTGTGTGTGTGCGTGTGTATGGACTCAGCAGTCTGTGTGTGTGTGTATGGACTCAGCAGTCTGTGTCTGTGTGTGTGTGTGTGTGTATGGACTCAGCAGTCTGTGTGTGTGTGTGTAGTGACTCAACAGTCTCTGTGTGTGTGTATGGACTCAGTGTGTGTGTACGTGTATAAATCAGCCTGTGTGCATTCAGCCATGCCTGTGTGCATTCAGGAGTCTGTGTGTGTGTGTGTGTGTGTGTGTATTCAGCAGTCTCTGTGTTCATATTCAGTGTACTGTGTGTATGTATCAGCAGTCTAACAATAATTAAACATTTTATTCCTGTGAGTTGTTGTGTAGGAAGGGCCCCAGTTCACTGCATTGCTCGGGGGCCCATAACGCTGTTAAGATGGTACTGCTTGTGTGTCAGTGAGCTTCTATTTAGTGAGCATGTGTGTGTCAGTGAGCTTGTCTTTAGTGAGCTTGTGTGTCCCTGAACTTCTTTGTAGTGAGCCTTGTGTTTATACAAGTGAGTTTGTCTGTAGTAAGCTTGTGTGTGTCAGAGAGTTTTGTCTGTCAGTGAGCCTGTTTGTATGTCAGTGAGTTTGTGTGCTTATTGTACAATATATATATATATTTATATATATATATATATAATTACTTGTAGGAATGCCATACATTTTTTCCAGGGCTGGTTTGGATTCTCAGTTTGGCTCTGCCAGCGAGTGCGCTTTACCGCTCAATCATCTGTGTAAGCTGCCGCACACCTTAGCCCTGTTACACGCATCTGGGAGCTGCTGTTGACAGGCACTAGTAGTCTAGAGATTGTGACATGGGGTATATGCTCAGCTATCTGTATAATACAGGTCTGTGTGTGTATAATATCCCGGGATAGTCAGTGCTGCCTGTATAGTGCTGCTCTTTGTATAAGACAGGTCTGTGTGTATAATATCTTGGGACAGTCAGTGTTCCCTGTATAGTGCTGCTCTCTGTCTTGGGATATTACAAGCACAAGCAATGACTGTTCCGGGATATTATACACAGACCTGTATTATACAGAGAGCAGTACTATACAGGGAGCACTGACTGTCTTGGGATATTTTACTCAAACAAGACCTGTATTATACAGTCAGTGCTTCCTGTATATTGCTGCTCTCTGTATAATACAGGGCTGTGTGTATAATATCATGGTTGAAATAGTGCAGCTGAATGGGAGAATGTTTCTAACTTGGCTACTTTGGCCTTAAGTTTAAAATTACCATTTCAAGTCCCGGTAAATCTCTCTTTATTGAGTAGACTGTAATCTCTACTGTGATAAGAAGGCGGAGATTAATTATGTGGGTTGGACAAAGTGGGCCGAGTTTTGGGGCAGTGGGTGTGGTAAACTTTCAAGGTAGTAATTGATAGCTGTGCTGCAAAATGTCCTTGGAAATTATTTTCAAATGTTGGCAACTATGGCACTGTATCAAGGGAAATGTGTTTGTTTTTTAATAATCCCTGCTGGAAAATAATGAATCCTCCACTAGGCATTATAAAAAAAACAAAAAACCACGTTGTGTCTGCTGCGGGCTTAAGATGTGACAGGGGCATGGTCAAACTGCGACAAGGGCGAGGTTAAGTGTGCCCCCCTACTTTTGTCCCTGGCCCACCATGTGCCCCCCTTAAAAATGAATCCTAGAGATGCCACTGAGGGAGGGTGGGAAAACATTATCCAGAAATGCTACCTCAGCATACGGCTTTAGTGCTGCAAGACGTGATGGTTGTGAGTCCTGGGCAACCTTTAAATGTGTCTGTTGGGCTCTGACTCAGCATAAGGCTTTAGTGCTGCAAGACATGCTGGCTGTGAGACCCAGACAACCTTTAAATGTGTCTGTTGTATGTGTCTGTTTTATTAATGTAAAACAGTAAACTGAGATTGATAAAATGAAGGAATATGGAGGTGGCATGCCCCCTTTAATGTGTACCTCAGGTTGGTCAAAAAAAGTAAATTACAAGCAGTGATTGTATCTGCAAACATAAAATAACAATTAGAGGACAATTCTGAAGAGCATTCTGTAAAAACACACCATCTATTTTGAACGGATTCATTTTTCTCGGCTCCCTGTGGAGCATTATAACTGATACATTTAATTTGTTGAATGAAACAGAAAAACGTGTGATCCATCTCAGTCATCAAATACAGTTACATTTTTCATTTGTTCTATGAGAGCCAAAAGCCAAATTAAAGGAGAATTGTCTCTTCTACTGTTGAATAAAACAATGAATTTGCCTCAGTTCAGGCAGATCCATCTCAGCAGGAGAAATAGAACTTTGTTTCATGTCTCTATTTATCTGTATGCTTTCTCTATGCTGATAGAAATTATAACATTTACTGACAGGGAGCCAAGATGGGGCCAGTCATTTGCAGGACGACGAGTGATGGGTTTCTATGTTTACACACCTCACAAATAGATACATGTGTTGCATTTAGGAGTTATGCCAACATAATAATAAGAAAGAAAGAAATCCTGTTTTTTAATGCGTTTTTTTTTGTTGGGGGCAAATAAGCCGTTTACCAAATAACATAACTCTACAATGGCACTCAACTGTGAAAGGAGCTGGTATAGGAGTTCCCCTCCTTAGACTGAACCTCAAACTAAAATACCAACAGAAATATATGAATATCGCACTCAAATATAGAAGAAGATAATTTTCTTTTTAGGGCAATGTATATATTGTAGAATACATATACCAAAGTAAACACTTTTATAAGATATACCACAAAAGGCTAATCTTGAGAGAAAAACTGTCTCAGGTGGAGATACAGTACATTACTTTGGGTATATGTATTCTACAATATATACATTGCCATAAAAATAAAATTTTCTTCTTCTATATTTGAGTGTTGTATTTATATATTTCTGTTGGTAAATAAGCAGTTTAGCTTGCCAAGATGGACACGTTTTATCCAATTATGCAGGTTGTGTCTCCTATCCAGCTAAGAGGTATAAAAAATGATAATTGAGGGACAGCCACTAAATGTTAATTTTATTCACAGATCATGTGACAACTGACCAACAGAGGGAAAAAAGTAGAAGCAAAACAATTCAACCCTTCCAAACAGGATTTTGGCAGAAACTTTGACTACAGCTACTGGCACAGACCATCTATGTGTTCTGCCCCTCCTGTTCCTGTGTGACAGTGTGAGATAGCCTACAGCAGTGGTTCCCAACCCAATCCTCAAGTACTCCCTAACAGTCCAAGATTTAGTGATTACCCAGTTGTGTCTAAGCTGTTTTTAGAAAAAGAAATAAAAAACACTTTAGATAAAATAAGGTAATCCCTAAATCCTGGACTGGTAGGTAGTACTTGAGGACTGGGTTGGGAACCACTGGCCTAGATCATTAATTCTAGTGTGAGTCTAGATTTACTCTGCTGCTGTATCTAGAAACTTTCTTTGGTCAATGAGATTGTCATTTTGTTATTGATCTTAGTTTGAGATTAAATTACCAATATAGCGTTTTTTTAAAGGGGTTTTTTTTATTTGTAGAAATGATTATTATTTATTTTTAAAGAGTGTGTTGTTCAGTTAAAAGCAAAAAAAGTTAATCTTGCCTAACTACTCCCAAATTGGCACTCACACAAATCTTGAGTGGTAGATAGCCACCATTCATCTTGTGACACTATTGTTTATGTCTAGTGCAGTAAAAATGAAGAGAGGAGCTACATTCAATCCCAGTAAACACCAGGTGCACTGGAACAGGACCACAACTATCAGGCAGATAAAAAGAAAGTCTCCAGGAATTCAAGGTGTTCAAGCTGCAGGCAGATTTATGGGTTCAACAAAAATGAAAGAGCAGCAACTTTTCCACCTGCTAAGAGGTCTTTGTCAAGACAAAGCATTGTGCCACACTGCTGGCCACTGATTACAACTTGTAGTCACTCAATTTAAACTTGTTAAATGCTTTGAGTTATTTTTGTTAACTTTTTGTAGAAATAACATATTGTATGGGGAGTGTGTTGTAAAAACAAAGACTGAAGTTATTTTTGCCTAGCTACACCCACTCACTCACATACCTTTTTTTTTACAATCTTTATTTTCATTCATAAGTTTTATATAAGAACGAAAACAGTTAACATAGTATTACTGTCAACCACATCAGTGCTCAGTATTTTTGAAAAGTATGACAAATCAGAACATCACAGTTGAAACTCATACGTAGTTATGGAATTTCTACAGTTTATCTTGAGCATTTGGTTACTGGAACCCAAGTTGTGCTTATTTGGATAATAGGGGAAGCCCCTATGTTGAGTTTGGGTCTTCATGTCTCTAAAGTGCCATTTTCATATTAACAGTACCTCTGAGACCTATGTGGTTTGAATACAGAAGAGTTTCCCCCTTTAGCATAGGCTACTGGGAAGAACCCGGGGTGCCCAAAATGTCATGTGTACAGTGTGTTCCTATATTGCCTGTATATTGGATCTGGGGCCCATCTAAAAGTCCCCAACTTATAAGTGGACATGGGGTTTGACAGATAATGCGGCACTGGGAGTAATGGTGTTGTTTATGTCCTAGCTACCTCCCTTCTTGATATGTTCAATTCCCATCTCCTTCGTTATGTGCTATGGAAAGGGCATCCCATAGCTCCATCATCCAATTTTTGCCAAACTTAGTGCTTGAGATACACTATTGCGAACCCCAGCCTACAGTGGTTACCCTGGATGTAACATACATTTGGGTGACTGTCAATGCATATCCTAATTGTGGTTAGTTACAGCACAACTGGTGTCATCATCCAATCATTGACTTGAGCTCCCCAAGCAACTCGTCCATGTTCCAGAACTTGAAAGAACTAGACAAAAAGAGGCTTATACTAACTTTTAAAGTTAGAAATAGCCTGCTTCATTCCCTCTGTGGTGACACTGCTATTTACGGTTAGTGCAGTGTCACAATGCTAGCTACTACCTCTTAACACCAACTTGGAATCACCTATTTACCGTTGTAAAAAGTTTTTTTTAACTGTTTGTAGAATGAAATTCCTTTTTTTTTTTTGAGTTAGCACTCTTTACTGCTCTGTGTATTGTGTGCATTGTATTGCAAATTCACCAAGCACCAACCCACTTTGCAACACAAACTGAATAAGATTGTACTTGATTACATAATATCCAAATTTATCATGATAAGATTATCAAGTGCACCATCATCAATGTCATCAATGTTACAAAATGATCCCAAGCTGAAATTGAGGGAGGGTAGGGGTCGTGTTCTCCAAACCACCATCTGCATTATTGCCATGGCCTTTGAGATTCTGAACATTTCTTTCTCCAATTATTATTATTATTATCATTTAAAAAGCACCAACAAATTCTGTAGTGCTGTACAATGGGTGGACTAACAGACACGTATTTGTTACTAGAATAGTTGGATGCACAGTAACAGAGGTGTTGAGGGCCCTGCTCAATGAGCTTACATGCTGGAGGGAGTGGGATATAGTGACACAAAAGGTAAGGGTAGGGTAGGAAAGTAGGTTGCTAGGCCAGTATTCACTGATGGCTACTGTATTAAGCCGACAAAACAACTTTGGGGTCACTTGTGCAGCAAGAGTAGGGGGCGAGTGAAGGGCCATCACATTGCAGTTTCTCAAAAAATTGTTTCTCACTTCATTGAGATAAAGTGGTCTGGGTAACTATAGTGTTCCTTTAACTTTTTATTCCACTGCATTAAAATCCTAACCCACAGCAATACCACCATGCTGCACTATATAATTATCATCAAATATCGTACATTCTCCCAACTCTCTCAGACCTTATTGTGCAATGCCCCTGCACTGTGCTTACAGAAGCTGCTGTCTCTTCCTGCGTTATTTGCTTTCATTAATCTCCAATGCTTCAATTACCCCATCTGCTCCATCTGCTCCCATTGCATTCATTTTTCAACACCTATATCTAGCAATTCTCTACTTTTTGCATTGAACATGGAAGGGCTGGTATCACAGCCTGTGGCATGAACAGTGTACAACATGGTACAGGTTACATTGGCATCGGACACAGCACTTTTAAGCTTCCTAAAAAGACTACAGACTGACTAAAACATTATTTTAAAAATATTACCGGTACTTCTTTCCTCTATTATCAGATGAGTGTGTGTGTGTGTCTGTCTTTTCAGAGCTTCTTGCTGCTCTCCACAACTAGCAATTTACAAAAAGGGCCACTAACCCCTTGAGATTAAATCTTCAGCAACCATTTTATACACTCTCATCCGTATATTCTAGGTGAGCGGTATAAAAAAGTCAGTGTGAATCTAACTAATACAAAAATCAAAGTTGATTGCTGAGTCTGTAGATCACAGAATGAATAAATATACATAGGATGAGACTGAAATAGCTCTGGCCCCATACGAGGCTCTTTATAGAATTCCATTTACATATACCATGTTTCATTCAGTAACCTTGTTATATAACTCTTTCACTTCAGCTCTTTAAACCTCCATGTACCTCATATAAAAGAGAGAGGACAGTGATTTCAGGCTTATAAAAATGCATTCCACAAATTCAAAACTGATATTTTATGCTGAAAAAAGTAGTTACATATCTCTCTGAATAAAAGGACTGAGTACATTTGGATCAAATTTCCTAAGGGCTCGGTAGGGGGAATATCTTACCTTATTCCTCTCCAGCTGCCAATCTGCGTGTTACCTGACAGACAGCTACTTTCTCGTATTTCAATGTTAATAGTCCCTCCGAGCCGAGTTTACAATGGGAATGTGAGATAAATATGTAAAAGGACACGGTAGGCACTATAACCATTAAATTCAGCGTTAAAACATTTTCAACCCGCTAAACACTAAATAAGGATCCCTGGCCACCCACAGCACGATCCCCACTGGAGGTGTGAGTAAGTCAGAGAGTATACACTTCCTTCATTGCTGTAATGTTGGCTGTGATAGTCTAAAAGCTGTGACTTGATACTCTCAGCCAACCACTGCTGTCCGTTGCTGCTTAGCTTAGTGCTTCTTCATTAGTCCAAGCAGCACAGAGGAGAAAGGTTAGTGGAGAATCAGGTTTATCCAAAATGGAATGAAAGCAACATGGGACTCCAGACACCAAAACTACTATATATATATATATATATATATATAATACACAAGATCCAGCGCACTCACCTATCCACTAAACAGCAACTTCAATGTTGAAAGATTTTATTTGTTTTTTAAAAACACCTAATCTAGGCAAAAATAATGGGGGTTTAGTTACATTATATGATCATACAGTGCATAAGCCTGCCACCTGCCACCATTTATGCATGTTAAGGTGAGAGCAGCCAATCCCCTCTTGTTTTATATATATATATATATATATATATATATATATATATTGCTGTGTACGTAATATGCATTTTGTATCTCATTTGATATTTGTTAATAATTTATTGAAAAGATTTGTTTACTTTAAAAGTACATAGGTATGTTTTTTGTACCAAAGGTATCAATGTGATATATATTGTGCATTTTGCCTATATAAATATATAGATCCAATATTGCAAACTTCTACTGGATTGCGAGCAAGCACTTGGAATAAAATCCTCTGATCATTAACTGCTCAAAAAATCATGAATACATCTAAATGTCAACCTTATATATGCAATTAATAATCTACTGCTGATGAGTTGTCGATTACTATCATATGTTATATGGCACTTGGGTGTATTAACATATTAAGATGCCGATACATATGTTAGGAAATATCATTTTCTGTGATGATGTGATTGAACCTTAACCCATTCAGAGATACGTTATGGTCTATTTCACAGAATAGTTCCTGACTTGCTTGTCTAGACCTACTTTTCCCAGATTTGTCTACCTGTTGATTTCTCTGGGGGGAAACACAGGTTGATCACACATGAAATAATCTATTTGCATGCAACAGGATAGCAAAATGTATTGTGTGTTCCATAGTTTTATTGGTGGAAACCTGGCCATGATAAATATCTCTCTATATATTTTTCCCACACGTGAAAACCTAAATAGACATTCTAAGCAGCAAAGGGAGGGGCAATAAACTACATACCATTAGATTCTTCTATTTTCAACCATCTTCTTTTTTCAGCCATAGAAAATGACAAATGAAAATCCATAAAGTCGCGTTGGACAATTAAAGGAACACTATAATCACCTAAATTACTTTAGCTAAATAAAGCAGTTTTAGTGTATAGATCATTCCCCTGCAATTTCACTGCTCAATTCACTGTCATTTAGGAGTTAAATCACTTTGTTTCTGTTTATGCAGCCCTAGCCACACCTCCCCTGGCTATGATTGACAGAGCCTGCATGAAAAAAAAACTGGTTTCACTTTCAAACAGATGTAATTTACCTTAAATAATTGTATCTCAATCTCTAAATTGAACTTTAATCACATACAGGAGGCTCTTGCAGGGTCTAGCAAGCTATTAACATAGCAGGGGATAAGAAAATCTTAATTAAACAGAACTTGCAATAAAGAAAGCCTAAATAGGGCTCTCTTTACAGGAAGTGTTTATGGAAGGCTGTGCAAGTCACATGCAGGGAGGTGTGACTAGGGTTCATAAACAAAGGGATTTAACTCCTAAATGGCAGCGGATTGATCAGTGAGGCTGCAAGGGCATTTTCTATACACCAAAACTGCTTCATTAAGCTAAAGTTCTTCAGGTGACTATAGTGTCCCTTTAAAATACCTGATCTCAAACAAAATAAAATGTAGAAAAAAAATTCCATCTTCACCTGGCTAGGGCGCCACACAGACTGAACTTTGCAGGGTGAGGAAAGGATAATAAAGCCTCCCCACGCCTTCCCACACCAAAAAAATTGCCTCGGAGCTCTATGATTGACTGGCTTAGACAACCAATCATAGTGCTCTTACTGGAAAATCTTGAAACTGACCGGTAATTCTTTAGTAGACATGCCCCTACTTGCAGCACAGTAACCTCCCTTATACCAATATGGGTGTCGTATTGACCACCATAGAGTGAGGGTGGGATATGGGGGGATTTAGGAAGCTCCCCGCAACTTCTGTTTTTTAATATTACCCAGCTCCCTCCTTGTCATAAATTAAACAAATGAATGAAGATCAAATTTCAATTTGGTCTTCATTTCATTCTTTGTTATATCTATTTGCTTATTCATCTTTTGGACGAATGGACGAATAGCTGAAACTCGGACAAAATTCAGAATGCCCTAGTCTACAACTTGCGCAGGTAACTCACATGAGTTGGTGTGGGCAGATGAAGGCCTTGTGGTACACGTCATCCAGGAACACAAAGATGATGGCCTCTAGGACATAGATCTGGAGAAGGAAAAAAAAAGGTGAAGTGGGTTATCTAGAGGCATTTAGGGTCAACAAGGGGGAAAACTAAATGTAGAGACGTTGGTAAAAGGGTAAAAAACAAATGGATGCGTCCATAACAGTACTGCTTTAATTTGACCTTTTTTGAGAGAAGATTTATAAGTCGGATGTCTTCTGATTGTTAATATAATGTATTGTATTACAGGTATTAGTTTTAATTGTCCCTCTCACTATTATTTGGGTGAGGAGTGGTAGATATGGTTAGTTTGTTTAAAGGAGAATAGCTAAGAGATTGGGGACCCATAACCACCTGGATGGGGGAGACAATGTCAATTTTGGTGTGGTAGACCATGGCATGTGAAGCCTCCACTAACGGTTGGGGGGTTGGATTTTAAACTATTTAGTGGATATGTTCGCACCTGCTGCATAGCAGATGGGGCATAAAGAGGTTTAAAACTTCCCTTATAATAAAAGTGGAGTCTTACTGACTCCCACAGAGTTTTTTTTTAATTTATATATTCATTTATTTTTTAATGTGGCAGCTGGCGTGCCATCACATAATTAGCCTTGCATTGCGAAGGGCTTTTAAACTATTTGCTCACTTGTTGCTAGTGCTCCCAGTAATCAAATAGTACTTGAAATGATCATTCACTTGCAAAAAGAAAGTGAACGATAATTTGCAAATATACATCCTGATGGATACATTCGGTTCTAAAATTTGTTAAAATCTGTGCTTTGTGAATAACCTGAATCCTCTACTTCCTATATGGTTTGGATGGAAAAGCAGTGATTATAATCTGGACATCAAATGCATCCAGGCTTAAATGAGAGACAGAATTCCGACCGTACTCAGATTTAGTAAATGTGAGAATTGCCACTGAAGTCGAAATGTTAACAAAATCTGCTGTTTAGCAAATGAGCCAGTTAAATCTGAAATTCATTTTGAATTCAGTGTGAATTTTTGACAATCCGTATTTTAATGAGTAACCCTGGCAGTGATTTAAATCATAGTTTGTGACATCATGCATGACAGTGTTTATTTAAGTATACCGGTCAGTAAAAATTACCTGGCAGCATATTATATATCATTCATAACCATTTAAAAATAATCAACAATACAAAGAATACAATTCAATACATGTCATTGTATTCCAAAATGATTGTGTTGTCCACTGTCTGCATTGAGATAAATGGCCATGAATATGGGGGATTTCATAGGCCACATTTCTAAACATGGCAGCTGAATACATCATTAAACATCCAATGCTACAGCAAAAACTACAACACTACAAAATGGTCTCCAGGCAAGTATACATATAATTTTGTGAAATCCCCAACACACTATATAGATTAGATGTGCAAAGTGGCATTATCGTTCTTTTTTAAATGCGCCAGTTGATGAATATCATGCCCTTGTCTCATGGAACACAATACATTTAATGTGTATGATTGGAGAAAGGCTATAAAGAACTAATCAGTGACTCCCCATTCACTAAACTGGCTTGTTCACTACAGTGGGCTGCAGAGGTTAGAATTCTCGGAGTAACCCTTTAATATTAATAATAAACAAAAATATATAAGGGAATAGGCAGCTGCTAAGAAGAACTTTTCTCTATGTTATTTAACAAAAAAAAAATCAATGGTCCTTTTGAGAAAGCCTGTTGTGTTCAGAT
The DNA here is from genome assembly GCA_933207985.1 of Pelobates cultripes. NCBI lineage: Eukaryota > Metazoa > Chordata > Amphibia > Anura > Pelobatidae > Pelobates > Pelobates cultripes. The sequence goes on along the minus strand of OW240912.1, from coordinate 33,251,486 downwards.
GATTGAAAGCTTTCCTAAATGTTCTTCAAGTTAGGCTCTAGAACCGAGTGTCCAACCTTGGATAGATTGAGTTCAGTGTCAGACGTATTTAGACATCCCATCATTTTTTCTGATTGAAGTCTGGATTATTGTGAAAGAAAACTCAGTCTCGGTTGCTCTGAGATGCTTGCTGAATGGTACATTTAAGAAGCGCTCCATCTCCTAAGGAGTACAAATGAAATGTCATCCCTCTGGCCCGTTCAAATATCAGTTAATTTGTTTTACAGCATGGAATTTGTTACACATTTATTTGTGGAGATTATAATATTATCTTTACAGGTAGCCTTAACATTCTTTTTCTTTCAAGTACTGGAAACTTGAACTGGTGATGTTTATAACTGTTAATAGAATTCGGTGGAATCTGATGATTTTTTTATGAATCATTTGTGAATTTTATTTTTTTAAATGATATAATCAATATTCTCTTATCTGTGACCTTTTATATGAGTCGCTGTTTTTTTTCCTCAATGTTCTATTGTCTGAGTAAAAGAGTGAATCACTCCAGTAATAATAGTTTAGTCATTTTTACTTTAAAAAATGAAGTAAGGGTACTGAAATAATAAGATATAATATTAAAACCTGTATGTATAAAGTAAAACAGCCTATTTAATAAAAAGCTAGGAGGTGATAAAACATAGCACAAGGTGAAAAAAAAAAAAAAAAATTATGCCTGAATGGAGAGAAAACATAGTTTGAGGTAATGTCCTTAAAATAACCTTCGGTGAAAAGTGAATATTGATTAGCAGCACAGTCAATGTGAATGACTAATAAGACTTCTATTAATTACCACTGCAAAGTAATGTGCTTGCTTGCTTGACTTTGTTCTAGCAATTATCAGAGTACACAAAGTGCTGTAACAAAGTCTAAAAGTGCTGTAACAAAACAATGTATATTTTGCTCTTAACGGAGAAACTTAAAAAAAGAAAAACTAAATTAACATTTTATAATCTCAAACGTGAGAGAAATAAGTGATGGCAGTATTTTTCTTTTATTTATCTGTTTAATTTTTAATCAATGTATAACTGCATACATAGGGGTCTCATGTATATCGCAAAAAAATTAATCTACCTATTTTGGAGTGTTTCGTCCTCCCCCTTTTTCCCTCCCCCCATCCCCCTGCCATGTGAGGTTTTGAAAGGTGTGTATTACTTATCTTTCAGCCCTCAAAGAGCTGGTGTATCAGCTCATCCAATGTTATCCCATAAGGAAACAATGGAAGGCTAGTGCATATGCGCGGCAAAACGCAGCACTGCGCGAATCAAATGGTCTCTATGAGACCACCTGATTAAATAGCCAGGTTTCACTTGATCGTTGCTGCAGAAGCACCTCTAGTGGCTGCCAGGAAGATAGCAACTAGTGACAGGTTAACCCTGCAATGTTATTTATTGTCGTATCTACTAAATAGCAATGTTTTCAGTTACAGGGTTAAAAAGGCATGGGCTTGGAACCTAGACCACTACATTGAGATGAAGTGGCCTGGATGCCTATAGAGTCCTTTTAATGTATTGTATTGTATTATTCTATGTTGTATGCCCTGGTATATTATTGCAGTTATCTACTGCCATTTTAGAAGAAGGAACCTGTTCTTATATTGTCTCTAGGATATTAGAATGGTGAGGGTTTAAATAGAAACATAATAGCTTCAGTTGTAACATCCATGTAATTACTTGTAAGCTGCTCTCAGCTTTACACAAGAAATGGCTGGACCAGTGCAATTAGTCTCACAAGGTTATTTACTACGTTATTCATTTTTCAAGAATTTAAAGCAAATTAAATATTTTAGGTAAAATTAACTGAACAGAAAACATAGTTGTCCCTCGATAATTCCACCAGTTCTCTTTTTTCTCACTAAAATTTTAAATTAATTTCAAATAGCCAACAATTTATACTTTCGTGAATGACATGATTAAAGGGACACTGCAGGAACCCAGACTACTTCAGCTAATTTAAGTGGTCTGGGTGCTCTGTCTCAGTCTCCTTAACCTTGCAATTGTAATTATTGCAGTTATTGATAATCTGCAATAATTAACAGACTGCCACTAGAAGCACTTCCGGTTAGTTAGGCAACTTTTGGTCGCCTAACTAATGCTGGACATCCTCACACTCTACATGAGGAGATCCAGGGTCATCTAACACACTACAAGTAAGCATTGAGCAATGATTTCCTATGGCAGTGGTGTCCAAGGCAAGGCCTCAATGCATGCCTACCAGTCTAAGATTTAGGGATTGCCCAGTTATGTTAAGGTTGTGCTGGGTAATCCCTAAATCCTGGACTGGCAGGCATGCCCTGAGGATTGGATATCACTATCCTATGGGGTAGTTTTGAAGCAAGTGTGGCACTCGCTGCGCATGCACATTAGGTTTCCACCAGCTGATGTTGGCGGAGGAGCAGAGGCGGAGCCTGACTCAGCGCCAAGGGACAGTGGCGCTGGCATCTGGTAAATGACAGAAGGGTTTTTAACCCTCCAAGCCACAGAGGGGGAGGGGGGTATTGTACGTCACAATATTGCTAGGTCAACAACTTTGTTTCCTTTTAATTCACATGTCTTTTACAACATAAACAACTTAAGACTGTGTATGTTTATGTGTATTCAACACATTGATGCTTGAATGACAAAATTTAGACAAAAAGCGTCAGTTATCTGCATCTCAATGTTTAGTGAATAACAAGTCTTATCATGGCAAGCAGAGGGGAGACAAGGGTGTCTGGGGCAATAAATAATATGGCATGAATCTTAAAAAGTGCATACAATGCTTAACCATACAATGTCGGATTTATTTTTAGCAAACATGTTGCTGTCTAAGTAAAGGCAATTTCTGGCATTCACTAGCAGAATGCATAACATTGATTTCTGTGCAAATGCATGCTTCTTCTGAATTTGTGGTTAATGTTCCCTTATTCTAAAGTTCTTGCTACTGTACATGACCTTAAAAGTATGACGTGTGACACATCTGAAAAGCTTCTTTGAGTTTTATTACTGCTATTAAGCTTGCTGTTACCAGTCTGATTTCACTTTAATATGTCAACAAATTCTTTCCTGCGAAGAAATCAGTTTCAATGTTTCAGATTATTTCCAATACCATAATGGTTACCCTGGAGGATTTGCCGTCTTCCTGTAGTTTTCTGTTATGCTTTACCAATATGTTTTTCTTGATTTCTACTGCTTTGGGAGTGAACAGCATTTGGAATGTAATTGAATATAATATGACAATTTATAAGTAAAAATGTTTCTAGATCAACCCGTGAGAAGGACTGCTCTGCACACAGCATTTACTTACTGGATATAGTCAAAGGTAGTTAGGTAAGCAGGTAGATAGGAAGGTGGATGGGTAGATAGATAGATAAATAGATAGATAGACAGACAGACAGACAGATGGATGAACAGTAAGATATATTTGATTATACACAATTTAATACATACTTGTATTTAACAGTTAAAGGGACAATGGGACTTCTGCCCATTGGAGTGGTCTGGGTGCTTTGCCCCACTACCCTTGGCCCTGTTAGAAACCGTAGTGATTTGATTACAGATCTAATAACACTTCTAGTTGCTGTCTCTAAGACAGCCGCTAGATAGTGCTTCCGGATTCTTACAGCACCAAAAGTGTTTTAAATGACGTTCGGCAACCCCACGCTCCGCATGAGAACTTTGAGCGTCGAAGAAATCCCCAAAGGAAAGTATTGGCAGGGGAGGGGCGGGGTAGGAGGGACATTGGTACTGGACCCAGGTAAGTGACTGAATTATTAGTTATTAACCCCTTCTCTCTTTCGAATTGTTCCATAGTACCCATATTCTGACAACAATGTAAACCTCTATGTTCTATTCAATAATGCAGCCTCTAGTCTCACTCTCTCTACTTATCAATCTCAGAGAACCAATCTAAGATACTGAATTATACTTTAGTTATTCTCTAAATCCTAATCTACTGTACTTGAAATGAGGACGCTTTATTTAACATCCGAGAGCTATCTGATTTCTCCCCTTCTTTAACTTCTTTTTTTGTAGAATTTATGCACTTTCACTTATTTTTCACTGTAAATGGTTAATGTGTTGATTTAGAGTCGTTGTTAATAAAGATTGAATTTTATTTTTTGTTTTATTTTTTTTCATTTATATTTACTTGATTCTGCGAGTTAGTACCACCATGATAAATGATCCAATATGAATTGGTGGTAATAGTTTGAGGTTTAGTCTTAGTGCTTGGGATTATCTCTTAAACTCTAGGGGTTTTTTGTACCTCTATATTATATGAGTTGTATGATTTGACTTGGGACATTTCTCCTCATGTATGAAACTTCTGATGTGATTAAATGAGTTTGATCCCTTTGATGATTTTAGTGATTTTAATGGATTTCTTTGTTTGGACTGTCTTTTCATTTTGCTTGTTGAATTTATTTAACTGTTAAGTTTAAATTTGCTGCTATGGCTTTAAGAAATTTAGTGTGTTTTGGGTGACGTAGCTGTAGAACATATGTAGTATTTGTAGTGATACTGCTGACAAAGATTTGTTTCAACAGTTAATAGTATATTTTGCTGGGAGCAACTGGTAAAGTTTAAAGACTGTGGTTTACTAGACTCCAACTCTGGAATAGGTTTTGCTCATTTCGCCCCAAGTTCCCTAGCATGTACTCAATGAGAGGTCATGCCCTGTTCAACACCATAAACCTATAGACACACAAATTTTAAAAGCAGTCCAACACTGGGCCCTTGATGCTGTTACAAATTGACAGCCTAGGAGACAGCCTAGTTGACTGGGTAAAGGTTAGGCCTGACTTTATGGCATCCAGAATCTGATGGCCCAATGCAAAGTAAACAAGTGTCCTGAGAATTCCTCTTAACCACTTAAGGACACATGACGGAAATATTCCATCGTGATTCCCTTTTATTCCAGAAGTTGTGTCCTTAAGGGGTTAAAGCAGACTTAATGTCTGTGCTGTCTATACCCAGAGAATGCGGCGTTTTTTAAAAATGCCTGAAATCCTGAAATGACTTCATATTCAGTCTCTCTGCAGCTTTTCTAGACACAAATAAGTCTATTTTCAAATAGTCACTTTCATTACCATCCCAATAAATCTGATTTAGATTTTTTTGTTTTGCAACAAAAACTGGAAGGGTCCTGCCTTTACCTGATTCTATCAACCATTCTTCACTTGACTGCATAAGTGTGCTTTGCTTTTCATATCAGTTATGACTTTTGTAGCCAGTTTCAAAGGAATTGTTGTAATTATATGTTTTTGTGTATTTAAGTGATAGGATTTTGTACTATCTTAGATTACTTTACAATAAGTGTGCAATAATACACGCAAGGTTTTAGGCATTGCATCACTTAAAAAATGGAGAAAAAAAAATCCATGATATACCAACGCAAAAAAATTCAACTAAAAACAATAATTGCCTTATGGTGTTTAACCACTTAGGGACAGGAGAAAGGCTATCTTAGTGTCTCATGTTTTCTCTACCATGCAGCGCATAGTGTGGGGATAAAGGAGGGACAACTTGCGAGTACAAGTGTGGCCAAAGGACCGTACATTTTTATTTTTAATTCGTTTTCATGTTATGAAGAGAGTCAATCATCTCTCTTCGTGTAAGGGAGCCAGTTTGGTCTCTCCTGTCACATGGTAAGCTCTCACAGACATTAGAATTAGTGATGTCCCGAACGGTTCGCCGAACGGTTCGCGAACGGTTCGCCACGGACGGTTCACCACGGACTCATCATTGAGTAAACTTTGACCCTGTACCTCACAGTCAGCAGATACATTCCAGCCAATCAGCAGCAGACCCTCCCTCCCAGACCCTCCCACCTCCTGGACAGCATCCATTTTGAAGCTGCATTCTTAGTGAGCTGTCCAGGAGGTGGGAGGGTCTGTGGCGAACCGTTCGTGGCGAACCGTTCGGGACATCACTAATTAGAATGTTTTTTTTTTATTATATTTCTGCTAACAGTGACAAAGTTGCTCTTTATGGTAACAATTCACAAACCTATGTCTGTCATTTTCCTAGAGTTTTGTTTCTTTGCACTTATACTAGGAATATGAATTCACTGCCTGACCTCAGTTACACTCAGAAATCATATAAAAAAATCTGTGTGATGGAGGCGTTTCAAATATTAATAATATTAAATAAAGTTCTGCTGCAACACTCTAGTGGGGATCCCTCTCACCCACCAAAACAATGCAAAAAAGAAAGTGGAAAAGACCCCAAATGCTATTAACTTCAAGAGAGGAGTGTTAAGTAATTCGGATTAGACACCTACCCTAAATGGGGATATATGGGTCCTATCATAGAACTTGGATAGTATTATGGTCCAGTTAATCTCAAGGCATATACAAAATCAAAAAACTGGGGGGAACACATAGCATAAATCTGTGGTATTAAAATTGAATGTGAAGAAACTTTAGAGTGTCAACTCACATGTAGAAGAGCCTTAAACAGGACAGGCTCAAATCTCATCAGCATTAATGCCATCTGATAGCACCCTACCCTTCAGGTCACAATAATTTTCCTCAGAGAAAGAGACAAAAACAACACTGTAGGAAACACCTTCTGGTGTAGTATGTAAGGATAACTGGATGATATATATTTTAGTGCAAGTGGTCACTCACCTTGTCCAGAGCCTGTGAACCTGGCTCTGGGTAAAATAGCCTGGGTGTCAATAAAGAGGACTTCTTGGAGCAGCTTAGGAGGACCCAAATCAGACCTAAAGTAAAATGAATGTATTAGATCAAATTAAAACACTGTTGAACAGATAAAATAAACAAATAAAAATAGCAATATGCTAATGTTAATATCCACCACGCGTTCCTCTCTCCGAGATGTGTTTCACCCTTCACAAGGGCTTTTTCAATCGGTATGTTCTGCTCCGTATGTTGTCCATTTTCATTACGGTGGTCTGACTGTTCATTGGTGGTTCTCTGTGGTTTATAGCTAATCTGGTTCGATATTCAGGGGGTGTCCTTTCATATCAGCTGTTTTCTATTTCTTCATTAAGTCCGTACCAGAAGTGGCATTGTGTATCGTGCATTGTCACTTCTGAAGCTGGATTCCCCATTTTGTATACGGGCGAGTGTCTGGTTAGTTCCCCGGAAATGCCGTAGCACTACTGTATCGCCCGATAACACCGTTTTGGTATGGGGATGTAGCGGATATGTTGAAGGCAGTCACAAATAGTCCAATGTTAATGAATAAATGTTACAAACTACGCTCTGCCACTGGCTTTTGGAGAGGCCTGCTTGCCAGCCTCTTGCCCTGTGAAATGGCTCCTGGGGTATATTGCTGTTTAAGCAGTCTATTTGGGCTTATTGGATTTTAAAACACTTTTAAATGTGTCTCTTCCCTTCCTTCTTTTTCCTGTCCTATTGTTTCTCCAGGAGTGCATTGTCCCAGGGACACTGCCAGACCTGTTTAAACTGGCTGCTTTGTCCCTCCTCAATCTCCCATCAGCCCTTGCTCTTTTCTGACCCCTTCCTTGTACTATAGGGCACTTTTAACATGAGACATATTGAGCGCTCAGATCCAAGCTATCTGGAGATATGTTGGACATATAGGTTAAACATTATGTATTTTTATGTGGTTTTTGTAACAGTTTTTGGACTTAGAGATATTTCCTGTACCTTCAGATAATTGGCTTACCATAGCCATAGTTTATAGCTGAAAAAGTTAAATCATATCAGAAAAGGTCTAACAGTTAATCTGAGGGTGCTTTATTTGGCCATTTGCATTGTAGTTTCATGAAGAATGAAGAGATGACTTACTGGACCCAAGATTTGTCCTCCCAAGTATTATCAGCTGTTTCCCATCTGTTGTATATACATTCTGGTTGTTATAAGATCACTGACTGGGAAGTTATCTAGGGAAGGCTTACCATTTACATATTAGATGAGTATAATTTGATTATCACCATTACACTGTGTTTTTATGGTGAAGGTATATATAGTTTGTCTGTTCCCAGAAGAATTGGTGGCTACTTCACTGGTCTTGCATTACATAGGAAAAAAGGCTGAATTGTCATCTTCCTAGCTACTGCGAACTATCCATCTCTTCAGTTCCAGCCAGTTATGAAGATATTGATGAAGTAGAGACAGATATATTCTCCACCGTGATGTTGTTCATTTTTCTAATGTTAAAAATTACATTCTGATGTTTACCATTTAATTTACACAAAATAACGGACACAATATATTTTTGTGACACAACAAATGAATGAAACACTGCAAAATTTAGTCATTTGTTGCTTGTGTAAGTATTTGTTCCCTTGGTTAACATTTTACACAGTCACCTTTTATCACAGTCAGGCTTTTGGGGTAAGTCTCCACCTGCATTGCAACTCTCACTAATGAGTAAGTATGAACTTCTGTTTTAATAATATCTGTAAAGAGGAGTTGCCTCTCATAGTCAGGGTGACAAGATCCACCATGTTTTCTGGGACACATATCATATATACATATTGATGGGCAGCACATGAAAAGGGTAGCCTGTAGAATGCGGAATTCAGAAGAAGGTGTAAAAGATGAAGCAATTAGGAACTGAAGAATCCTGCAACTAAGCAATTGGGAAATAAAGAATCCTGCCAAATATGCATTATACACATTTTTAAAGCCTAATCACAAATACATTTATTCACATGTATTTCCCAGAATTCTAAATGTTAAACTGGCATGTATAAGTATGAATGTAATCAAGTGTATTTCTATGAATAAACTTAGTTGGAAACGAGGGCATCCAAATACCTAACCATAACATCATCATAACGATAGCATCATCATCGTATATAACTATATACATATATTCATGTTTGCAATGTCTAGTTTATTTGGTTATGGTTTTATATAAGTCCACAATGGCATGCTTATTGATACACATGTAATGATATTTTTTTTTCATTCCTGCAAAGTCCAGTTTATAAAGTTTGGATTAATACATTTTTGCAGTATTTATTTATTATCAGTAAGTGGATGATGTTTTATGAACACTTGAAAACGTCCAGTTTATTTAAACATTGAATTAGGCACATCAGCATTTTCAGATCATAATGGCCCTTAATGTGGAACGGTAAATAGCAGCAAAATGTTAAAAAATTATCTCAGCAACAAATGGCTTCCACAGTATTAAATCAACCCGTAAAGTGACATAGTTATCTCTACATATACATCTTTACATTATCGCCTGCAATCATAAGTATACTAAGATTTATATAAACTTCTAGATCATTAGCACATTTACAATTATTTATGTAAGGCCAACATATTCTGGAGCGCTGTACAACAGGAAAACAAGAAAAAATTCCAACAAAATGACAAACGAGAACAAAACGTTCCCAAACGATCATCACATAAGAACCAGTATAGGATGTCAGTATAAGCACTTTATATGTCTCCATGAAATACAAGAATGCTTGGTTATTATACGCATTCAGAAAGTATACTGTTTGCAAAATCTATCTGTGTCACAAATGGATCAGAACAGACATGTACTGGGACATATCTAAGACTTTAGTTTAGAACTTGAGCACTTTCCTACCTCAGAAAACCTTTCAAATATTTGTTTGGTTTCTAAACAGTGGAAGGAGATGCTGAATACTTTGTAATTTGTGCAAATAAAAGACAAAAGTAACTTTTTATATAAAATAACATATTTGGCTACGTGACATATTGACAAATTGTACATTGCAGCTCGTTCTGTTCTATACTAAATGTCCTTGCTGCGGAGGGTCATGCCCTGCTAGAATTTGAGTGTGCTGAAAAGAAATACCACCAATAATCGCTAATAGCTCCCCCACCATGTACTTTTTTATTTGCTTTTATTTCTAAAACGTTTATATTACACAAACATTTTGTGCATATATATTTAGCATTTTGACTTACTTGATATATTCATTTGCTGGCTGCACCACCAAAGAACCAGCATGGGACATCAGTATGAGCAGTTTTTATAAATTGGAATCGAATGGAGAAATCACAAATGTGACAAACATTCTGAAAGCCAACCACATAAATAGATCAGAGTAGCTATGTACCAAGAGATAAACAAACAAATAAAGGATAGCGGGTACCACCTGTGTCACTATAACTAAGAGATGGCGCCCAGGTGTGTCCAACTATCCTAAGCACCAAACCAAGACTCCAGGTGACGTGCACAAATACAATGCTATAAAACAACTGCTGTGATAGGATTCCAGCATGGTCAAAATTTAGTAGGCCGAAATCTCCACATGGCATATGCTAATTAGTATCTGATTACAAACAGTTGGATGAGTCATCAGTATACTGAGCATGTGTGGAAGTGGATAGTACATTCCTTTGTCTGTAAATGCCATGTGGTCTGCCCATATAAGGTTTTCCTGAATATCCTGTGTGCTGATTGGTCTGAGGAATATAGGAGGGGTTATACTGTATGGGAGGGGATATGCTGCTAACAAAAGGCCTCTGCACCATGCTTTCTGCCTCTCAGATATTTTTAGAACAGGAGTTTATCTGAGACCCGATCGGTGTGTAAATAAAAGACCTGTTACTTCCTGAAGACTTGTGTCCATATCTCTATGTGTGGCTTCTGCGGTTTGTTCCTGTTATTCCTCCGGTAACATTTTTGGTGCATTGGGTCCGGAAACCTCATCGCACGGAAGCTGGCGCAGAGATTTGAGACTGTAAACTTTTTACCAACGTTCTCCACGGCAGCACACCTGGACTTCTTCGGGGACCTCCTTTCGTCTCGGCGCCACTGGCCTGTTGTCCAGGAGATCATCGGCTTCTGCGCAGTGAGTACAGGGGTGCCCCGTCAATGAGTGTGAACCCAGGTCCAGGAACTAAAAGGTAAGACCGTTAGAGCAGTAGGCCCACAAGGGGTTTTATATTTGGAACCGGTTATTGGACTGCCCCCTCCCTCTGGAGGAAAGAAGCGTAGGTGCACCGCTTATCTAGAAATTAGACGCTCTGTAGTCAGCCTGTCTAATATAGGTGGTTTGGGTCAGGCTAAATCTTGGTGTAAATAGTTTATGCCGGACACCGGTGTCCTGTCTTGACTAGCGTGTCTAGGTGTAAATTTCGGTCGCTAGGTCGGGGAGGCCGGCGAGACTAAGCAGATTCTGGTGTACATTCAATCTGCTAGCTCTCAACCTATCTTGGCTAAGTGTGCTCTTTTGTAAATTCAGCCACTAGACTATTGATAGAGTAGATAGACTAAATGGGTACTGTTGTAAATTCCGCCCACTAGTTTGCTATATGTGGTGCTTGAGCAGCATAGACTAACCGAATCCTGGTGTAAATAGTTCGATAGTTATCAAGGTGCTGGCCAATTAGAATAGTTGGGATTATTGTAAATGTTGTTAAACATACTGTAGTTGGTGAATTGGTGAATTGTATGTCCTGCTAGAAAGCTTGAGCGCTGCCGTTTAGCGGACGTGTAAATTGTGTGTATAGTGTAAAATAGAGCACGGTACCATAACCACTGACATGTACCATAACCACTAACTTGTACCATAACTTCTGATATTACGTGAAAAATACAAAAATTACTGTTTAACCTTGCATGTGTACTAACTGATATTGTAACTTTAAAGTCATAATTATCTAAACTGTATAATAGTTACTAACTGTACCATAACCACTGACTGTAGAGACAAAATTCTTGAAATGTTATGCTATCGGTTAATTAATGTTGATTAATTGTGTGGACAATTGTATGACTTGCTTAATAGTTGCATTGATTAGTATATAGTGTTTGGTGAGTCTTCATTTTACTTGTGTGTGCGACGTCATGATATTGTTGAGCATGTGAGGATCCTGTGTGTGCATGCACATGTGTGTTTGGGCCTAGTTACTGTGCCATGTGGTGCTGGTGATAAGGAGATTGGTGTGACTGTTGAAACTGTGTGTATATTTGTACAGCTTTTGAATCAGACGTTCTGTTGAAATCATCTTCTGATTCACAAGGCTGTTGGTTCTTTGTCTTGTATGTTAAATAATAAAAAAAAACCTGTGTAGTAGGGAGTGGCCTGTCCTGGTGGCCGCATGGCCTCCATGTGGCAGTCTTGACTTAAATTTAGTGCAGGGTGTACATGTGGCTGTAACTAGTAGGCCGGAATTCTATGATCAGTTTCCATATATTGACTGTTGGAAACCGATTGTTGAAAAACTGCCTATGTGAATTAAACTGTGTCATGAGGAACAATGGAGCCACATAGTGGTCAGAACTAAGGCCTTAATTCCATCTGGTTCGGACACCTCCCACCCTCCTTCCCTTGCATTTGATTACCACACTCTTATTCATCCTCCAGAGCCAGAGTAGCCACTCCCCCACTCTTCCTCCCAAGCTAAAACTGGTATAGTTGGTATTTGCACTCCCCCTGCTCTATTGTCCCCGCCTACCCACATACCTATCTGTTCTTTTGTTTCAAACTCTTGTATTTCTGTACCAACCCCCACTGATTCTTGGTAATTTGAACTGACTTTCTTTTTGGTAGGAGTGTATTTTAGCATTGAATTGTATTAACAGTTAAATTGTGAGGAGAATTCTTAATAACAGTAACTGAGTCTATTGGATCAGATAATTCTCAGCAATTACATTGTACCATAATCATTGAAATAGCACTAAAACTACTGAACACTGTGTGCATTCAGTGACAGTCTAAAATACAACTGAAAGAAATGATCAATGGTATAAGATGCTAGAGTACACTTTTATCCTTTGTTTTTAGTTACTGGATAGGCCCCTCCCAGCTTTTATGTATAAATATATTAAAAGTTAAGTTTTATTATTAGACCTATAAAGATGATTTTGATACAATTACTTACCCTCTGGTGACACCTACTGGTAGGTTTTTGGATTAACACTTATTTTTTTATCCGCCAAATGCTCACTAGTAAAATTAGCTCACTCCCTTCCACCTATCTTACTACTCTCAGACTGGAACCTATTACAGAGCAGCCTTGCCGAAGTCCCATACTAACCCGACAATTGACTGGCACCCTTCCATCCCGACATTGCCAAATGCTCCTCCGACTTACATCGGGCCCAACACACGTTGACGAAAATGGCCAAATACAAGGGGTAGATCCTGTGTTTGTCTATGTCCCCTTCACCACAACTGATCTGTTCAATTGGAAGACCCCTAACTCCTCGTACACCAATAAACCTCAAGCCATGATTGACTTGGTCACCTCCATTATACAAACACACAATCCCATCTGGACTGATTGTCAGCAATTATTACTGACCTTTGAAATGTAAATGGCGCTGACATGATCCATCTAAAGGCCTATCAACAAGCCATCATTGCTGGCATGAAGGCAGGAGGGAAAAAGGCAATTAACATGTCCAGGACAGCTGAGGTGTTACAAAAAGCTAATGAATCACCCAGTGCTTTTTATGAGAGACTGATTGAGTCAAATAGATTGTACACTCCTTTCAATCCTAAAGCCCCTGAAAACTTCCTAATGATAGACTCAGCATTTGTCAGCAAGGCCCAGAGCGATATTAAGAGAAAGCTACAAAAATTTGAGGGATTTGCAGGGATATCCATATCACAGCTAATGGAGGTTGCAAATAAGCTGTATATGAATAAGGAAACTGAGACAAAGCGTGAGGAGGAACGTAAGATGAGGAAGAAAATAGACATGTTAGTGGTAGCTATTTCAGGCATAGCTAGAGAAGGAGGGGAGATGAATAGAAGAATTGAGAATAGGATGAGCAGGGTACCACTATAGAGGACGAGGTAGAGAAAGTTTTGGAGGGAATAATGGATATAGCAGAGGGAGTGTTCAGGGTGGTAGATATTATCCCTCTACCCAGAGACCTAGGGATAGGGAAGATAGAGATTTTGTAGGTCTGGTTGACACTGTCATGGAAGACTATTGATACCAACCGGGTTCCATCCCCCTTGGCCGAGCGGACCCTATGGTCGATGTAGCAATGGGGGAAAGAGAAGTCCTTTCATGATTGACACAGGTGCTGATCATTCTGTGGTGACCAAGTTGGTAGCTCCTCCTTCTGAGAAGACTATAACTGTAATAGGAGCTACTAGGAAAAGCACTGCTAGACCGATTCTCAGGAGTCATACATGCATTTTAGGAGGCCATTTTGTTAAGCACCAGTTCCTATACATGTCGGAGTGTCCAGTTTAACTTCTAGGACGAGATCTATTATCAAAGCTTCAAGCTCAGATAACTTTTCTACTTAATGGATCAACGTCTCTGAAGTTTAATAAATCACCTGGCATAATAGCGGTATTGGTGGCGTTTCTATTCTGTAATAATAAAAGCAAACCCAAAGAGTGATGGATCTGTATTTGACATTCCAGGAGTATGGGCAGAAAATAATCCACTGGGACTTGCTCATAACATCCCACCGATACATATTGAGTTAAAGCTTGGGGTGTATCCTGTTAGCCTTTGTATGTTGTTCTTTTATCTACTCCAACAGCTATGAAAGGTGGCGGAAGTGACTCCTTGGATTCATCACTTTAGGGTTAAACCCAGTGGTGTATCCTGGTTTTGTGCTGCCCTAGGCAGGACAAAACTCAGGCACCTCCCTCCCCCCGCGCCACCCCCACCCAACCCTTCCCCCCCGCCCCACCTTCTAAATACACACACACACAGTCAGACACACACACAGTCAGACACAAACACACAGACACACAAACACACAGTCAGACACAAACACACACAGTCAGACACACACACACACACAAACACACACAGTCAGACACACACACACAGTCAGACACAAACACACACAGTCAGACACACACACACAGTCAGGCACACACACACACAGTCAGACACACACAGTCAGACACACACACACACAGTCAGACACACACACACACACAGTCAGACACACACACACAATCACTCACATCCAAAAAAAAATCTTTTTATTTAACCCCCCCGCCTCCTTACCTTTGGGAGTGCTGGGGAGGGGGTCCTCTTTCTCCCTGGTGGTCCAGTGGCTGCTGGGCGGGTGGCTGCAAGGGAGCACTTCCTCTGAGCTGACTGCTCAGCTCCCTCGCGCGCCGCAGAGTGAGGGTGGGAGCCGGAAGATGATGTCATCCAGCCACCCGCCCGACCATCAGCCAGCGCCGCCCGCCAGCCCAGCATGTCAGTTAGCCGCGAGGCTAACAAGGCATTTGCCCTGGGCATTTGGGGGCTGCGTTTTTTGCCGCCCCCTGAAAAATGCCGCCCAAGGCAAATGCCTTGTTTGCCTCGCGGCTAATACGCCCCTGGTTAAACCAGCGGCAGATTCCTGGCAAGCTACTCCAGATTGTGAGAATCCTTGCAAGATCTGGTTGAAGCGCATGACCCAGACGAATTGAGCGTGACTTGAGAAGTATGAGGTGATTTTTGAAGAATCGTGGTTGAAAGTAACATCAGAGATCAGCAAGTAGGTGTTTTGACGGCCATAATAAAGCCTAACCACCTGCCAGAGTGTCTCGAAGGGACCTCTGTGAAGGTGAGGATCAGAAGTACAACATTCCTTGCACCCCTCACAAGCGGGAAGCTGAGGTGCTGTCCCACGGTCGAAGAATAAAGATGAGGACCGCAAGAATAATGTGTTTAATTATGTGCTTTAGTATTTTTATAATTTTTCAGAAGGGTAAAGGTGAGGATATTCCAAGCTGTGTTAGTTGTATTAAGACTACGAAAACAGGTAACCAGATATCCCAGACCCTAATTTGGCACTCACAATATGAATGTAAAGGATCTGTGTCTAGATGTAGGTACTTAGATACTGATTATAGTGTGTGTCAACCGATATCAGGTGAGCCCAAGTGTTTCGATCCCCAATTCCAAACCCGTACAATGTGGTTGGTAATTCGGAACAGTAACTCCCAGGGGACCTTAATAAATAAGACTGTGATAAGCACCATACATACTATGGGCATTCTACTATTTGATGCATGTAAGGCGATCTCGGGTAGTGGAAAACCTTGTGGTAATCTTAAATGGGAACGAACTTATGGGTTTAATGATAAATATTTATTTCCCAGTAAAAGATCTTCTGATCCTGACTGCCCAAATAGAGACTTTAACTTCTGCCCCTATTGGTCATGTGTAGGTTGGGCGACCTGGGGAAAGACAGTAGATCAAGATATGATTATCCAAAGGTTGCCCACTGCACCGTATTGTAAAACTATGGAGTGTAACCCTGTGCATATGACCATTTCCAATCCACAGCACTTCATTGACAAGTTTGGGAATCTCTTTGGGTTTTAAAATACATGGTACAGGAGTAGATCCAGGGACCATAATATATATAGGACTTGAAACTGAGACGACAGCTTCTCAAACTCATCAGGTTTTTCATTCCTTCTATGAGGAGATGAGTGTTGAGGATAAAAGTGTTAAGGATAAAATTCCCCATAACGTTAAGAACCTATTTATTGATTTGGCTGAGAGTATTGCAGGTAGTCTTAATATAACTAACTGCTTTGTATGTGGAGGTACTAATATGGGAGACCAATGGCCATGGGAGTCAAGAGAGGATTGGTACCTTGGTTCTGAGACAGATGAACAACATATGCTTTCTCAGTCTGATCATCAAGTAAGTACTAGAGATTAATTTAGAATGGCGTTTAAAAACATCTATCATAGGCCATGTATATTTAGCTAGAAGAGGGCCACTGTATAATACATCTGTTGGAAAGTTAATCTGCTTAGGACAGAAGGCCTATAATGCTGATACAAAAGATACTACTTGGTGCTAGGCTTCAAATGTCTCGGAACCTACTAATCCTTTTGCCAATTACACCAATTTAAAAGAGGTATGGTTTGACTTATCTGCTACATCCAATTGGAAAGCCGCAGCAAATTTGTACTGGATCTGTGGTAAGAAAGCATATTCAGAGTTACCACATAATTGGGAGGGAGCATGTGTGCTAGGTACGCTCAAACCATCCTTCATCTTGTTGCCAATTGAAACAGGAGAGACCTTGGGAGTTAAGGTTTATGATGTGAATCATAAAAAGAAGCGAGCTTCATTGAATATAGGTAGTTGGGAAGATGAGTGGCCTTCCCAACGTATCATAAATTACTATGGACCTGCTACCTGGGCTGAAGATGGTACTTATGGATATAGAACCCCAATATATATGCTCAACCATATTATAAGACTACAGGCGGTGGTTGAGATTATCACCAATGAAAAAGTGCACGCACTTAATCTTCTAGCTAAGCAAAATACTCGCATGAGATCAGCCATCTATCAAAATAGATTAGCTCTGGACTACCTATTAGCAGTAGAGAGAAGTGTATGCGGAAAGTTTAATCTTAGCAACTGTTGTTTGCACATAGATGATGAAGGGCGGGCAGTGGCTGAACTTACAAGCCACATGGTTAAACTTACGCATGTACCGACTCATACTGGAATGGGAATAATCCTAGTAGTTGGTTTGGAAGTTGGTATGAGCAGCTTGGATGGATTAAGGCGTTAGTAGGAGGCGTAATATTCATTTTATTCTTATGTCTCTTTCTGCCCTGCCTAATTTCATTAGTGGTCAGATCTATACGTAGTATCATAGAGAGTACCATAGAAAGAAAGACAGCTGCTCATGTAATGGCTGTCTGGAAGTATGAACCTCTAGCCCAGAGAGAGAATAATCAGGATGAGGAATGTTGAGAGAGCATGAAGTTCAGTTAGAATGATTACAAGGTCTGTTCTGGTCCATGGCTACCTGAGTGGTGTTGGCAAATTATGGTTAGTGATGCATCTTGTATAACTATGTATCAGAGGCATCAAAGGGGGGAATGTGATGGAATTCCAGCATGGTCAAAATTTAGTAGGCCGAAATCTCCACATGGCATATGCTAATTAGTATCTGATTACAAACAGTTGGATGAGTCATCAGTATACTAAGCATGTGTGGAAGTGGATAGTACATTCCTGTGTCTGTAAATGCCATGTGGTCTGCCCATATAAGGTGATCCTGAATATCCTGTGTGCTGATTGGTCTGAGGAATATAGGAGGGGTTATACTGTATGGGAGGGGATATGCTGCTAACAAAGGGCCTCTGCACCATGCTTTCTGCCTCTCAGATATTTTTGGAACAGGAGTTCATCTGAGACCCGATCGGTGTGTAAATAAAAGACCTGTTACTTCCTATAGACTTGTGTCCATATCTCTATGTGTGGCTTCTGCGGTTTGTTCCTGTTATTCCTCCGGTAACACTGCAGCACACCAACGGACATCTAAATCATGTTTTGGCACAATACTACTAAAATGTTGGCTACCTCTGGTTTAGGTGAACAAGAACAAGAGCTGAAGATGCTTTAGTTAAAACCAGGTTTATAAAATAGATAGACTTACTCTTTGGATTTTCAGAATGTTTAACCTGACTAACAGGTTTTAAAATGCAACATTCTATTATTAACCCAGAGAGTCCATGAGTGTGTAACTTTGGTTGGTTGGCAAAGCATTCTGGGAAATATCGTGTAAATACACATCCCTGCTTTAAACCGTAAACTCTGCTGTGAATATGAGTTCTCCTCACTTTCCGAAGCTCCAACGTTTGACATTAATTAGCCGCAGGACATTGTACAGTGTTACAGCATATGTAGGTATTGTGACAAACACAACATGGATTGGTTAATATTGTAAGTATAAAAATATAATGATAAACACAATGACCAAACAAAATTAATCCAAAACGTGTAATTAGTATGCAGAGTAGATTTCAGGTGTCATTCTTAATTGTGATTAATTCAGAATATAAAATTCAGCTATACTTATGGAGACAGCATTCAATAATACAACAGCTTTTGTATAGTTTACGGCAAGTGACTAATTGCTTTGTAAAGACCTGCCCCTCTCTAAATAGTGCATAAACATGCTTCTTGTGATTTACTTACCTAGACATTTCACTACAAGTGCTTAATGAAGCGAGGAAAAAAATCGCTCCATACAAATAAAAGAAAAAGCTTGAATGTTCCTCTTCTACTTCACATGCACAGAGTAATGTATCACAATCACTTTTTATAGTCTATAATCTGTTTTACTGCTTTTAATCGGTTCTGTTTGGAGATAAACCTAGTTAGTCACTAACGCCATTAAGTGATTTAACCAAGGTCCATATCTTCCATATCTGATTTTTCTTGAATTATTATGTAAAGTGATTACATGCCAGATAAGACAAAAATGATAAAATAAACTTAGACATATAACAAATCATTGGCTGATAAAAAATGTTTGCTAGAAAAATAATGAGAAGGAGGAACAGTGTGTAGATGCTGGAATTAAATATTTTTTTTCTTCCTTTCTGGATATGAAACATTATTATTCTTCGAGAACCAAAAATCTCCTTTTGGGAGAGTGCGTGTTATAACAAAGAGCTTTGTGGTGAAATCTGTGGTGAAATCTTTATTCAATATACAACTAATTCAGAAAATAATAGAAAGACATTAGTATATAATACAGAATATATTATCACGTCCCCACGTCAGATCCAACCGCAGCAATCGCAGACCTCCACTGACAGAGAAAGAAATGCAAGTGCGCCCTAGAGGGAGGTGGGATATAGTAAAATCAGACGCATACGAAAGTGGAAGTAGACGACATAGGTCACTTCCGCCAACCATAAGCTTCCCAGCGGACATTTCTGCCAACCATTAGACCACCAATAAAATTTAAAATTATAAGATGACCCCCTTATCTACCAATCAAAATAAGGGAAAAACAGGTGATTATAATTATAGGTGGGACTATGAAGTAAAGACACAAATGATTGGATAAGTGGAAAATTGAACTCCAAATGTAACTTCAAGGGAGGACCCAAAAGCCATTTAAAAGGCAGAAGGTACAGAG
>OW240912.1:33218897-33230197 GCA_933207985.1 Pelobates cultripes | reverse complement strand
GTCGGATGGGGAGGAGAGTTCACCAGCGCCGAGGGAGCCTGGTGCTGGATTAGAGTAAGTAACTGGAGGGGTTCTAACCCTCAGGGCACTATAGTGTCAGGAAAACCGCTTTGTTTTCCTGACACTATAGTGATCCTTTCAATATACATTAAAATCCAAAGCAGGATTTAAAACGCTGCTGCCTATATAACAGCTTTCCACTTCCTGAGTGTGACCATTAGATATAATTAATTATATTATAATTAACCAAGTTCCAAATTATTATGCAAATGATATTTTTCTCATTTACCTAAATAATTGATGTAAATAACAGTCAGCATAATTATCATGTTATCAACTATTAAGAGTACAATTCAAATTTTATTGAACAAACCTCCTAATGATAACTACAGAAAATTTTATCATGCTTACCGTAATTTTCTTTTCCTGGCTATTATTCATGGCAGCATCACTTATGGGTAGCTCCGCCCTAATCAGGAACAGGACAGGATAAAATTAATTAAATACGGACCAGACTGGGTATAAAAGGTCCCTCCTCCTTCTATCCCACAGTCTAGTTCCAAAGCTAAATCTGATAACAAGGGGGGGTTGCTGATGCTGCCATGAATAATAGCCAGGAAAAGAAAATTACGGTAAGCATGATAAAATTTTCTGTATTCCTGGCTAATCATGGCAGCATCACTTATGGGTAATACCCAAGCTTCACTATAGGGTGGGAAATTAAAAAAAAAAGCAAAAAAATCCAAACCAGATAATGCTGAAGAAAGTTTAATTTAGATAGATTCCACAGAGGACAGAACACCTCTACCAAAAGCCGTAGAGGAAGATGCCAAATCCAGTTTGTAGTGTTTGATGAAAGTGAGAGGAGAAGGCCATGTAGCTGCCTTACAGATGTCGTCAGATGGAACTTCTGCCCAATTAGCCCATGATGTTGCTAAAGCCCTTGTAGAGTGTGATTTGATCCTACTAGGAGGAACAAGGTATTTCAACTGATAAGCCTGGATTATAGTATTGGAGATCCAACGTCTCAAGGTGGAAGTAGAGGCTGCTTCCCCTCTTCTGGGACCAATCGGAAGAACAAACAGCTGTTGAGACTTTCGAAATTGAGTAGAAACCTCTATGTACTTGAGTAGGCACTGCCTGACATCCAATTAATGAAGTTTAACTTCCTCTGGAGTAGAAGGAGATGGATAAAAGGAAGGAATAACAATTTCCTGTAAGATGTGGAAATTCGAGACAACTTTCGGCAGAAACTCTTGTCTGGGTCTCAAGATCACCCTGTCATGGAACACCTGAAAGTGATTTTCATCGCAGGAAAATGCATGAATTTCCGACATGCGTTTTGCAGTAGTAACAGCCACCAGAAACAAGGTCTTATATGTTAATAAGACGATACCCAGCTCATCTAATGGAGCAAAGGGGTTTTCAGACAATACCTCTAGTACCATAGGTAAATTCCACGGAGGAGTGTAGTTCCTATTTGGAGGTCTTATACGGATGGTTGCTTTAAAGAATCTAGCAATTAGAGGATCCGAAGCCCAAGACTTGTTGCAGAGAGCAGATAAAGCCGATGATTGGACTTTTAGAGTACTAAGACTTAGCCCTTTCTCCAGACCTGTACGAAGAAAATGTAGAATGTTGATGTTAGATGGCTGAAGAAAATCCACATTATTATCTTGAGACCAGGAACGAAAAACTTCCCAAATCTTATGATAGCAGGAAGAAGTTGATACTTTTCTGGATTTAAGGAGTGTAGTTACCACAGCTTCTGAGATCCTTTGAGCTAGTAGTTTCTCCTTTTCAAGAGCCATGCCCCCAATTTCAGCTGGCTGGGTTTGGGATGAACAGCTGGTCCCTGGATTAAGATGTTTGGTCTGAGAGGAAGAGGCCAAGGAGGTTCCAGGCTCATCTTGTTCAGCAGGGGAAACCAAGGTCTGCGAGGCCAGATTGGGATGATGGCAATGACTTTGAGACCTTCCTTTCATATTTTTCTCTGCAGTCGGTTTTATTAGCTGGTCTAGATCCTCTTCCTCTAACCGGTTTTGATGAAGAGGACTGATAGCTTCTCCAATTAGAATTCCTGGAGTATTCTCTTCTGGGTCTATATGCCCTGACATCTCGAAAGGATCGGTCTCTGAACTTTTTATCCTTCCAGTAGGAAGCACTAAATCTTCTCTTTCCTTGGGGGAGAAAAGCTTTTCTCCCATCTGCTGCTTTATGGATCGCATCTTCCAGTACTTTACCAAATAGAAGGTCCCCTTGAAAAGGAAGCGCACATAGAGAGGCCTTAGAGGCGTAATCTGCACCCCAAGAGTGAAGCCATAATGCTCTCCTCGAAGCAACTGAGAGCGCCATACTTTTAGCTACCATTTTAGTAATATCCAGGGAAGCTTCAGAACAGAATTCTGTGGCCAGTTTTAAATCTTTAAGGCCCTCCATCAGGTGTTCTCTACGGACTCCACTAGCAATATCCTCTTCTAGATTATCAACTCATATTTTAAGAGCTCTGGACAAGGTGGTAAGGGCAATGGCTGGATGTAATGCCGATCCCAGGGCCAGGTATGCCTTAATCAGGTCAGCGTCCAATCGCTTTTCCATTGGCTCCCTTAAATATGCCATTGAATCTATGGGAAGAGTTGTTCTTTTCGCCATTTGAATGACTGCTGCATCAATTTTCGGAACCGAAATCCATGATTTGCAGTCCTCAGGTGCATACGGGTATAATCTGGGGACTTTGCTCTTTAAAGTTACCTTCCTCTCAGGTCTATTCCATTCTGCACCTATTACCTCCTTGATGGCCGAATGAACTGGAAAGGTGGGTCTGTTAGGCTTCAGATCTTCAAAATATCTGTCAGACTCCTTCTTCTCCCTGCTTTCTTCAGGAATTCTTAACGTGTCTCTGATAAGATAAACCAACTTATCCACAGACCTGGAATCCAGAGATTTTGAGTCACACTCATCCTCTTCTTCCTCTGAATAATCTTCCATCATATCAGATTCCTCTTCTGATTCCACATAGCTTTCCACTCTGGGACGCTTGGGGATAGCCATCTTACTAGAGGATTTAAACCCTTCAGCAATTGCTTCTGAAATCCATTTCTTTAAGTCAGCCTGTGGGGAACTTTTCTTATCCCAGTCCATCGCTGTCGTCATGCAAGATCTGCACAAATTATTTCCTGGAGGAGCCACTTGGTTGCAGTTTGCACATCTGTTGGATTTTTCTCTATATTTTCTGGGAGAATTCTCTTGAGATTTTTCTGGGCTGAAAATAGAGGCCAATATGCATAATATTATAGGCCTGTAATGGAACTCTTTTCCCCCCTTAATTCAATAAGAACATATGCGGCTCACCTATGTCTTCTAGAGCGAGATCTTGAGGCAGAGGGAGAAGCCATCTAGAATAATTTATTGTAGAAGAAAAATTTTAAGCAGCAAGAAAAAAATAATAATACAAAAAAGTACCAATAAAATAGGATTTTTACCTTTTAACCAGATTCTGAAAGAAAAAGGCAGCTTTCCTTATCATCAGAAGATCAGAGAAGAAGCCAGGATCAATTCCGAGTGATTTTTTAAAATTTTCATTTTTGGCGCGATATCCCTTTAAGCGTGCAAATATTCCGCGCATGCGCAGAACACCCGCCGGACGCCATCGGTACTGCGCATGCACCGGAAAGCCGAACACAGAAGAGACAGACCGGAGGAAAGCCCCTGCACCAGGCTGACACAGAGGAGGAATAAGAAGAAGACTGATGCAGGTAAGTAACAGCCACCAGCCAGATTTTAGCTACCATTTTAGAGGAAGCACTATAATCTGCACCCCAAAGGAAATAAAAAGAAACAGAAAGAACTTACCCTAGCTTCTCCCAAGTACTGACCTCAGATCAGGGGGGTTAGATGCCATAAGGGGAATTTTTAAGGCAACAGCTGACCCCACATCAATATGGATTGAAACTTTTCTCCCATAATAGTACAGATGCTAATCTGTACTAAACTCAGTTAGTCCTGCCCGTGCAGGCTGTTTACTGAGTTCTTCAGATGAAGAGAGGCTGAACTTCATCTGGAGGCCCATGGTACACATGGGAAGGTGGCCCAAAATAAAATATCCTGTGTGTCCTGAAAGGACAGGAAAAAAAGACTGTGGGATAGAAGGAGGAGGGACCTTTTATACCCAGTCTGGTCCGTATTTAATTAATTTTATCCTGTCCTGTTCCTGATTAGGGCTGAGCTACCCATAAGTGATGCTGCCATGATTAGCCAGGAAAGTATTTTTTTAAAACATTAAAAAAAAAACTTACAACGCACTGTTCCAAATTATTACTCACAGTAAGTTTCAAAACACTTTAAAGGCTGTAAAGAACTGAACATTGTCATTTGTTGTGTTTGCAGCATATTTACTGAAATCAAAAGCTATTTCAATCAAACTTATAACAAAATTTTAACTCTTTAAACATTTTAACAGGTCATTTTAACATAGGACCCCTTATTTGATAGCAGCTTGACACGTCTTGCATCCATTGAACTTGTGAGTTTTTGGACAGTTTCTGCTTGAATTTGTTTGCAAGATGTCAGAATAGCCTCCCAGAGCTGCTGTTTGGATGTAAACTGCCTCCCACCCTCATAGATCTTTTGCTTGAGGATGCTCAAAAGGTTCTCAATAAGATTGAGGTCAGGGGAGGATGGAGGCCACACCATGACTTTCTCTCCTTTTCTCCCCATAGCAACCATTGATGCAGAGGTATTCTTTGCAGCATGAGATGGTGCATTGTCATGCATGAAGATGATTTTATTACGGAAAGCATAGTTCTTCCTTCTGTACCAGGGAAGAAAGTGATCTGTCAGAAACTCCACATTCTTTGCAGAGGTCATCTTTACACCTTCGGGGACCCTAAAGGGGCCGACCAGCTCTCTTCCCATGATTCCGACCCAAAACATGACTCCACCACTGCCTTGCTGACTTCGCAGCCTTGTTGGAACATGGTGGCCATCCACCAACCATCCACTACTCCATCCATCTGGACCATCCAGGGTTGCACGGCACTCATCAGTGAACAGGACTTTTTGAAAATTAGTCTTCATGTATGTTCCTGCCTAATGCAGCCGTTTCTGCTTGTGAGCATTGATTAGTGGTGACCGAATAGAAGGTTTATGCACAGTTGCAAGACTCTGGAGGACTCTACACCTTGATGTCCGTGGGACTCCAGAGGCACCAGCAGCTTCAAATATCTGTTTGCTGCTATGTAATGGTATTTTAGCAGCTGCTCTCTTGATCCGATGCATGGATCTGGCAGAAATCTTCCTCAACGTGCCTTTATCTGCACGAAACCATCTGTGCGCTGAATCAGCCACAAATCTCTTAATAGTGCGATGATCGCGCTTAAGTTTTCGTGAAATATCTAATGTTTTCATACCTCGTCCAAGGCATTGAACTATTTCACTCTTTTTGGCAGCAGAGAGATCCTTTTTCTTCCCCATATTGCATGAAAATGGTGCTCTGCTTAATAATGTGGAACACCCTCCTTTAGTAGTTTTCCCTTAAATTGGGCTCACCTGGTAATCTAATTATCACAGGTGTCCGAGATTGTTTTCAGTAATCAAAAGAGCCCTGAGACACAATGCCATCCATGAGTTAAACTGAAAAACAAAATATTTAATCTTTGTGACACTTAAATAGAATTTGCATAAAAATTTGAAACAGGGTGTAGATATAGATAGATAGATAGATAGATAGATAGATAGATAGATAGATAGATAGATAGATAGATAGATGGATAGACACATTTATGACCTAGTCGTCTATAAGTTCTTTAGGAGCAGCATGTTTATTTCAAACTAAGATAAAATGTGAATATTACAATTCAGTATATAATGAAATCATATGGGAGCAGTTCAGTCAGTATATTTTGACCATAAATACAATGTTGGTAGGTTATGGTCAACAATTTGATGCCAACTATAATGAAATTGGGAGAAAAAATAAAGAGGGCATAGTTTATTTAAAAATAAGTGAGAAATTAATAGCCCACCAAAATAAAAATATTCATATTTATAATCTTGAAATAAAGGTCATCATGATGATTCATCAGGTCAAGGAAATGCCATAGTAATGCACTGATTATTGCTGGTGCCCCACAAAATATTTTAAATTATACCACACAAAATCCTTGTTCCAATGAATGTAAATAATACCAGAAAATATAAGTTTTCGAAGTACAATAGAGATATTTTATCATTGCTCCAATCCATTATAAACAAAAGAAAAGATATATAATTTATTGTCATCAGTATTCTGTTCTAGAAAGGAGGCTATACCACCACAGCTTCTTCTAAAGGACAAAGTTAAGTTCTCCTAGTTGATATTCTAGATGTTCCTCAACAACACACGGGAGACTTCTTAGAGCTGTTGGGGTGAATAAAAGCAGATTTGCTCACAGCCAGATAGAAATTCGAATTTGCTGTATATGTTTCAGGCTACATAGATGGACAATGATATTTTTTTGTATTATCCCCGAGACTTATGATAATATCAGAAGAGGATTCTTGAAAAGTCCTTGAAATCAGTTGTTATATTCTGGAAATTGTATTGACTATTTTCTGTAGTATGATATAAATCAATGTGAGATGATTTCTTGCCGTGAAGATCATCTTTAAAATATATCACATTTTAGAAATATCTTACACTTTTTAGTAGATCCATTAAAAAGAACCTTCACTTTATTTTACAATAATGATGTTTTTTTTAACATTGTTATCAGCTATTGCCTTCTATCCATTATTATGTGCGTATCTGTATCTGTAATACACTAAAATAACACATTGCTTCTGCAAAATCTCAGCCTGCCCTACTAGTTCATCAATTAAAAACAAAGGCTTTAAATAATAACATGTACAAACAAACAGTCTACAAGATGACTTGATAAGGTAGAGCTTTAAAAATAAGAGATCGCCTATGTAACCTTTATGAAATAAAAAAAAATGATTGGATAACTTTGAAAACTTAGTTAATAAAAATAACAAAATGCAAATACACCAAGTCTGCTTTAAATTATCAATAAGTAGTTGAGCATATTTACAGCATCTGTTTTATTCCCAGTTCCTTAAAAAGAGGTAATTTGTCATCTGCATAACAGAATTAAAAATATGTAATAGAAAGTCACTTATTTCCTATATGGTAAAATCCAACCCTTTAATGAACAAACTCTGAATGACATCATTTGATTTGATGTTATGTCATCATTCTGTCTCGTTGTTAGGATATTTTTTTAGTTTTTTCTTGTTAGTAGCAATGACATAGCGCCAACATATTACAGAACACTTTACAATTATAGGAAGGGGATATTTAGAGGCTCTGCTCAAACGAGTTTACACAAGGCTTTAAGGTAGGCCGATATACTGTGCGTTAGGGGTCTTGTCTATGGACAATTACTGGTGAGAGTTGGCTATAACCATTGTTTTAGCCAACCAATATACAAAGTGATCTACTTTCTTATTGTTGGCAGAACTTTACTGCACTATATCCTTTTCCTGTAGGCAATGTGTGGCCCAATCTAAATAATAATAATACCAAAGTAATCAACCTGGAACAGTACATTCAGATTACTCTGGTTTTCAAGTACATCCTTGATGTCTTGCCCAGCATCCAGGGGTTGTTACTATTACCCAACTTAATGGTACTCGTTTTATCTACGTCAGAAAAATGAAGGACTGAGGCAACGCTGCCAGTATTTGAACCGGCAGCCACCAATGGGTGAACAGATTTAACAGATTATGCATTAGCTCACTGAGCTATCTCTCTGGCACATTTCTTACCTCATCACTCAGTATATCCTCACATTCACTGAAGATAAATAAAACAACAAACAGTCAAAAGATAATATAATATTTATTTGCATAAATACCTACCGTTGCTATGAATATAGAGATGGAATTGTGAGCAGCATGTTACAATGCAAAACATTTTTTTTAAAATCAGATTATCGCAATCTTTTTTTCAGTATGCATTAAAATATATGAATGAAATTCATGTAGTAAACCTATGAATAAAAGTAGCACAGACATAGTAATACATCGAATATTAAAAGGTTTACTAGTTTATTATATTTTGCTATTTACCAACTAATTGCGATGTTTATGTTTGACCTGGGAATGTCAAGGGAGACACTGCAAGCTCCCTACAGCCATCAGGGCTATATTACATCCCCCTGCTGTTAGACATATTTATAAAATTACACAATTTAGTCATTTTCTGTCAGGAAAACATATTTTGAGTCCCTCGGATGCAATGTTATTGATGTAAATAGTCAAGATTTTGAGGTTATGGGGAAGCTTGTCACATTTTTGTTCCATATGCACCATGGATCCCACCACCTAAGGAACTCAAAGAACATCTGCTAAGTTCTCTGTCTCCCATGTGTTCAGCTAAATCAGTATTAACTGTATCTGGAGAGAAGCAGTGCAAGTGATTGCAGCCAGAATTTTCTGTAATTATTTCAATTTGGGTGACTGCCAAATAATGTCTTCAAAACCAGCACAGTACAAATTAATACTTGTCAGTGAAAGAGCCATAGCCAGCAGGAAATTATTATGGGGGAGGAGGCAGCCGCTGAATAGTAACAGTTTGTCCTTGAGAGATATCCATAAAATGTGTTATGTTGTATATATTTTGCAGATGATAGTAGCCTCGTTGAACTTGAATAAAATTATCAACAACGGTTTTTGAAGAGGATACATTTTGATATAAAAAAAAATATAATCTATAATAAATGTGTTTTCCTTGATTTAAATGATGTTACATATAGCGAGTTGGTGGAATGCAAATGTAATTAAATGTTTTGGATATAAAGCAGTTTGTCAAACTGTGACATGTGGCACGAAGTGGCTGATAATCTGTGATACGCATGGACACAAAATGGCATGATTTCAAAAGAGCGTGCATAATGCCTGCCTTTTCAAGTAGTAGCTATTTGAATTCTAGAATATACCATTTATAATGCAAGTCTATACCGAGAATATAGCTATGTTTTATAAAAACACAAATCTTGCAAAATAGCAAACCAGGACTAGGCAAAAAATAAAAAGCAGTCCAGAAAATTATTTAACACTAACCCAATATTGAACCAGTGTTGTGCAGGTAAAAGTGTCCAAAAAATAAAACAAAAAATAATTTAAATTTGTTCCAAGTTTATAGAGCGGGCACTCAAATAAATCTCACTACATGTTATCCCATACTCAGCCAGGCAGCCATGCTCACTCCCCCTGCCTCTCGCTTCAGCCACCTGCCCTTCAGGCTGATCAACTTTAGGAAGTTTCACTGAAAAGAGTTGCAGTCCACAGAGCTTCCTTGTTAACACTTGCTGTCTGGCTGATGTCTGAGCTAAATCACAGTGTGGGTTGCTAGTGCCTCATCTCACCTCTGTTGGCACATCAATTCATATCTCCCAGTCATCTACTTCCAACTGGTAAAAAAAAAAACAACTCCCAGTCACTTACTCCCAACCTGCTTAACCCCCCACCTCCCAGTCACTTATCTCCCACCCAGGAAAAAAACGGAAAAAAAGTAAATCAGAGCAAAAATGATGAAGATTCTTAGTTGCAGTAATGGAAGTTAAATTGAGACTGAGGAAAAAGAAGGATGCACAGTTATACAAAGGAATTTACAGCTAGGAGTGGCAAGCAGGGAGGGAGGTAGGAGGCGGGGCATGTTAGGAGGGGGGTGGTGGAACAGACTAGCCATTTGCTGCACATATTAAAATATTTGCCTATTAAATAGGGATGTGCATGGGGTAAATTTTCGATTCGGCATTCCGAAATTCGGGACTTCGGCAATTCGGAACTTCGGCACTTCAACACTTTGGAACTTCGGCACTTCAACACTTCAGCAACTTCAGCAACTTCGGAACTTCGGAATTTCGGGACTTCGGCCCTTCAGGACTTCTCTTGCAGCCACTTAGTAGATAACTCCCTAATTCCCACGGTATTAGGGAGTTATCTACCAAAAGGCTGAAAGACCTAAATTGGTCTTTCAGCCAAATTTACTAATTGCGCGGAGCCCTCCATGGGTGAACATGGATTATTTTTTTGCGCTCGGGTTTTTATTTTATTTTCAAAGTGTGTCAGTTATTATGGATTTTTATTTGGCCTTTTTTGGGACTGAAAATTTTTTAGAAAAAAGAAGACATCAAATGGTAAGTTTTATTTTTATTTTTTTAAGGTACCTAGTTAATGGTCCCCCCTCACTATTTTTAAGGTGAGGGGGGTAGGTAGGGGTTAAATAATCTTTTTGGGAGGGGGGTAACTAGGGGTTTGGGTACCCCTAGTCACCTGGGGTGGTTATATTTTTATTTAGGGCCCCCACCTGCCGCTCATGGCTGAGGACAATAGGTCCCCCCCTATTGGTATTTAGGGCCCCCACCGCTGCTCAGGGGTGGGGGTTGGGGGGAGGACAATATGTCCCCCACCTTATTCTAACTTAGGGCCTCACCCTCCGCTCAGGGGTGGTGGCCAGGGGGAGGACAATAGGTTCCCCCGACCTTATTTTACTTTAGGGCCCCCACCCACCGTTCAGGGGTGGGAGCAATAGGGGCAAGAGGTCCCCCCTTCAGGTTAGAAGCCCCCACTCACGCGACACGGATGGGGGCTCTAGAGGGGGACACGTGTTTTGGGGTTTTTTTTAACAGTGAGCAGCCACAGGCTGCTCGCTGTTTACTATACATGCCCCTACAAGCTGTATAGCGAGTAGGCGCATAATTTACTAATACTAAGGATTGCACATGTCTTCTATTAACCCCTTAAGACCGCAGCCAAATGTACAAATTGTGATCCAAAAAAAATGTAAACAATATATGTCTATATGTCTGTTCAACAATAATTTACCTCTTTCATATTAAATGCACCCACACATATAATTTTATTCAGGGGAAACAGGGCTTTCATTTGACATCAAATATTTAGGTGTGGAACATAATTTAATATGCATAAAATATAAAAAAAATGAGAGAAAATAAGATTTATTTTTTTATTTTCTTAGTTCTACGTGACATTTTAACTTTAAATGTCATAATACTGATGGCTTTTCCTGCAATAAAATACACATATTTGTATTCAGCGATGTCTCACGTGTAAAACAGTACCCACAAAACAGGTTTTATGGTGTTTTGGAAAGTTACAGGGTCAAATATAGCATGTTACACTTTTCAGTTTTTTCACATTGAAATTCGCCAGATTGGTTACGTTGCCTTTGAGACTGTATGGTAGCCCAGGAATGAGAATTACCCCCATTATGGCATACCATTTGCAATAGTAGA
>OW240912.1:33178723-33218551 GCA_933207985.1 Pelobates cultripes | reverse complement strand
CGCTACTACCGCCTTTGTGCAAAATGACCTCCAGCAGGCCACAACTGTGCATGTGTCTGCTCAAACGGTCAGAAACAGAATCCATGAGGGTGGTATGAGGGCCACAGGTGGGGGGTTGTGCTTACAGTCACTGTGACTGTCACTCTGATCACCTCCGGCAGATCGCGGTAATTGGCAGGCCTGTGATGTCTTATATAGAAAGAAGACATCACAGGCTATTTACCTAAGGTTGTTTTGACACTTTCTACGAAGCCAATTCACCGCAAACCTCTGCTAAATATTGGAGTAAAATTGTGTTTTATTTAGTTTTTGGCACACAAACTTATAACAAAGAACTTCTTGTGTGTATTTTGTAAAGTTGGTGTGTGCTATTCCTGTACAAAGTTTTTTATTTTGTGTTCAGTTACATCTGCAGAGTAAAATGACACCCCCATTGTATGTCTTTGGCACTATTACGTGAAGCTACAGTGCCATAAAGTATTCACAGAAGAATTTTGAGAGACAGATTTAATGAGCCTATGCTTTCGTTTGGGGTATTATAACAGTTTGACTGTTTCAGGGCCGTCTTTAATATTTATTGGACCATGGGCAAAGCATTTGTTTGGGCCCCCTGGACCCTGTACACCCTCCCCAGGCGTGCAATCACATTATCACCCTTAATACAGAAGAGAGGTGCAAGAATATTTTTTGGGGCGTCCCTATTGCAAGGATGTTTAAAAGGTAGATCCCCATCTGTCGTGCAACTCCAGCAATACCTTGATAGCTGGGGCTCTACCATTTACCCATGTTTGCAGGTTTGTATTTAACACTAAGAAGTTTTTGTGTGTTTCAATGTAAACAGGTTTTTGTATGGCATATGTTTGTATGTGGTGTTGGTGTTTGAATGTAAGCATGTATTTATGTGTAGTGTTGGTTTTTGAATGCAGGGGTGCGTATACATATAATGTTGGTGTTTAACACAGACGTGTATTTGTATGTAGTGCTGAAGCTTTAATGCAGGGGTGTATTTGTGTGTAGTGTTAGCGTGTGAATGTTGAGATGTATGCACATATACACACACAAACACACAAGTAGATATACACACACTAACACATAGATACACAACCTGACACACATACAGACACACATACTAATAACATAACATACAGATACAGCGAAACACACAAAGACAACATACAGATACACACTGACACACATACAGACACACCAATACACATCCTGACATACAAAAAGATTCAAACACTGACACACATGCAGTTACACAGACACACATATACACACCTGACACACTGGCAGATACACACACAGACTTCATACAGATACACACACAATGACAACATATAGATACACACACAGATATACAGACACATAGAGACAGACATACTTACACAGACACAAAAACTGAGAGACACATTGACACACACTGGCATACTGACACAAACTGACAGACTGACAGGCATGCTGACTGACACATACACTGACAGGCATACTGACAGACACTGACACATACACTGACAGGCATACTGACACATACACTGACAGGCATACTGACACACACACTGACTACTGACACATACTGACACATACTGACAGACATACTGACAGACATACTGACTGACAGACAGCATACTGACAGACACACTGACAGACACAATGACTGACAGACACACTGACAGACACACTGACAGACATACTGACAGACACACTGACAGGCATACTGACAGACACACTGACAGACACACTGACAGGCACACACTGACAGACACACTGACAGACATACTGACAGACACACTGACAGACACACTGACAGAGACACTGACAGACATACTGACACACACTGACAGACACACACACTGACAGGCATACTGACAGACACACTGACACACACACTGACAGGCATACTGACAGACTGACAGGACATACTGACAGACACTGACAGACACACTGACTGACAGACATACTGACAGACATACTGACAGACACACTGACAGACACACTGACAGGCATACTGACAGACATACTGACAGACACTGACAGACACACTGACAGGCATACTGACACACACACTGACAGACACACTGACAGGCATACTGACAGACACACTGACAGACATACTGACATATACACACAAAATTTACACTATTATACCCACCCTCCAGTTTCATACCTTGGAGGGTGGCTGAAGCTGCTGGGAGTTGGGGTCTGGCTAGCTCGGCCCAGACCCCCTCTGCTCTGCCTCATCCTCCTCCCGCGCGGCTCCTCTCTTTATGGGAGGAAGTGACGCGCAGCTGTCACTTCCTCCCAGCCGGCTGCCAAAAAGCAAGAGGGCCCGGTCGCGCTCTTAAAGCGCCAGAGCGCAAGACCGGGCCCCTGCTGACAGAAGCCCACCGGGTGGCCCTTAGTGCATGGGCCACCCGGTGGGCCTCCTTAGTGTGCAGCTGCACCGGCGAGTGGGAGAAATGCTTGAGGCAAGCGGGGCCCACGGTGCAGCTGCTTCGGGCCCCTCAGGAGTAACTGGGCCCGGGGCAGCTGCCCCATTTGCCCCGCGGTAAAGACGGCCCTGGACTGTTCAAAAAACCCCCACAAAGGCCTACCATTTGTAAAAGTAGACACTCCAGGGTATCTCATAAGGTGCATATTGTGCCTTAACATGCCCCATTTTATTCACCAATAAATGCCAAAGTGTGTGATAAAAAATAATGTTGTGCTTTTTTTTACATATGGATTGCATTTTTGCTGGGCATTTTGTATTTTTCACATGTGCCACTAAGTTCAAAGCCCCCAAATTATGTTCAGCTAAGTCTTCTGAGTAAAAGGACACCCCCATTGTATGTCTTTGGCACTATTTCGTGAAGCTACAGTGCCATATAGGAGACCTGTCCTTTTCAGTACTCACAGTAGAATTTTGAGAGACGAATTTAATGAGCCTATGCTTCCGTTTGGGGTATTATAACAGTTTGACTGTTCAAAAAAAAAACCACAAATACCTACCATTTGTAAAAGTAGACACTCCAGGGTATCTCATAAGGTGCATATTGTGCCTTAACATGCTCCCATTTTTTCACCAATAAATGCAAAAGTATGTTGTAAAAAATAATTTTGTGCATTTTTTACATATGGATTGCATTTTTGCTGGGCATTTTGTATTTTTCACATGTGCCACTAAGTTCAAACCCCCCAAATTATGTTCAGCTAAGTCTTCTGAGTAAAAGGACACCCCTATTGTATGTCTTTGGCACTATTTCGTGAAGCTACAGTGCCATATAGGAGACCTGTCCTTTTCAGTACTCACAGGAGAATTTTGAGAGACGGATTTAATGAACCTATGCTTCCGTTTGGGGTATTATAACAGTTTGACTGTTCAAAAAAAAACCACAAAGGCCTACCATTTGTAAAAGTAGACACTCCAGGGTATCTCATAAGGTGCATATTGTGCCTTAACATGCCCCCATTTTTTCACCAATAAATGCCAAAGTATGTGGTAAAAAATATTTTGTGCATTTTTTACATATGGATTGCATTTTTGCTGGGCATTTTGTATTTTTCACATGTGCCACTAAGTTCAAACCCCCCAAATTATGTTCAGCTAAGTCTTCTGAGTAAAAGGACACCCCCATTGTATGTCTTTGGCACTATTTCGTGAAGCTACAGTGCCATATAGGAGACCTGTCCTTTTCAGTACTCACAGTAGAATTTTGAGAGACGGATTTAATGAGCCTATGCTTCCGTTTGGGGTATTATAACAGTTTGACTGTTCAAAAAAACCCACAAAGGCCTACCATTTGTAAAAGTAGACACTCCAGGGTATCTCATAAGGTGCATATTGTGCCTTAACATGCCCCCATTTTTTCACCAATAAATGCCAAAGTAAGTGGTAAAAAATAATTTTGTGCATTTTTTACATATGGATTGCATTTTTGCTTGGCATTTTGTATTTTTCACATGTGCCACTAAGTTCAAAGCCCCCAAATTATGTTCAGCTACGTCTTCTGAGTAAAAGGGCACCCCCATTGTATGTCTTTGGCACTATTTCGTGAAGCTACAGTGCCATATAGGAGAACTGTCCTTTTCAGTACTCACAGGAGAATTTTGAGAGACGAATTTAATGAGCCTATGCTTCCGTTTGGGGTATTATAACAGTTTGACTGTTCAAAAAACACCCACAAAGGCCTACCATTTGTAAAAGTAGACACTCCAGGGTATCTCATAAGGTGCATATTGTGCCTTAACATGCTCCCATTTTTTCACCAATAAATGCCAAAGTAAGTGGTAAAAAATAATTTTGTGCATTTTTTACATATGGATTGCATTTTTGCTTGGCATTTTGTATTTTTCACATGTGCCACTCAGTTCAAAGCCCCCAAATTATGTTCAGCTACGTCTTCTGGGTAAAAGGACACCCCCATTGTATGTCTTTGGCACTATTTCGTGAAGCTACAGTGCCATATAGGAGACCAAGCAATTTCAGTTTTTAACCCCAACTTTGAATTTTGACGCTGGGCCTATGTGCAATTTCCAAGCATCTTAGCAGGTTTTATATTCAAACTACCCCACAAAGGCCTACCATTTCTTAAAGTAGATACCCCAGGGTATTTCAAAAGGTATATTCTAAACCTTAGTGTATGATATTTTTTTTGTTAGTTTGTACCAAGTCTAGTTGCAATTAGCATTTTTTCTGCCTTTTTGACACAAACTTGGAGATGTTACTGTATATTTTGCTATCCTTATGTGTGCTACGGCAGTATAAGACCTACCATGTTGCTCAGCTATGTCATCTTAGTGATACAATAACCCCATGTGTACCTTTTTCAGAGTTATGTGGATGTTGAAGGGGCACATTGGAGACCAAGTCATATCAGTTTTTACCGAACTTTGAATTTGGACGCTGGGTCTATGTGCAATTTCCAAGCATCTTAGCAGGTTTTAAATTCAAACTACCCCACAAAGGCCTACCATTTCTTAAAGTAGATACCCCAGGATATTTCAAAAGTTATATTCTAAACCTTAGTGTAGGATAATTTTTTTGTTAGTTTGTACCAAGTCTAGTTGCAATTAGCATTTTTTCTGCCTTTTTGACACACACTTGGAGATGTTACTGTATATTTTGCTATCCTTATGTGTGCTACAGGCAGTATAACACCTAATATGTTGCTCAGCTATGTCATGTTAGTGCAACAATAACCCCATGTGTACCTTTCTCAGGGTTATGTGGATGTTGAAGGGGCACATTGGAGACACACCACTTCCAGATTTTTCAAAAGTGGATGCTGGGCCCAAGTCTCATTGTAGCAGCTCAGGCCTGCAAATTGCCCCTCAAAGGCCACATATATTTTTAAGTATAAGCAGCTCATCAATTCAAATTATGAAAAAGTGCAGACTATTTGCTGTGAAAAGGGGGAATAGTTGGGGTAAACTTATCCGGGGGTAGTACCCAGTCATCTGCATCCCGGGCAAAGCTGTCATGGATTCCGAAACCAAAACACAGACAGACCACAAAGAGAGAGAACACAGAGAGAAACTTGTAATACCGGTCCTTAGAATGGCCGGGCTATACAAGCAGAGAATTGTCAAGGTACAAGCCGAGGTCAAAGGAGTAAAGAGAAACGGAACAACGATAGGACAAGCCGAGGTCAAGGATCAGAGAAGACAGGATAAGCAGGAGACAAAGCCAAGATTTGGTAACCAATCAGACAGATGACTTAAAAAATCACACCCCAAAACTGGTCTACTTATTCGGCCTGGGTGTGAAAATTTTTAAAACAGTGGCCAATGCATAGGCCGGGCTGAGAGGGGCAATCAGGGCAGTAATAGCTGGTCTCAGCTCTTACACACCTCTCGTAACACACCCTGCACCTTTTCTGGGGGTTTTATTTTGTAGGGGTTGGTGGAATCTTAAAGCAGAAGTGACCTGCTTCCATTCTTCTGCTAGGCTCCACTGATGGTCTCCTTGTGTGGCACTCAAGTAGCCCAGAAATGAGGTTAAACTGGAACGAAAGAAAAGTGATATTCAGCCCAGCATTTGCCTTTTTGAAAATGACAAATGCATTGTGTATTGCCATCTGCATCAGATATATGCCCACTTTTTTATACACTCATTTGCATTTCTCTCTGCCACGAACTGCGACCCTCCGAGTGTTTTCACCATGAATGGTGGTTAAGATGAACACATCCTTTTTATCCCTGTATTTGAGTGCCAGCAGTTGCTGCTGTTTCCCCCCTTTTAATTTTTTTGTTCGCTAGAGCCTTTGGGAAACCTGTGTGAGTCTTTCGAATAGTGCCACAGGCCACCGTCTCAAAGCAGTATAACATTTTTAACAGTGGGATGCTATTATAAAAGTTATCAATGTATAAATGATAACCTTTATTAAGTAGTGGCATTATTAAGTCCCAGACAATTTTCCCACTCGTCCCTACTATATCTGGGCAACCTGGGGGATCAAGGTGGCTATCCCTTCCTTCGTATACACAGAAGGTGTATACGTAGCCACTGCCACTTTCACACAGTTTATAAAATTTGATCCCATATCGGGATCTTTTGGATGGGATATATTGTCTAAATCCCAGTCTTCCCTTGAACTTCATGAGGGACTCGTCAATGGAAATGTTTTTATCGGGGGTATATATAGTGGCTGTTAAAGTGGGCAATTAAAGGGCGGCACTTGCTATTATCACTAAAGTGCATAAATCGCAGTATGTCTTCATATCTTTCCCTCTGCATTGTCTCGGCAAAAATGGGGGTATTGCAAATAGGATGTTTAGACCAATACATCCTAATTGTGGGCTTTTTAATTAGCCCCGTTAACATGGTCAGTGCCCAGAATTGTTTCAATTCTGGCACACTGGTTGGGTTCCATCTCTCTTTCCTGGAGATAAGAGAGTCTGGATTGCGTGCCAGATACTGCTCCGCATAGAGATTAGTCTGGGTGACTAGCTCCCCAAAAATCTCATCCCCCAAGAACAGCTGCATAACATCCAGCGCACTATAGCCCGACAGGTCAGCTTGTATGCCAGGATTGGCTGTAAACACTGGGATGTCTGGGGAAAAATTATTAAGGGGTACCCAGTCATCTGCGCCATGTTCAGCATTAGGGGAACCATCGATTTCCCCTTATGTTCCTGCAGTATCTGGCACATAGTCCCTGTCCCCTGCGTCCCCTGTGTCCCCTGCGTCACTCTCCGAGGCAGTGTCTGTCGCCTCTGAGTCGGCCGCTAACAGGGCATAAGCCTCCTCTGCACTATACTTCCTGAACATTGTTAAATACAGTTAACACAGCTAACAAAACTTTAACTAAATAACTAATTTTTTTTGTAAAAAAATGTTATTCCCGAATTCCCACTAATTTCCACCCACCCAAGTAACTAAATCATAAACTAATAAAATCAAATAATAAAATTTAACCCCTTAAGGTTACAAAAAACATAAAACTTAACCCTTGAAAGTAAAAAAAAAAATATATCACAGTAAAGTACTGTGACCTGTATATTGAACAGCAGGGAAAGGGTTATTTTATTTTTTTTTATACAGGGGAAAGGGGTAGGCAACTTTTAATACAACTTAACTATTCCTCAGGGACACAATGTAGCACGATCCGTCTCTCTCCACTTCACAAACCCACAAGAGGTGGAGGGAGGCGGATCAGATGTCCCAGCAGCATTGTGACCGCTGTGACTGGCTGTCACAGCGATCACATGGGCTGGGACATCGCAATTTTCTGTTGCTGGTCTGCCCCTGACTCGGAGGCACCCAGCAACAGCATTAACCCCGCGATCGCCGGCACCGTGGCGATCAGGGGTAAATTTTAATGCGTGACGGACAAGGTCCATCACTTGTCATTAACCCTTTCCCCTGACTGACGGACCTCATCCATCACTCGTCCTTAAGGGGTTAAGGGGCTAAATCCTATCAGCCAGATTATTATTTACTACAGGTAACTGCAAATATAAATATTACAATAGTAAACTATAAGTAAAAGTGGTAAATTACTATGTAGTAAATAGGTAGAAGAAATCCGGTGAGGTATCTTCTGAATCACAGTCCATACCTTAACACTGCAGTATTCAAATGAAGATTTTTAGTTGCAGGAATGGAAGTTAAATTGGGTCTTAAAACTGCAGTGTTCAAATGAAGATTTCACACTTGTAACCATCAGCAGCAGGGTATTGACCGTGTAAACCATCCAAGAAAATAAAAAACAGAAACATAATATTGCCTTATAAAGGTGATAGTAAGGATAATAAATAGATTTAAAAAATCTTTACTTACACTTTATGAAACAGATATTCCACTCTGATTATGAAGTGTTGGTATGATCTCCTGAGCGCAAGACTTATTTTTGTGTTTTTGCATTCACTTTTGTATCACCCATCCCATGTGTTCCCTATTAAGGGTTAATACGTATGTAGGGGTTTAGAAAAATACACCTCTCTGTCTTATTAGAGATGTTGTTGCCTGAAGCTAATGGAAGCAAGATGAATTGTTAGTGTAGGATCCACCTGCACAGTGGGCACAGCACAGGTTGCTTCCTGCTCCCTGCAGAGTGTTTCCGGTCTTCACAGACAGGGGGCAGCTGGGATACCAGGTCAAGTCCCGGGTTCCCCTGCCTGCAGGAAGCATTCTGCTAGGGTGCTAAGGTTACTGCAAACCCAGCTCCCAGAGCAGATAGTCGGTGGGCACCATCGAGGCAGAGGGAGCCCAGCAGATGAAGCAGCTGCGCTTCAGCCCCAGACAGGAGCAGCCCACCCAGACACATCCCGGTGGGCGCCTCCAGCAGATTCGTGCCCCAGGCAAATGTCTTGTTCGACTAATGGTGGTGCCTGCCCTTGGTGCTGTTCATTATGGCCAAAAATATCCAATTTGGATTGTTCAAAAAGTCATGTAGTTTGTTCAGATGAAACTTTGCAAAACTAAGCCTTGCTGCCATGTTCTTTTTAATGAGAAGAGGCCTTCTCCTGGCAACGCTTCCAAACAAACCATGCTTGTTCAGTCTTTTTCTAATTGTACTGACATGAACTTTAACATGCTAACTGAGTCCTGTAGAGTCTGAGATGTAACTCTTGTATTTTTGCAATTTCTCTGAACATTGCACGGTCTGACCTTGGGGGGAATTTGCAGGAACGTCCACTCCTTGGAAGACTGGCAACTGTCTTGAATACTTTCCACTTTTGAATAATCTTTCTCACTGTAGATTAATGGACATTAAATTATTTGGAAATGGCCTTATAACCCTTCCCAATTTGATGGGCAGCAACAATTGATTCTCTAAGATCATTGCTGATGCCATTCATCCTTGGCATTGTGAATGCTACAGTCCAGCAAACTGGTAAAACTTTGGCTTTTATAGAGATGGTCAAACCTGATGATGATCAATAATCAAGGGCATTTTATTAGCAACACATGTCTGCTACCTAGCCTTTTAATTCATAAGGAAGCAGAACTGGTGTACTTAGTTTTTCACAAAAGCGTATTCATTAAAATGTTAATATGTTAATAAATATTTTTGTTAAATAAATCATGACACGGTGTAATATGACATGTGTTGGTGTTCATCTGAGTTTGTATTTTCCTAATTTTAAGACCTGCTAAGGAACAGATGATTGTTAACATGTCCCGGGATGTAAAATGATAGAATTTAAAGAGGGTGTACTTTCTTCTTCCCATGACTGCATATATATATATATATTTTATATACATATATAATTTATCTTGGGTTTTATAACTTAGCATAAGGCTGTTTACTTTTTAACTGACATTTTGTTCTATGCTATATTTTCTGATCTCTTTTGACAGATTGTCGGTAGCTATTATACCCAAACCCTTTGAATCCCTTAACGACATTGTGGACACAGTTTTGTCAACAGTTCAATAGTTCAGTGGTCAATAATTTAATACATGCAGCTACATGCATATTTAGCAGCGGTTAATGTACCATTTTCTGTGTGACTTGGATCACTCCATAGATGATGCAGAGCTGTAATTGTTTAGTCCTTTAAGTGCCATAAAGATTAGGCAATTAATAAAAATGTGCAGCGTTGACGGTATATTTAACTATTTAATTGCTGGAACTACGTGCAACATGGTCTATACACCAAAGGAATTGCCATGTTCCTAGCACATAAATAACAAATAAATATTGCTACTGTTGTTAATCCATTCACAGCACAAAATATAAAAAATGTGTATGCCAAACATGTTGTCTCATCTTAATTCGTATGGTAGAAAT
The DNA here is from genome assembly GCA_933207985.1 of Pelobates cultripes. Taxonomy (NCBI): domain Eukaryota; kingdom Metazoa; phylum Chordata; class Amphibia; order Anura; family Pelobatidae; genus Pelobates; species Pelobates cultripes. Next base: position 33,208,331 of record OW240912.1, on the reverse strand, counting down.
TTTTTTCCGCTCCATCAAGATAAATCAAATTTTGATCACACGTTCACTTCAGCCGAATTGTGTATGATTTTTTTTTTTAAATATTCGTGATGCAGTTTTGCATTTAAATCAAACCAAATGCATGACAAGCTTCTAGCAGTAGCAAGAACAATGGAAAATTGGAAATGGAAAGTTGGTAACAGAAATGTTAGCTTACCTCAAATGAAAACCTAGTTTTCAGCAACATGTGCAAGTTGGGCTATTAACTAAACAGTTAGTGGTAGTGGTCAGATTTCAAGTCCAAAATGTAAAAAATCTAAATGCAAAAAATTAAAACATTAAATCAACCGCACCATTACAATTTGTTATTATTAGTAGTAGTAGTATTTATATAGAGCCAACAAATTCTGCAGTGCTTTACATTGGGTGGACTAACAAATATGTAATAGTAATCAGACAAGAAGGATGCAATTTTCGAAATTTTTATTTAGAAAATCGGGCAGACTAGATGGGCCAAATGGTTCTTACATGCTAGAGCAGGCTTCCCCAAACTCCGGCCCTCCAGATGTTGCTGAACTACAATTCCCATGAGTCTATGAATGAAATAGATAGGCTGAGAATCATGGGAGTTGTCGTTCAGCGACATCTGGAGGGTCGGAGTTTGGGGAAGCCTGTGCTAGAGGGAGTAGGGAATAGTGACACAAAAGGTGAGGATAGTGTTAGAGAAGTAGATTGGTATAATAGCATTCACTGAAGACAGTGTGTTTTTTTAATGATACTTTAGTTCTTATTAGCCTTTATATAGTGTCAACATATTCCACAGAGCTTTACAATTAAAGAATGGGGATATTTGAGAAGTAATTTTTTTAGTTTTTTTTTTATGACAGTTACAGGAGAGGAATCAATTGGGAGCGATTAACATATTAACAGTTTAATGAATACGCTTTTGTGAAGAAGTGAGTGAGTTTTTAATGATTTTTTTGAAGATGTGAAGACTGGGTGAGCATCTAAAAGTATTTAAGTTCTTGTCCAGGTTCCACCTTGCAAATGCATTTGGGTTTGATATACCCCAAGCACCATAGCCACTACAGCCAGTTTACTGTCCTTTTTATATACACCCTCCAACTAATGCTTGCCTGGTTTGTTTAGGTCTGTGTTTCAGAATCAACATTTAGTGGCTGTCTGCTGATGTCAATCTCTTAAATTTGAGTGCAATACTATTATCATTAATAACAGGCCTATTTAGCCCTGACTTACTGCACTATCAGGTTATTTTGTCCCTTTCTCGCCCACATATGGAGACCAAAGCCAATAAGACCCCCCCCCCCCCTGAGTATAAAGAACCTAGGAACCACAGCTGAACCTATCTCCAGAATAAGAGACAATTTTATATGTGACAATTTGCACATCTGGAATAAGACTCAGAGTATTTATTTTATTTTAGTTTTTATTATTATATTTCACTTTATCTTTATTTTATCCTATTACATGTGGCGCAGCCCTTACCTGTCTTTTTCTTTCGTATTATCCTACAGGGTTGAGAGGGATCCCCTTTTCAGGGTTGCTGCGTTGTTGTTCATTTTCTGTGTTACTAATCGCTGACCCGTTTGTGTATTTTTACTTTAGATCTCCTGTACATCATTGCATACAAAGGAGGAAATTAGCTAAAATCAGACCCTTCCCCTTCCCTCTCCCATTTATAGCCAGAATTAATTCAAAAGAATTGAAGAAACTAATTTGTTCAAGTCTTTATTAATTTTTCTTTCATTTTGTAAGTATGCAGTTTCTCTCGTTCTTTATTGAGACATCGAAACAACTAATAAATGAAAATTTGGATTAATTTGTCAAAAAAGGATTGTGCATGTCTAACACATATCATAAAAATGCTGTCTCAAATCCAACACTTTTGGTTTGGTTACTCTGAGTTTAAATTTGAATGTCCCATTAAATTTACTTTGAATTCTCAGTTTAGAAAATAACTCACTTTTAATAGATGGTTTATGGAATCATTTCAAGTTTTATCATCCCTGGATAATGGCCCAAAACATGGAAGGGTAAATAAAACGAGAACATGAATTTGTACCACACAGTGGTATGGGAACGGGCACCTTCTCCGTTTGCCCCTCTATAGGAATAACTAGATTTGCACTCCACTTTCCAGATCCTATATTCATTCTCATACTTTCTATTATCCAACCCACTAGCTGCTATTATGGGAAATGCATTAAAAAAAAGCTAAGGAAATCTTTCTATTAATGAGGAATAACCTTCAAAAGATAATGCTTATTATGGAACTTCATATGTTTGTGACTACATTTCCCATGATGGTTGGCAAGCCTTGGCCAAACATTATAGTAAAATATAGCATCCATAGATGATTATTATGGCCAATGTAGTCCAGAAACATCTAGTGAATTCATTCTCAGTTCATTATGTCTTCCTCGTAGAGTTCAGTTCACTTTATATCCAGAAGAAAAACCTGTTAAATATATTTTTACACAATATAAATGTAATGTGTGTAATCAATAGCATCACGTGACACCTGTAACCCCATGGATGGCTTTGTTATTTCAAACAAACCACAAGGACACATAATAAAGGCCGAGATCGAAAATTTCAAATATAACTTTTATTTCATCAAATTCAAATTGAATATAGCTACATTTCAATCTAAATCCATATAATGAGAACACATCTGTAGGTCTAATTGAGGTTGTCTAACTAAAGTGCTTAAAATCTCAGTAGGATTATACAGGATATATAGATTTAGGTTCTAGTGGGAATAGAAGTAGATTCCTCTCTGACATAAAAAACAATAAGGGGCTAGATACTGACCTACTCAGTGCCTTCGAGGGCATCCCACTGTTATCCCCCCACCTATCACACCCGTTATGCTAATGATAAATTGGATTTAACCCTTATCTCTAATAGACCACACACAGCTAAAGTTCCAACACGTGTTTCGCTACGACCGTGCTCTTCAAGGGGGCTTTGTTATTTAATCTTAGTGGCCAAACTATAGAGAGCAAGACAGGAGTAGGACATCATGGAGTTCCACAACATTACATTTCAAGAATGCTAAAGGCGCAATAGGAATTATCTGCTCTTTATGGAGAATGCAAATCATAGCAGTTAAACACAACAACTAATGCTGTACCATGCATTCTTTCACTACAGGCCCATGACTAGTTGACTTGTATGCCAATACACCTGGATTCTTTTAACATTAATGTTGGAAACGTTCCACTATTATATCCCATCAAAAAAAAAAAAAATGAGTGCTTGAAAATATGTTAGAAAAGACGTTAGAGGTAGATATATTTTCAAACTTTTCTGGATTATATATACGAATATATACATTATATACAAATGGAAATAACTTGGCAATAAATGACTGTCTACTGTTTGACAGAAGCCTATAACAATGAGATATGCTTGCGTGGGTACCGATCTGAAACAATCGTAGACAGTTTTAAAGTTCTAAATGCAAGATTTCTTAATAGCATAGGCACTATATCGTTATGCCAATATTTCACCAAAAATATACCTAGGTACACTTAGATGTTATTTAATATGTGTGTTTACTAGACCTTACAAGTAATTTATATGCAGCATTTCAAATCTGAAGTTCTATTACCTATCTGGCTTGGCATTTTAAAATATCATTTCAATGAGGAAGGGCATCACAAAATGACTGCTCTCTTTGTGGAAACATTGCAAAAAAAAATGATGCTATTATCCAAGAGACACCTAGGGACAAACTGAATGTGGATTGTGATACGCTTGACAATTGCTAAAGAATAATATGATCCTGAGATTGCCACGTTCAATGATAAATAATTTTACAGTATCCCTGATAGCATTTTTTGTGAACATGAATACAATGATGTGTTATCATAATGCAATGTGTTATTAGTGTCACGATCCACTAATAACACATTGCTTGAAATGCTGTTATCCTTCATTCTGTTGGCACAAAAAGTGAGAATTTTCTTGATTGTTGTATTTCGTTTGTTACATTGTAAGGGTAATTATTTAAAATAGATAGGAATGTTCCCGAAGGTCACATTTGACCAGAGCTCAACGTTTGTTTTACAGTGATTGGGAAACTATTTTATCACAGAACCATACAATTGCACAATGGTTGATACACAAAAAAACTCACATATAATATAATAGACCAACATTCCGATCCCATTCAAACTAAATGTTTTTTTAGCATTTTTTTAGTTCACAGAACAAACTTTATTTTTTAATCTTGTATTAGTGGATTTAAAGCAATAAGCCATATTTAAGTGACAAAAAATTCTAGAAGGTGAGTCTTGGCTACAACCATGAGTGGTTGCACGATGTGAGCGCTCTGCATCTACCCGGCTGACAGCGGCAATTTATTGAGCTATTGTCCAGTTAAAAAGTGTCCAAATTGAGATCAAGTACTTCTGTCATTGTAATGGCTCCTAACCGTCATCTAAAATCAGACCCAAGGAAGCATTTCCCTGCAAGGAACTTCTTGAAACCTTGTCGCATCTCCATTAAGACCCTCTGGATCCAATCCAAGACACTCTATTGAATGGCACTGAGGTAGGTCAATGAAATCAAGAACAAATGAAGATAGGTTTGTTTATTTTTTATTAACTTTTGGAGTCAGTATCCTAATTAGTTATTTCTCTTCAATGGTATATTTTAGTCTATCATGGCTCCTGTCAGTCTGTACCTATTGTGGTTTACAATAGTATATTCGGCGTATCCCTAACACTATAGTTCCCTAGTTTAGGTGATCGTACCAGCAATGAATAAGTTAAAATGTGAGTTTATTTACCTTTTCTTCCTTACTGTACTGGTCTCCTTAGTGAAGCGCTACCTCTTTGACTGAGATAATTGAGAACAAATATCTCAGTCAATCAAATGCTTTTCATAGAAAAGCATTGGAAGGTTAGTGTACATGCACAGCAAAAGTTAGGCACTGTACCAATCAGATGGTTTCTCTGAGATCATCTGATTTAATTGAAGCACCTCTAGGGGCTGTCAGAATGTCAGAATGGCAATGAACACTTAATTGAGATGAAGTGGTCTGAGATGAAGTAGTCCAGGTGCCTATAGTGGTTATTTAAGGGTGCTAACCAACACATATAGCTGAGGATCATCTGTATGGTTGGGTAGATAGCCAGCAAATGATTTTATCATTACGGTTTACATGGAATATAGTGAACACCACAACATAGAAACATAGAAACATAGAATGTGACGGCAGATAAGAACCATTCGGCCCATCTAGTCTGCCCAATTTTCTAAATACTTTCATTAGTCCCTAGTCTTATCTTATAGTTAGGATAGCCTTATGCCTATCCCACGCATGCTTAAACTCCTTTACTGTGTTAACCTCTACCACTTCAGCTGGAAGGCTATTCCATGCATCCACTACCCTCTCAGTAAAGTAATACTTCCTGATATTATTTTTAAACCTTTGTCCCTCTAATTTAAGACTATGTCCTCTTGTTGTGGTAGTTTTTCTTCTTTTAAATATAGTCTCATCCTTTACTGTGTTGATTCCCTTTATATATTTAAATGTTTCTATCATATCCCCCCTGTCTCGTCTTTCCTCCAAGCTATACATGTTAAGATCCTTTAACCTTTCCTGGTAAGTTTTATCCCGCAATCCATGAACCAGTTTAGTAGCCCTTCTCTGAACCCTCTCTAAGGTATCAATATCCTTCTGAAGATACGGTCTCCAGTACTGTGTACAATACTCCAAGTGAGGTCTCACCAGTGTTCTGTACAATGGCATGAGCACTTCCCTCTTTCTACTGCTAATACCTCTCCCTATACAACCAAGCATTCTGCTAGCATTTCCTGCTGCTCTATTACATTGTCTGCCTACCTTTAAGTCATCAGAAATAATCACCCCTAAAACCCCCCTTCCTCTCCTCCCTCCCAAAAAATAAAAATATAAATTACGGCAGACAAAAAAAAAGTAAAAGTTGGAAAAAGAAAATTATATATGTGTGTGTGTGTGTGTACACAGTTTCCTGCTACATAGACTAGGACCCAAGAATACAGAATATACTTCTATATCCTTTAATATTTAAGCTGAGAGCTGGCATGTTAAGTTATTAATTTTGAGGTTGGTTTGTACTGTTAAATAGAATGACCAGTACTGGATTATTTGATGTATACCCTCCTCTGAACTCCAGTTGTCTGCCCCTTAATGGAGATTTTAAGGGTGTGCTTTGGTTTTTCCATCAAAACATTTTCTTTCTTTATTACTTATAAAACATCGTTATTGTTTGGTCACATAGTTTTAGCAGAACTCTTTGTGTACATATGTTACATTTTTAATTTTGTACTTTTTGTTTATTTCATCCTTTTCTGGTACAGTGCGGCTTATGGTTTGGTTATTCATTACAGGCAATACAATGCATTTTTTATACATGGGCTCTGTTCCCTTTCTGTTAGCATCTAGCTCCCTGGTTTTCATGTTTTTTTCCCTATTAAACGTGGACAATAAAGGTGTCCTCCATTGTAATAGCACATTCTTTATTTCCTAGTTATGGCTGAATCTCTTAAGATATTCTCCATGAATGTCGCAACGCATCTATAAATGTCACATGACCCTTATTGACCTTCATCAGTCTCAGGTGGCTATAGCGTGCTTTCTGGAGACCCACTTCTGGTCTCGGCCAAAACTAATATTGCTATGCTTTGGTAATATTCTCAACCTTGTAGGGAAATGTGTTAGAAACATTAGCAATTACTTATAAGTATGAACATATGGCCCCAAACTCCCACAACAGATTTCAACTTACCTGGCGAAATTGTCATAACATACATTTTGACTGATGCCTTTTTATTATCTGTTTGCTCCTTTACTGGTATTTTCTTGACACATTTGTGAATGCTATTTGGAAATGTATTGTATCCTGCATATGCACTTTATCATTGAACAATCCCATTGTGAATTGTGACTTTGTTTACTATTCTTGTATAATGTTTTCTCTTTTAGTCTGTCTACATTGATATGTATGTTGTTGTTTTGTTTTTTTTTTGTTTTTAGGTATGTACCATTTGAAAACCATTTAAGAACCGAAATAAAGATTCATACAATGCAAAGAAAATAGCACATCCTAGTGTCTCTGCAAAGGAAAAACAATAGAAATAAATATTTAGTGGACTTGTAAAAATAAGCAATCGATCTGCCCTTGAACATTAAAATATCATTTTTGAAATACATTTTATTGAGAACAGGAAAAGTAGGGTATTTACGATTGTCACCGAAGTGGTTAACGTTGGCAACATAACAGTCAATTTAGCAGTTTCTTGAAGGAAGATTGTGACATGATTCACACTGAATATTGTCGTAAACAAAATATCTTGTGAAGAACTGATTATTTTAGAAGAATTATGGGGACGTACAAGACAAGCAAGGCTCTAGTGCTATGGGAACCCACAGAAACGTAATTCCCTTACTATATTCGCACACGGAAATGAATGCCCACACTTCTTACTGTGAAGGGAACAACATTGCTTGCAGAAGTATTCAAAGCATTGGGTATTTTAAAATTGCAGAGATTTAGTTGAATAGCCAGTGTCCGCAGTGTTTTATATGTGAACACCCTGGAATACACATTTAAGCACTTTAACAAACTTCAATATGGGGACCTAGACAGTTAAGAAGGGGCTGATAAGGTTGCATATCTGAAGAGTTCTTATACTATGTAACTATACTTATCTATTCAGAATTTGCAAATGATAAACCTTGAATTAGAGTTGCACTGTCATCTCAAACTTATCTTTGTCCTATTGTTTCCTCTTCTCTTTCTCTTTCAGAATCTGTTCTTCTTTTCTTTGTTTCTTTTCTATTTCTGTATATATTATAGGTACTACTGTGTCTTATGTAGTTTTTCTTACACTTGAGAAAACCTGAAAAAAGGTGGAGTTGAAGGATAGCTCCACTATCTGAATTAAAATCAAACAAATAAGTGCCCTTTGTTTTTTATAGCAAAATCAGCGCAATAAAATCAGGACAGTTATTCAAGTGACGTTGCATGCATCCCCGCTCCACCAGAAGCCAGCTAAGTAATAACATTTTATTCGAAGAATTGACCAAGACCCTCTATTAACTGGCATGCTTGACAGATAAACAACCTTTTCCTTCATCTTGTTTGGGAGATTAATGTTTCATGAACTGTGTCTCATATATCTATGGCTTGCGGTGATAAAAAATATTCAGTATCTTTAACTCACAGATTATGATGATCCACAGAGGGATCTCGCAGAATAGTCCATCCCAGTCCAAAGGCAAGCAAGCAAAATAAAAGATATATGAAGGCAGAGGTCCCCTCAATGTACTCTCTAGTAGTTAAATACTGACAAGTGATACAGACTCACATACAGCAGATTGCCTTTATAACATTTCGTTCATACACACCTACCTTTTAAGTTAACCATGCAGAGTCATCCTCACCATCTGTTTATTAAATTAAAGATTGTCTTGGAGAAGATAAATAATATAAATGTATTTAACGAGAAGAGGCTGTTCTCAGGATCACAACAGACATTCAGACACGGGTGAAGCCAACCTTCACCATTCCGTGGACCATACCATTCTCTTCAGACAATGAAATGCTTGCTTTTGTTATATTCCTAAAGAACAGATGAGCTTCATGAGAAACGTCCACATTAGTTGGAGTGACAAAGATTAGTCATCACTGAAAACTATATGTAAATCAAGACATCTATAAGCATAGAACATATGAAAGGGTGTCCATAAATTCAATATACATCATAGTTCTCTCTTTTAACATTCATAGTCCAGAAAACCTGAAACAAAGTGTGTATTCAAGAAGTATATGTTTAATGGCACCCGTTTAAAATATGTCCTGGGGTAAAGATCATGTTATTTTCACCCACCTCAGCGACTTCCATGAATATCATAAACCTGTAAGATCTTTAAAGAAAAAGATCTTACAAGTTTATGATATCTTTAAAGAAAAAGCATGGGAAAACGTGAAGCAATTATGCCAAAATATAATTAGAATGTTTTTACATTTCCTCCAGTACAAGGTCTTTACGGAGAATAGGTTTTTTTTTTTTTTTTTTTTAAACCCTTCACTTAGCATTTAATTAAAATATAAATGCTAGCTTATCCGTATAAGTCAAAACAGTAGGCTAATGTACAGGACGTTTTCTTAATCATACCTAAAAATATATGGAATATCAATGTTTCATTTGTTCTTTCATCATGGATTATAAAGTATTGTAGCACCCTTGTCTCTAAATATGTTCAGTAGTGTCAGAAGAATCACAGGGTTGTTTACTAAAATGGGCATTGACAGGAATTCGAAGCATATGTCAAATTCAAGGTCAAAATAGCTGAATTGGAAAAAATCTCCAAGTCAGCTATACCAGTTTGGCAACTTTGGTCTAAAGTTTGAAGTTCACCTTGAATTCTCTACAATTCTCACTGTCGTAAACAGCTCATTTAGTGTTCAGAGACAAACATGCATTACTGTACATGTCCTGGTGGGGAATTGGTAAATGTCCTGTATACCAGTATTTGCAAGGAATCTGGTGTTTTGGAGTGCATATTTTCAAAATATCAGCAGAAAATAACCATTTTGATTGTATGAGTGTGCATTGACCACATTTATTAAAAAGCATTTACCTGGGTGAAACCAGTTAAATATATATGTTACCATCATATGTGGCCAATAATGACATCATTGCTAGGGGTCCAGTGGCCGGGGGTGGTCCGGTGGCCCGGTGGCCAGGGGAAGACAAAAATGAGTTTTACTTAAATTAATCTATCACTCACGCCATACACTTCTGTCTGCTCCTCTTTAGCTCCTGGTACATCAGCTGCCAGCAGCCGACATCAGCTGTGTACTCTCACAATGCGCGAGAGTACAGCATTTTTTCAAAGATTGATGGCGGTAGATCCCCCCAGTGTCAGTGTCAAGTGGAGGAAAAATACTCCCTACTTTATCAAAGTGTGGTGTTCTGCAAGATAGTGGGTGTTACTAAAAGTGGGACATTCACCAGAAAAAACAGTGGAAACAACAGGTGCATTTTATTGGTGTGTTTATACTTTTTAACATATCTGAACCATTTTTCAGAAGAGTAAGCATGTTTTATAGCTCTCCTGCTGTCCTTGTCCTTTTTATCCTACAACTTTGCATTAAGCTCATATTCTAATATTCTTTACTCATGATATATCCTGGTATAAACGTTCTCTTTTAAACAAAATTAGTATGTGAAATCTCTTGACGTACTCTTCGATAACCTTTATATTCGGTTTACCTGTATAGTTATCGACTAATAAAAGCTCAGAATTACAGACCTACTTAATCATACAGAAGTGAACTGATAATGAAAGTGCCACCTTATTCTAGATATACACATGATATCTAGAGCGAGGAGTAAAACAAATAGCTGTATATACCAACCATGTTTGATTCCAAAATAAATCATGTAATGCTTGAACTGAGGAAGATGTATTAATATGCTAACTAGTGTGTAACTGGAATATTTTAATAATAAATCATAAGAAAATCAGATTTATTTATATTTTTCTTTGGGTGTTTTTCCAGGAAAGAGTATTAGCATGTTTCATTAGTCTTTCTTTGCTATAGGGTTGTATGCCGTCCTCGCTCATAGAAGGTCTGTTCAGTAAATTTCACTAATACCTCTTATCTTATACTTCAAAGATTATAGCCTTTAGCCATTCTGTTTTTTTGCCTTTAACTGACACAAAGGAATCGTTTCGGTTTGTGTCTGATAAATCTGGGTACTGTATGTGAATTTTAAGGAACGCCAGAAAAGAATGCTCATGAACTCTAAAAATAATATGTAAGCACACTTGTTTAACGTGAAATTAAACAGAAAATTTATGTAAGGCAATATGTAGCTAGAGGCAAGAGAAGACATAAGATAGTTCTATGTGATATGCAATACAAACATGAGTGTAATGTGTTAATAATAATTTCACACACGCTTGACAACCCACATATGTGACATATTTAGGCTACATAATATTTTTAGTTCTAACAGAACATAATGTTTCCGAGCTAACATGTACATGATCTCCTCTTCCCTAACAGCTGTTCATTTTATATCTTGTTATATTTGCAATTCAACTGTTGCAGAAATCAGGTGAGGAGGGGTTCGGTGTATGTGTTTGTAAGGAATTTTCTAGGTGGTAACGATAGGCGTTAGCAGCAAATGTTATTAAAATTTGCTCCCACAAGTTTTTTCCTATATGTGATATGTGTTGGTAGCTGTGAGTGATGTGGGTGGGTAGCTTGGTGGATGTGTTGGTAGCTGTGAGTGATACATTTGGGTTGCTGTGAGTGAAGTGTGTGGGCAGCTGTGATGAATGTGTGTGGATGGCTGTGAGTGATATTTCTGTATAGCTGTGAGGGATATATCTGGGTAGCTGTAAGTAATATGACTAGGTAGCTGTGTGTGATATGGCTGGGTAGCTGTGAGGGATATGGCTGGGTAGCTGTAAGGGATATGGCTGGGTAGCTGAGGGTGATATGGCTGGGTAGCTGTGGTTGATATGACTGGGTTGCTGTGAGGAATGTGTTTGTGTATTTGTGTATTTGTGAGTGATATGACTGGGTAGCTGTGATTGATATGACTTTGTAGCTGTAGGTGATATATCTGGGTAGCTGTGAGGAATATGGGGGGGGTAGCTGTGAGTGATATCACTGGGTAGCTGTGATTGATATGGCATTGTAGCTGTTGGTGATATGTCTGGGTAGCTGTGAGGAATATGGGGGGGTAGCTGTGAGTGATATGTCTAGGTAGCTGTGAGGGATATGGCTGGGTATCTGTGAGGAATATGGGGGGGTAGCTGTGAGTGATATGGCTTTGTAGCTGTGAATGATATGTCTGGATAGCTGTGTGTGACATGGCTTGGTAGCTGTGTGTGACATGGCTTGGTATTTGTGCGTGATATGGTTGGGTAGCTGTTAGTTATATGACTAGGTAGCTGTGTGTGATATGGCTGGGTAGCTGAGAGTGATATGGCTGGATAGCTGTGAGTGATATGGCTGGGTAGCTGTGAGGGATATGACTTGGTAGCTGTGCGTGATATGGTTGGGTAGCTGTGAGTGATATGACTTGGTAGCTGTGTGTAATATGGCTGGGTAGCTGAGAGTGATATGGCTGGGTAGCTGTGATTGATATGACTGGGTAGCTGAGAGTGATATGGCTGGGTAGCTGTGATTGATATGACTGGGTTGCTGTGAGTGATATGGCTGGGTTGCTGTGATTGATATGACTGGGCTGCTGTGAGTGATATGGCTGGGTAGCTGTGTGTGATATGGCTTTGTAGCTGTGAGTGATATGGCTGGGTAGCTGTGTGTAATACGACTTTGTAGCTGTGTGTAATACGGCTTTGTAGCTGTGAGTGATATGGCTGGGTAGCTGTGTGTGATATGGCTTGGTAGTTGTGTGTGATATGTATGGGTAGCTGTAAGTGATATGTCTGTGAGAAATGTGTGTTGCTCTCTGTGGCTAACTGTAACTGATGTATGTTGGTGTGTGTATAGATAGCTATAAGTTATATTTGTGCTGTGTGTGTGTCGCTGTGACAGATGTGTGTTGCTGTGTGTAGGTATATCTGAAGGATGTGTGCAACTGTGTGTGGTTTTATGAGTGTACTGTGTTACACAATAAGTGTTACAAAATGTGTTTTTCCAACCACACCTGAACTTTGGACATAGGAGCTATGTCCCCTATTCCATGGTGCTCTGAAGGGGTCAGTGTCTTGCACCCTGTGGTCTGCTGGGCAGAGTTTGTAGTCTGCGCCTACCGCTGGTGCGGTCACTATATTTGCTTCTTTCTGTCGGGTACTATGAGGGAGCATTTAACCCCTTAAGGACCAAGCTTCTGGAATAAAAGGGAATCAAGACATGTCACACATGTCATGTGTCCTTAAGGGGTTAAAGGGATCTGTATCTGCCCAAGGTGATGATCACAGGTTACCTTGCCCAAGGTAAAGATCTTCTGATCTCCCTGCCATACAGGGCAGCAGTTCCCAGTGCACTCTGTCATACTAATCTATTAAATTAACTGCTGGCTGGAGTTAACCCCAATTTAATATATATATATATACAATTAATTGAAATGTGGATAAATGGAAATACAAGTCATGAAAAAAATAAACACTCCGGAGGGAGCTTTCCCATTCTTCTCAATGAGAATACTGAGCATATCCCATAAACTACTGCACGGAAACAGTTAGAATCATCAGTAATATTTCAAATCAATAGCTGCTCAATCTAACACAGACCTCATTGCCTGTCACTGGATGTTTCACCCGAAGAAAAAAAATAAACAACTTATCAATGTGCTACAATAAGGTTTTCCTGAAGACAAAATGACAAAATATATTGTTAAGGCATAATAAAGAAACTGGATAATACCTCTCTATAATTACATACTGTACAACAGAAGACATAAAATGTGAACATGTGCACATTTTGGAAATGTATAGAAATCAAGCAAAAAACAGATGGCAATTGTTATAGAATAGAACAAAACTTACCTTCATCTGACAATAATTATTATTTTGTACTTTGTAATGCAATGTCAGCCGCTGATGAAATGCCAAGGTTTTTATGTTGTGCTATTTTCTTGCTAATCTTTCTCATATGATGTCTGTAATATTATCATGTATACTGGCAAGCTGTTCTCCAATTAAGCAAAAATGAAAAAAAAGCCTAGTTAATTATTTGGTCCATGGGGCTCCAACATTCTAATTTACTCACCTGGAGCTTACTCACTCAGTAGCCTCAAAACCTCGTTCTACCATTCCCTCTTTCGGACTCTTCCCCAATTAACTAATTGTCCTACACATGTAGCCAGCATTGACCTAAACTATGCAAATGCTGTCTCATCTTCTAATCCCTAATAACACCCCTTCTCACATGACCAGATCTTAATTGTTAATTGTTCTCAATACTTCCCTCATCTAACATTGTCAGACTTACTTTCCCCAGCCTAGCAAAAATTTTAATTTCCTCAACAACTCTCTGCTGACCTCCATTCAATGCTCTCACCAGTCTCTACTTTCTCTTGTCTTACTCTGGATATTTTCTTTATATAACTCTAGCTTCAAGTCTGCCCCGAGCAAGCTAGCATTCTTCAGAACCTATATCTCAAGGTAGTCACATTTGAACCTTGATATAGTAAGTTAACCTGCTATCTACACAGATGTTCCCACTCAGAGGACCAGCTGTTCCTGCATTCTCTCCATTACCCATACTACTTCTCTACAGTCCATAATGAATACCATTGTCAAGCTTCTATATTGGCCTCCTGTACCATTTAGGAATCAATTAAAGATACTATCGTTTCTTGAATAATTTATAGGTTAAACATTTCACGCTCTCTGCATCCCGGCAATTGTTTTCACATTACTTCTGTTTGCACCCACACCGATAATTTGCATTTACAGGAATTCTCAGGAGTATTTTTTTGGAATACCTTCTGCTGCTCCCATCAGACTCTACCTAGTCTTTAATTCTTCTTTAATAAGAAGTCCATTAAATCTTATCTTTTCAAGCAAGCCCATAATACATATGCATATGAGTATGCCATTTAATATCAAGATTCTAACTAAGCATAATCAAGTTTTGTCAATTCCCTCAGCTTTTCAGAAAAAGTCATTTTTCTCCAAGGAGATCAGTGTTGCCCTCTTGCACAACTGGGAGAGTATAGCACTGACTCTGGCTCCTGTCAGACATAGCGCCAGAAGCCAAAGAGGATCTCTTAGATAAAGATGGTGGCAGCCATGAGGGACAGGATGAGTAAAACATATAGTTCCCTGTGGTGATGTCCCCATTGGGGATCTTTGCAAACTACAAATACCCCACAAGGTGACAGAGCCGATTCAATGTTAGAGAGAGGTTAGATTACATAGGGTGTTCAGTGTTAAAAGTATTTAAAGCATTTTAATGGATTATAGTTGTGTTTTGGGTGTTGAGAATTATTGGGTTTAGGGTTAGAGTAAAGTTAAATTTAGTATTTGAATAGAAGGGGTGTTTAGGATTATTTAATTAGGGTCACCGTTATTTAGTTTTGGGGTGCACAAGGTGTTTTTTTTTTATTAAGAGAAGATAAACTTATGATTGAAGTTAATGGGGGGTTCCAGTTTAAGCTTTAAGTGCTTAAATGTGGGACTAGGAAAAAGGTTTGTTTAAGTTCTGGGATGGAATGCATTTAGGATTAATGGGGAAAGGTTGTTTAGGGTACAATCATGGATAGTTTAAAGGCTTATTTGCAAAGTACTCACCCTCTTATGACTGATAATATAGCTACATGATCTCTTATAGAGTGTGCATCACTCAATGCTGTCATATGATATACAGTGTACATCACTTAGAGCTTCCCCTTCTCCTACTGCAAAAAACTTCCCGTGTAACAGGCTGTTATTTGGCAGATGGGAAATTATCCCTTCCATTTCCTGTCCAGTCTCACACACAGAAACTGGAGGAACTGGGGCAGCACTGAGTTGTATTACTGTTTCTGCAGCTCTGCTATCAAGCATAGTTGAAACTTTCTACAGAAGACACAGGCCAAGGCTCCTGATACTTATATCTCCCCACCAGTCCACTTAAGCTCAAATAGGGCACTTTATAAGTACTTTATGTATGGCTCCCTAAAGGACATGCAAATGTAGGGCTGGTGCCTACTCGGCCTAATGGAAAATCTGGGCATGGAGAGACAAAAGAATGAGAAAATGGAGAGTGTGATAATTAAAAAAACAAAAACAGAGAGACAGGGAAGAGAGAAAGTGTTAAAGGAACAAGCAAAAAAAACAAAAAAAACAAAGCCAAATGAAGAAAATTCCAAAAAGACTTTACTACTGCAATGCCCTTACTGATCAAAAGGTATCTTGTGTCGGTTTCTTGAATCTGAATTTGTTACATAAAACATTCTGTACGTTGGTACCAAGTGAGTCACATAAAGACATTGATTTGTTTTATTGTGACTGCTTATTCTGCTGTTCCCTTAGTAACATACTGTATATTATGATGGCAACAAACTATTACGTCTGGTATAATAATGGTTTATAAGTGAAACTAAACAGCAATGTAAAAAAGATATCTTCGAAAACAATCTGGTGAAAGACTTTTTCAAAATCTGTTCTCCGAGCAGTGTTTGTCATCATGCAAAACTTGTTTCCATGGTTACGCCTAAAGATACGTTTATATACTTTTTTCTTTCAAAAAATAATCTGTGGGTTTCTTACTTGGGTTTATAGCGAGAACCTAAATCAAGTACTTCATACATGGGTCTCTGAATCCGTTTAACAATACAGCATTCCTCCAGTGACAGAGCTCAGGACATTATGATAAACAAAACCAGTAGTAACTGAGAACGTTAGGGGTTTTCAGAGCAACTGGTCCTCAAGAAATCCAAGAATGAATAACAATCTTAAAGGGAAACCGTCACTTCTCTGGAAATATTACCGCTACATAAATCATTGAAAATTACCTTTAACCTGTTCCTAGATTTCCTTTTCGTTAACCCCTTAAGGACACATGACATGTGTGACATGTCATGATTCCCTTTTATTCCAGCAGTTTGGTCCTTAAGGGGTTAAATGTATAGTAAGATTCAGCAATGAACATCACAATGAAGCTCAGACCTGGCACCATCAGGGTATGCTTTACTTTAAAGGGGAGAAACAGAAAATGTTATGTCTCTACTCCTCAAATGTCTATTCTCCCTTGTGGCCTTTAATTATGTCTATCTCTAATAAGATATTTTATGCATGTTGTGGAGAATTCTCTATGCTGACTAATAGATGCAAAGGGTGTTTTTATTTTTTACTTTTTTATTTTTTTTGCTCTTCTTTAACATATTAAATGACAGAAATTGTTTAGAACAATGACTGACAGAGACAAACGAGACATTCGCAGTTGTAGAATAGAGGAAAATAAATAATTGTGGATTTTTAAATTTAATTTAATTTTTCAGACCTCAAAAACTTTTATTTATTAGATATTTTATATAAGTAAATAAAATGTTGAATATCATGAAAAATTACAGTTCCCTTTTAAACAATAATGTTTCTCCTTGGGCTAACAAACTGAATTTTTATATAGTTACATATAATTACATGGTATGGTTCATAAAATTTAACCTTTCCAGGCAGTTCCTCTTTATAGATATCCAGAGGATTGCAACATTTTAATTTCAACTTTAAATATATAAAATCAATACAAGTATAAAACAATTACAAAGTTGAAATAATTTAAAACAACACCAAAATTTAATACTCCAGAAAATGTTTAATGAAGGTTCAATACATTTAAATATTTAAATTATGGACGTATCCGAAATACGTTAGTGATTATCTTCAAGGCATGGAGAGGGTGAACTTGATTTTGCTGATTCAGGTTTAAACAAAGATGTAGAGTTCTAAGCTAGACTACAAGTTGTGATCTTTACATGATTCTCAAATTCTGACAATGAGATTCCTTTGACCCGATATAGTATTTAACAAATGTTCAATTTACTTCACAGGTTGAGTCGTTTGTATGAGGAGTTGTAGAGAGTGATAGTATGGTTGGAAGGAAACCACAGTGCATGGGTAGCAGAGCAAAGGTCAATGTTAGACCAGAAGACCAGCAACGTGAGACTGACCAAAAGTTATTTAAGGAAGAAGAATTAGAGGCATAAGCTGGCAACAAAACAAACTATCTCAACATAAATCAAAAAGTGTGAGTGAAATGCATATAATACAGTTAATGGTATTCTCTGACATATTTAGTGTCTAAGATTGGCAAAACTATCAAGTCTATTTTGATTAGATAGCGGGTAACTTAACTTTGAAAGGCAATGTGAAGTTTTGAAACATCACCCAGAGATAAGTGGTTGGCTTACACAATGAAATAAAATATGATAGAAATAGATCTTCTGGCAGGGAAATGGAGGCAAGGTAGATTGTAAGCTCCTAGGTGAAATATACTGACATCAAGGCAATGAGATGGAGATGACTACATACAGGTGATACGCGAAAAATTAGAATATCGGTCAAAAGTTGATTTATTTCAGTAATGCAACATAAAAGGGGAAACTAATATATGAGATAGACGCATTACATGCAAAGCAAGATAGTTCAAGTCGTGATTTGTCATACGTGCGATGATTATGGCTTACAGCTCTCTCTTCTTCTTTGAGGCATGTCTTCTTTTTGCTATGGGTGTCTTGTAAGTACTCTCTTCGCTTAGCGCAATACAATGTCAATCTGGGAGGGGGGAAGTGAGATAGAATAATATTTCCTCTACTTAAACAGACTAAACTAAAAGGCCACCTACAAACAATACCTATTATTTGAACTTTTTTCTTCAATCTCTGTCTCCTGTGATCCCACCATTTTGCCTGTTTCTTCCCACGATATCACCGTTATTATGACACACTTCTCCAATCTGTTGTTTCTTTCACTATCCCCTTTGCTCATTTAAAGTCATTCTTTCCAAATTTGTGTTCAATATATGACACTCCTGTTATTTTACCTTTTATTTCCCCCTTTGTTATGTATTTTGTAATCCCACTCCCCTCTTTACAGTTTCTCCCTCACCCTATACTGTCGCAGTCTCTTAGAGACATCTTCTGCCTTTAGCGTTTAGAGTCTTGTGCCTCTCATCTTCTCTTTACGAATTTGTCTCATTTCTATTTGCCTCTTTTTTATCCTCTTCTGTTTTTGTTAAATTTATCTTTGTCATTCTTATGCCTTAAGATGTCACAATATATAAAGTTGTAGTTGTAATCTATGAATATAACCAATGTATTTAGAATGAATGCTTGGTATCTGATATATTATAACACACAACATACCATTAATCTTTGTTAGATACGTACAGCGTTATTCATTGCAGTGTAAATTGTAGGGAAGTCAATGTGAACTCAAAGAGAATTTAAAAATTTTAGTCCATAAAAGCCAAATTAAAAACATTTACCAATTATGTTATTAGTTTGATTATTCTGTACAAATGGGGCAAAACCATCTGGTTGTATACGGGGCCATTCAGATTACAAAATATGGACATTGTTCATGCAATTTAACAACATTCGTATTTTGTAACTCCGGTGCTGAATGGGCCTAGATTTGCTCCTGGATTTCAGCCAGACTGAAACACAGCCGGGCAGCTGGAATCCAGGCCAAATGCTGCAAATCCGGGTTAATACTGGATTTTATCCAATATATCCAGACCCCAAAATATCCAAACTGTTTGCTTACTGGCAGCGTAAGGGTTAATTATGTGCTTCTCGCGAGACTTGCTATCAGAGCCTCTGATTGGTTGGCTTATTACAGTGTCAATCAGAGAGCTCTTATTATTGTTGTCTGAATCAATAGGGCCCTCACCTGCTGCCAATGGGTGAATATTAAAATAGCCGCCACCAGCTGATCACAAGTGGGGGCAGGTGGGATATAAGCATACCCCATCAATTTTTTTTAAATTAAATATCTCCACCCACTGGCCACACATATATTGAGGGAGGAAGAGAAAATCCAGCCTGCAGAAAAGCAGGAACATGTATATGGGAACAAAATAGGAGGCCAGTAATGTCCCCAAAGAGGGCACACAAGTGCTATTGGAATAGGAAAGTAGGGAAGGAGAATACAAAGGGGGGAAAGGAAGAGAAAGAAGAGAGAGAAAATAAACAAATTGTTAATTGAGGGAGTAAGGTAGTTAATTTCAAGGTTGTCTTTTCCAAACAGCCAGAGCCCAAGATGTGAAATTAGCAAAGAGAACTTAATCGAGTGTATGTGAGTGATCAGTTATTTGAATTATACAAGGTGACCAAATTCCAACATATTTCTAATTGGTTCTGTTGAGAGGCTCCATCACAGTCTCTATGATCTACACAGTGTTTAAGATCAGTATTTTCTACTTATGTTTGACGTATCTGAAATAGTTTTTGTACACTCACATACTATGACATTCTATCTGATGTATGCTAACTCCGATTACAAGTAAAAAATATTGTGTTTTAGCTTTTTAAATGTGATATTGGGACAAATTAAAAAATGTGATATTTCCTTCAACAGGACCTTTCTTGGGTTGCCTTTACCTGTACTGGATAGATATAATAGTCCTACAACCTTATTTTCTTAGTACAGAAGAACTTATTTTATTCTTTAAGTAACACTTCTTCTCAAATAAAAGGAACACACTATTTAGTAAATATTTCATACCCCCATTTAAAACATTCATACAATTAGTTATGCATTTTTCATTTGGAGTATATCTAAAACCAGCTTACAAGTGCTGCAGTTCTCTTGTCTGCAGCTTTTACAAGCCATTCCCTTTTAATCCAGCCCAGAATTTCTATAGCTGTCCAATCACAGACTCCCCATTATAGCTCAATGAAAAGTCTTTGCAAGGCACGTGCTCTGAGTAATCCATTGCCTCTTGAGTTTATCTCCAGGAAGTAACAGGACAGGTTGTCTGATTTAATCCCATGGGGGTGTAACCAGGTTTATTCATAAATGTGCCAATTTCTATTGAAATCAGTCAACTGAAGTAATTTAGGGGCCTGAAGTGTCCTTTTAATACTTACCTTTTTAAAAATGTTAGTTTCTGGGGAAAAGTGGATATTGGGCACAGCCACTGCTTGCTTCACAGTTATAGGTTTATACCACTGATCCCTCCTGGTTCAGAACTTTGTTAATGTCATATTACCTTTCTGATTGGCACTGAGGTTATTTGGTGTGTCCATGGCTGCAAAGGAGGACATGGTTGTACGTTATTTATCGCCTTTGGGATTATTTGATATGTTGGTGGCCAGCTTGGATGGTGTAGTTGCTTCCCACTGATCACCTCCCAGTCCATAACTTTGTTCAACATTACTTTGAATGTGCAGTGTAGGATTACCATATATTTTAATTTTTGTGGTTTTGTTTTATTAGTATTATTATTATTATTATTTTATACCAAAGTATCTTGATTCCATTCGTAAATGCTCCAATAAAATTTCTAAAAACCAAATTAGAACAAAAGTTCAATATCTATTTTGTTATCACCTTTAAGATGATACATCTTAAAGGGAAACTCCAGTGCCAGGAAAACAATCCGTTTTCCTGGCACTGCAGGTCCCCTATCCCTCCCACCCACCAATCCCCGATTGCTGAAGGGGTGAAAACCCCTTCAGTGACTAACCAGAGGCAGCGACGATGTCCCACGTCGCTGCTTCTTCCTCCACCGCCGCTCCTCCCTGTGATTGTGTCGGCCGGTGGGCGAGACTGATCCCGCCCACCGGACGGGGAGACCTAATGCGCATGCGCGGCAATGCCGCGAATGCGCATTAGAGCTCCCCATAGGAAAGCATTGAAAATGCATTTCAATGCTTTCCTATGGAGACATGAACGACGCTGGAGGTCCTCACACAGCGTCTGTGCTAGAAACCAGGAAGTGTTCTCTAGTGGCTGTCTAGTAGACAGCCACTAGCCACTAGAGGTGGAGTTAACCCTGCGAGGTAATTATTGCAGTTTATAAAAAACTGCAATATTTACAGTTGCAGGGTTAAGAGTAGTGGGAGTTGGCACCCAGGCCACTCCAATGGGCAGAAGTGGTCTGGGTGCCTGGAGTGTCCCTTTAATACTTTCTCATGAACACTTTAACAAAGAATGATCTTTAAAGTCCCAACAAGTGTTTTCTTTATTTAGCCTTTTGCAAAATGGTTGATGGTTGGGAAATGAGTTTCTCGGGAACAGAAACATTTCTCAACCTTTTGGAATTTAATGGTTTAGCAATGTGTAAACCAAAACTTCTAAATATTTTATAGTAAAACAAACGTTTTATAGTAAAACAATCCCTTTTCTGAATCTGAGCACCTACTTAGAATACATTTTTATGGCTTTAGATGATTCACAAAGAAACATAAATAGGTCTTAATGTAAGGATAAAATATATTTTTTATTTAATTCTCAGTGCTAATTACACTGTCTAAAACAGACTGGCAATATAGTGCATGCATTACAGGGCAGAAAAAGGACAATTCAATCACAATAACCAGAAGGATGATCATTTAAAGGAACACTATAGCATTATGAACACACGTGCAAGAATACAGCATTGAGGTCTATGGAGGGTCTTGCTGGGGTTAATGACAAGACTGAAGGTGGTATCTCTGCCAGGTGTCACGTTTTGACAGAGAAAAAATTACTGACAAAGTAGTTCCTACTTATCTCAGTATATATTTTGACTGGTTTGGAATTTCAGTAAAATTCCAACACGTTCAATCGAATTATTTCATAGAGATTCTATCTTTATGCCTTTTTGTAAGACTTGTTTTGGAGGGGAGGGGGGTAATGGTGTTGCTCTCATTGTTGCTGTCTTGTGTTTTCAGTAGCAATTTTATTTTATTTTATTTTGCTGGCAGAGAATGTGATGACCCAAAAGCTGACATTAATATATGACTAGTTTTAGGCTTTTTAATAATTTGCTGTAATACAAAAAACATTTTCCAGCATTCTGCAAGATAAAGGGACACTATAGTCACCAGAACAACTACAGTTTATTGAATTTGTTCTGGTGAGTAGAATCATTACCTTCAGGGTTTTTGCTGTAAACACTGTCTTTTCAGAGAAAATGCAGTGTTTACATTACAGCCTAGTGATAACTTCACTGGCCACTCTTCAGATAGCTGTTAGAGATCCTTCCTGGCTCATGGCTGCCTAAAATGCATCCAAATATTCAGTATCTCCTCCCTCTGCATGCAGACACTGAACTTTTCTCATAGAGGTTCATTGATTCAGTTCAGCTCTATGAGGAGATGCTGATTGGCCAGGGCTGTGTTTGAATTGTGCTGGCTCTGCCCCTGATCTGCCTCTTTGTCAGTCTCAGCCAATCCCATGGGGAAGCATTGTGATTGGATCAGGCCACCACTTCTGATGATGTCAGAGGTCAGAGGAAGTTCACAGGCATAGGCAGCAGCTTCAGACTTCAATACAAGTAAGGATTTTACTATCGTTAGGCCACTTCTGTGATTTACACTGAGTAAATCACACTTATTTGACGCTGGACGTCTTTGCGGAGTACAGCATCAAATAAGATCCCCATAGGAAAGCATTGATTAATGCTTTCCTATGGGAAAGCATTGATTAATGCTTTCCTATGGGCGGGTTTGAATGTGCGCGCCTTTGGCCGCGCATGTGCATTAGGCTCCACTCGGGAGCTGATGTCGGCGGGGGAGGAAAGGGCGGCGCTGGATTAGGGAAAGTGGCTGAAGGGGTTTTAAGGTAAGTGGCTGAAGGGGTTTTAACCCCTCCAGCGCCGAGGGAGGGTGGCCCTGAGGAAGGGGGGCTCTCCAAGAGCCTATAGACTCAACAGGTTTTTTTATCCTGGCACTATAGGATCCCTTTAAGATCACAGTTTGTCCAGGTGATTACAAAAACACACAAAAACAAAAGTAGGAACAAACATCAGAAATAGCCCATATTGCCAGTCCATAGAGTGGCCAGACTAAACAGTAAGGATAGTCAGAGTACAAGCCAATGTCAAGGACAGTAGAAGACAGGACAACATAAATAATCAAGCCAATCTTTTGGAGTACAGAGATCAGGATTAATGGATAAATAAGCCAAGGTCAAACCACAAAATCAGAACACTTCAAGAAACATGCTATTGGGTCAGCAAGAACAACATTAGGGCACGTAGCAGGTTTAAATATGGGTAGAATGGGTTTAAATATAGGTAGGATGTAAAATTGGTTTGCATCATTCACATGCACCAAAAGGTCCAAAAGAAATGTGGAGTAGGCTTCACATCCTGATTGATGCCAGAAAGATGAGAGCAATCATTAGAATTAATATGGATGCTCTGAGTCACGTCAATAGTGATCCAGGAAAGATTAAAATCTTCAAGATCTATACGAACACTTTGAGCCGTGTCAATAATGATGGCAGATTTATAAAATCCAAATTCAGTATAAGGGTTCATACAAGTTTAGGGTACCACGTCAAAACTGACACCTTGCGGTAGGGATATGTCTCTGTCATGCATAACAAGTATTCTGTAAGCTGCAGAAAGCTAGTGTTCCCACCACGAAAGGTGGTCAAAGCAACTACACTGCCATGTGTAGCTGCATCAAATACTCAGTACACAAAGGGTTAAAGAAGGCAATTATATTGACTATTCAATTCACAGAAATCCAGCAAGTCAAAAACAATTTTAAACATTAGAAAACTTAAAGATAAGATGATTTGACATTTAAGAAAATTTAGTGTGGGGACTTCCCTGGTAAATATCACGTAGCTGGGGTTATCCCCTTGATGAGTAAAACAAGGAAGATGTTATTGTCCCAAAGGCATCCAGTTAGTTAAAATGAAAATAGATGGTTAGCAAGTTTTGGTAATAAGCCACATCAAAAACGTTAATTTTATTCTCAGTCAGTTTAGTACATTTTGTTTAAACAAATGCTGAGCCTCTCTTCTAAGAATACAGTGTGTGATACCGAGTTACCTTAATACTTCTAAAGAAAAGTCAATAAAGAAACATGGAATGTGTTCCAATCATTTATGTGGGTAAATGCTAACTTAATTCAACTTTAAAGCAAAAGTCAGCTAACATCATATTGGATCATATCATATCATTACACCTAGCTCTTTGAGGCTTCTATCAAGGAGCAATACTTAAAAACCAATCCACTTCAAGAGGACTTAAAGAAAAAAAAGATTTACTGGCACTACAGATTTGCCAGTGGGCAGGCAACTAAAAGGAATAGATGGAGGTATTAGGAGACTTACATCTGTGTCTGCAATCCCTTTCCCATGCTCAACAGTGACCTGAGCAGGGTAACCCCCAATTCCTGTGTCATTTTTGTAGTGGGGTATGACAAACAAGAATTGTCAACTTTCTGGAAATTACACCAGTAAAACATCAAAAATCACCTATAATTTGTGTTAACCATATTTTTCATGTGATGCTCCATTTTTTAGCAATTGACGCCAAAATCCAGTTCAGCCAGGGCATATCAAGGGCACACCTTCCACTGGAGGATATATTATTTATTTATGTATTTATAAAATATTTTACCAGGAAAGATACATTGAGATTTCTCTCATTTTCAAGTATGTCCTGGGTCCACAAATACATAAACATTATCCTGCCTTATAATTAACAAGTCTATTCTTCCTGGCTTCGATATGGACATTACTAATGATTGTCTATTTGTAAAAGAGAAATGTAGTTGTTATTAAGAAGGACTATCTTTAATATTGGAAAAGGGGCATGGACATTTTTACTGTATAGATATCTAGCACGATTCATCCTAGTTTATGTACAATTCACAAAAATATAAAATTCTAGAAATTCTAAATATAAAATTCTAAGATTTCTAAATATCTTTAAACAGTTGAAGGACTCCTGTCATACAGCCATTAAAGCTTAAATTGTCAGATTAAAAAAATATTGGGGAAAAAATTATACAAAAAGACATACGTTTCAGGTGAACAGAGGCTTAAGTAAATTGATAAGATTTAATACATGTATGTTTTTATTAAAATATGTTTTTAAAAATGGAGACACAAAAGCCAAGTATTGTTTTAACTTTTAATGTTTTAGCAGTTAGCTTATAAAATGTAAAGACATTTCAGAAATTTATGTGAATTTGACATATAAACAGTTAATATGAAATTATTGTATCATTAAAACATCTAGGATATCCCCATATACAGTGAATGCCTACAAAAAACAAAACATGGATATTAGTTGTTATAAGGGGATTTTCTAATCGAAATCAATTCTAATTCCCCCTAGAGTACTCTATTACTTATTCATACAATCAGTGGGATTCCTGGCATATAAATGAAAAAAACCCTAAAAAATACCCATAATAATTGGGGAAAATATGTTAAAAGCAACAAACAAATGATTTAAATATCCCAACTTGGAATTTTTTTATTATGAGTTATGCAAAATGAAAGTAAGTTTAAGTTTGTATTGCTTACGAGAAAAAAATTTTTGAGATAGGGCGGAAATTACAGAAAGTATAAGCTGGAGTATGAGTCACCTTCATCAGATTTATAAAAGGGTCTTCGTCACTTTGCTGCTGGCTTCTCAAAACGTCTCACAGGAGTCAACAGGACTGGGTGTTACAACTCATTTTGGATGGTTTGTTTTTATCAAAACTTTCTGTTAAATTGAAAGACCCCAGTGAAGCCCTAAGTAGATCGTTCAGATGTGGCAGGAAACAAAGGAAGTTAGTGGTATCCTTGTACTGAACATGTGTGCGTACCTTCTTCGTTCATGCTTAAGAGGAAGCCTGCTCAGGTATGTGGTTTATATATATATATATATATTTCTATTTATTTTTTTTTCATCACTGGGATCTTTGTGCAAATGTGCAATTTAGGAAATGGAACACAGGCCCGATTTAATTAAAGGATATATTTTCTGCCTCTACGGCATTATTAAGTACAGAGAAAACGTTATCACTTTTAAATAACATATACACTCTGATATTAGCCACATTAACACTGAGACAATACAATGACATGGGTGTGCTGTAACAGTGAAGTCATGTGACCGTTTTTGTTTGGCTTAGAATCTTAACCCTTTAAGGACCAAACTTCTGGAATAAAAGGGAATCATGACATGTCACACATGTCATATGTCCTTAAGGGGTTAAACAGGAAATATTTGTAGAAACCTTGTGTCTACTTATCTTGTTTCCACAGGTATATGTTTTACATTAGACCAGGTCTCATAAAGGGAAGCTAAAAGTTAAATAAGACATACACTTAGTATTTAATCCCGTTATAGATTATTTTCCAATTATATTTCTATATGCAATAACTATGCTTGTAAATATTCCATATAAATATTTGAGGATAAGGTAGAGACAAATAAATGTTCCTTTCTTCATTACTGCTGTTTCTACCATCTGATATTCTACCAATGTATCACAATCCATTATAATCAGAGCACTGGTTAAACTATGGATATATAAAACTACTCCTAAAGGTAACCCTAAATAACAGACAATAAACTATGTGCCATCAGAAGTTAAGATAAGAAGAGGGCCTCTTTACTTTCATTTTAAGTTTCTTTAAAAAGTTATAAAAAGCTTTTCTGTAAAAATAGAAGAGTCAGTTAAGATTTGATACAAATCCTTTAGGATCACTGTGTGCAAAACTGTATCTAAATGTATGGTGCTAATCATCAATGATGCCGTTTTAAAGAAAAAAAAAAAATTAAGAAACTAAAAAGTATACTTTGGGAAAAATTAATGGTGAGTTTAAAAGCCTTTAATCATTCAGGGTTAGCTGAACCAATTCAGCTAGTGTGACTTTAACTTTGAAATTCACTTTGACTTCCTGACTTTAGTAAATAGCCCTGATTGCGTTATTTACTAACATTTGACTTCTAACTAAGTTGTTGTTATAGCAGAATTATAGATTTTTCCATATAGGCGATTATGGCTGAAATTGTAGCCTACAGATTTCAATTCACTACAGTTTGGAGTATAGAGAAGAACCCTGTCAGGTCTTACAAAGATCAATGCAGTTCCCGTAAGAGTAGAAATAATTAAGACTTTAAGATCAGAACAAAGGGACACGCAAGCATGAGGTTCCTTTAAATATAGACTGACTTTCAGTATGCATAATTAATCTTCCGTCCAGCTAATATGTAACATAGACTACAGCCCTTCCAATCACAACATACTCATATTTTTGTTCTGCTATAAAAAGTGGTCTAAATTACTGAAGGGGGGCAATCACTATGGAAACCAGTAGGAACATTCCATTGGTGATTCCTCCCTTTTTTAAATTTTCCACCACTCTGAGGGCATCATGGGAGATGTACAGCACAGCATCTAGAATGGCCAAGATTGGCAACTAAAGCAATAGACAAAATGTTAAAATGGTTCAAGAATCTAGTGCAAAGATCCAATAAAGTTAGTGCTAATGACTACCCAACATGGCAACTTTCTTGTGTGCTTCTCTCACAGTAAACAAACAATGCTTTGTCGATCTAACAGATATTTTCCTACCAGATGTAAAATTTGATCCATGGCCTTCCTTCGAGCTCCCGATTGCCTTTCTGTCTAGTCTAATTATTTTACATATCAGTTTGTTGATGCATGTTGAAAGTGGAAGGTCTATCATTGTTTACTTTCTGCTGTACCTTGTACAAATAACATTTGCGATGTAAAAATAGAATTATGTTTGACAGAAACGTTAATCAACAAGCCAGGTTTTTGCCAGACCATCAGAAAATCTCTTCAGACTTTCTGTTATACTAAAGCATTCATTTATCAAAGTGTCTCAAACAAAACTGTCTTTTGCTTGATAAATCAGCTCCGTAATAGAAACATCTCCAGTATAAAACATATATTTTTTTTCTCTCAGGTAGATACGTATGGGCCAAATGATTAAATCTCTTGTCTCCAGTACCCTGTCATCAGAGTGTCTGAACCTGTAATTGTAGTTTTGAAGATATTAATATTTATTAAAATACCAGTGAGAAAAACAACAGTTAATAATTAAGGAAATGTGTCCAAAGAAATGTGTGTCGAATCAAATTTAATGCATGTGATATCCTTGCATTTTATGTCAATATTGAACTATAAAAGGATATAATAATTTATAAGTGGCATATTAATACGTGGTTATTATAAATTTCTTATATTATTATTATTTTATTATTTATATAGCGCCAGTAAATTCCATAGTGCTGTACAATGGGATCTTAGATAAAGAATGAGTTCCTGATTGCTGAATGATGAAAATAAATATTGGTAGAACAGGGTTAAACTTTTAGCATGAGTGTTCACTAAGAGTGAGATTTGCAAACAGAGTTTCTTTCCTGATACAGTACTGAGAGGGTAGTGGATGCATGGAATAGCCATCCAGCTGAAGTGGTAGAGGTTAACACAGTGAAAGAGTTTAAGCATGCGTGGGATAGGCATAAGCCTATCTTAACTATAAGATAAGGCCAGGAGGGACTAATGAGAGTATTGAGCAGACTAGATGGGCCAAATGGTTCTTATCTGCCGTCACATTCTATGTTTCTATGTTGTTTTTTTTAGTAAGATTCAGTGGGGAGCTTGTATTTGCAGACGTGTGTTGTTGTTTTTTTCATAATAAAAGAATTTAGCATTGGAATATCTGCATAGAAAGGCTGCAGCTGCATGTCTAATATATATTCTAAAACTCTTACATTTGCAGACATCAACATGTAGTCTTAATTGTAGTAAATCATAAAAAGACAATAATCGATAAAAGTGTTTAACAATTTTAAAATTTTAGCACCAATGCCTCGAAAAAACTATCAGTATGATTTTGTGGTTTAAAAAAAAAAAAAAAACAAGAATGACTGCTGTGGCAATATATTGCTTGACTCAATAGGCAAGTTACCTTGTAAAGTATAGATAAATAGTGAATACTGACCGATTAGTTCAACTTAACATTTGAACATTTCGAGCTATGGTTTCATGACTCAAGTATGACTTTCTTGGAGTTTCCACCTCTGGTTCACGAAAGTAGCTATTACAGTCATTCCTCTAAATAGCTCCCTGTAAAAAACATTTTGTGGTTCAGAAAAAAAAATTCAGCAAACGCTGATAATTAAATAGCAAAAAATTCCCCATGTCATCAAGCATT
>OW240912.1:33167567-33178623 GCA_933207985.1 Pelobates cultripes | reverse complement strand
AAGAATTATGGGGCCAGAGAGAAAAGAAGCTGTGTGCCAAATACCCATACCCAGGAATAGAAGACAAGTGCGAGAATTCTTGGGGGCAGCAGGCTTCTGTAGGATATGGATTCCCAGCTACGCGATACTGGCAAAACCTCTGTATGCAGCCATCAAAGGTACAGAGCACGACCCCTTCTTATGGACTCAAGAACAGCAAACGGCATTCGAAGATGTGAAGAGGGCTTTGATGAGTGCCCCAGCATTAGGTCTACCTGACCACACACGGCCATTCTACCTGTATGTACATGAGCAAAGAAGAATGGCGGTGGGAGTATTGACACAGTACTTGGGATCATGGCAAAGACCTGTTGCCTACATGTCTAAGCAACTGGATGCAGTGGCCAGCGGACTTCCACCTTGTCTAAGAGCTGTAGCTGCAGCCGCCCTGCTAGTAGCCGAAGCCGATAAACTCACTCTGGGTCAAGAACTTTATGTACGAGTTCCACATGCAGTACAGACGTTGTTGGATTACAAAGGAAATCATTGGTTTAGTAACAGCCGTATGACCAAGTATCAAGCAATGCTGTGTGAAAACCCAAGAGTGCATTTAGAGACTGTAAATACCTTAAATCCAGCTACCCTTTTGCCACAACCTACTGAAAGTCAACATGATTGTTTGGAAGTAATGGATGAAGTATTTTCAAGTAGACCAGATCTTCGTGATTCTCCCATCCAGAACCCTGATGTTCAATATTACACCGACGGCAGTAGTTATGTAAAAGAAGGGATCCGCTATGCAGGATATGCAGTAACAACGATAGACAAGGTGATAGAAGCTCGGCCACTGGCAAAAGGAACATCAGCACAAAAGGCAGAATTGATAGCACTGACACGAGCGCTACAATTGGCTGAAGGTTTAAGAGTGAACATCTACACGGACTCCAAGTATGCGTTTTTAACCACTCATGCCCACGGAGCTTTGTATAAAGAAAGAGGACTATTGAATTCAGAAGGCAAAGAAATCAAATACGCAGCTGAGATCCTACAACTATTGGAAGCAGTGTGGGAGCCGAAAGAAGTCGGTATTATACATTGTCAGGCGCATCTGAGAGGAGATGGTGATGTAACCAAAGGGAATCGGATGGCAGATAGTGCAGCTAAGCGTGCTGCTGAATCAGGAAGACAGGAATATGTGGGGCATATAGCCGCTCTTATACCAACTCCACTGTCTCAATGGACTCCAATTTATACAGCTCAAGAAGAGGAGTGGTTAAGGACTGAACCTGGAAAGTATTTGGAGAACAAATGGTATCAGTTAAAAGATGGAAGAATAGTTATTCCAGCATCACTAGCGGTAGAAATTGTCCAAAACTATCATAACGGGACACATTCTGGGAGAGACAGTACAGAAGAATCTCTCAGAAAACATTTCTACATACCAAGATTGTCCAACTTGACTCAGGCCATTGCACGTAGATGTGTAACGTGTGCTAAAAATAATGCAAGACAAGGACCAGTAAAGCCACCAGGAGTCCAGTTTATGGGGGGACTTCCCATGTCCGATTTACAAATTGACTATACAGTGATGCCTAAATCGGGTGGACATCGCTACCCGCTGGTAGTGGTGTGCACCTATTCAGGCTGGGTAGAAGCATGTCCTACTCGTACAGAGAAAGCAGGAGAAGTCGTGAGATTCCTGCTACGAGAAATAATACCCCGATATGGACTACCCTGCTCTATAGGATCGGACAATGGTCCAGCTTTTGTTCATCAGTGCCTACAACAATTGACTCATATGCTTGGCATAAAGTGGAGGCTTCATACGGCATATAGACCCCAGAGTTCTGGTAAGGTAGAGAGAATGAATAGAACTATTAAGAATCAGTTGGCTAAAATGTGTCAGGAAACCCAACTTAAGTGGAACGTTCTCTTGCCCATAGCTCTATTGCGAATCCGTAGTACAATTACCAGAAGGATGGGCCTCTCTCCTTTTGAAATCATGTACGGGCGACCACCTCCCGTGCTTGGTAACTTAAGGGGGGATTTGAGTCAGTTGGGAGAAGGAATTACCCGGCAGCAGGTTGTAGAGTTGGGTAAGACTATGGAGGAGGTACAGAAATGGGTACAAGATAGATTACCTGTGAATATTTATCCCCCAATTCATAGTTACCACCCAGGCGACCAAGTGTGGATTAAAGAGTGGAATAATGTGCCGCTAGGGCCCAAGTGGAGAGGTCCTTATGTTGTTCTTCTGTCTACCCCTACAGCGATAAAAGTAGCCGAAGTGGCTCCGTGGATACATCACTCCAGGGTTAAACCAGCAGCAGCCGATTCCTGGCAAGTTACAGCAAATCCAGAGTATCCCTGCAAGATCCGGTTAAAATGCATGACTCAGTCGGAGTGACGAGGAACCTTGTAGATTACAAATTTTATTGTTTCAGAGACTTGGTAAGTGAGTGAGAAGGCCATAATAAAGCCTGTCCACTCACCAACGAGTGTATAAGTCAGGGAAAGTCTTGAGGGGACCCCTGTGAAGACGAGCAGAACTCCATTCTCTGCAGTCCTTACATCCTGGAAGCTGAGGTGCCTTCACACGGACGAAGACTGAGGATGACGACGAAAGATGTATTTTTAATAATGTTTATTTATGTGTATTTTTATATTCAGGAAGGTAGAGGTACCAACACTCCTAGCTGTGAGGTATGCATTAAGACTACAAGAACAGGTAACCATATATCCCAGACCCTAATTTGGCATTCGCAATATGAGTGTAAAGGAGATGTATCAAGATGTAGATACTTAAATATAGAATATAGTGTGTGTCATTTAGGAGTAGGAGAACCTAAGTGCTTCAGTCCTGAGTATCAACCCCGTACAATTTGGTTGACTCTCAGAAATGGAGATTCTCAGGGGACCCTAATTAATAAGACGGTATTAAAATCCGTATATTCTTCAGGTGCTCTGCTATTTGATGCGTGTAAAGCAATATCAAGTGGTAGAAAGCCGTGGAATGTATGTGGGGATCTTAGATGGGAGAGGACGTATGGTCTAACGATAAATATATTTGTCCCAGTAGTAAAAATAAATATGTAAGTCCAAGATGCCCAAATAGAGATTATAACTTCTGCCCATATTGGTCTTGTGTGGGGTGGGCGACTTGGGGACAGACAGCAGACAAGGACATGATTGTGACTAAGTTGCCTACTAATCCATATTGTAAGTCTATGGAATGCAATCCAATCCATATACTTATAAATAACCCTGACAAGTTCTTAGATAAATATGGTAATTTATTTGGGTTTCAAATATATGGGACGGGTTTAGACCCTGGGACAATATTGTTTATAGGGATAGAGACTGATACGGTAACCTCCCAAACTCATCAAGTATACCATTCCTTTTATGAAGAGATGAGCATAGATAATAAGATCCCCCATAATGCTAAAAACTTGTTCATTGATTTAGCCGAGAGTATTGCCGGTAGTCTTAATGTTACCAACTGCTATGTGTGTGGAGGTACTAACATGGGAGACCAATGGCCTTGGGAAGCAAAGGAGGTAATGTCCGGTTCTGAGGCAGTTGACCAATTAATATCTACACAAGCCGACTATCATATGAGTGTTAGAGGTAAATCTGAGTGGAGATTGAAGACCTCCATCATAGGTTATGTTTGCATAGCGAGGAAAGGAATGATGTATAATACTTCTGTAGGAGAATTAACTTGTCTAGGGCAAAAAGCTTATGATGATGATACAAAGAATACAACTTGGTGGTCGGCTTCAAATGTCTCAGAACCATCTAACCCGTTTGCAAGATATGCCAATTTAAAGGACGTATGGTTTGATCTATCCATCACATCTAACTGGAGAGCCCCAGCGAATTTGTACTGGATCTGTGGTAAGAAGGCCTATTCGGAGTTACCACAGGACTGGGAAGGGGCATGTGTGTTGGGTATGTTAAAACCATCCTTCTTCTTGTTGCCTATTGAAACAGGTGAGACTTTAGGTGTTAAAGTGTATGATGTGAATCATAGGAAGAAAAGGGGACCCATAGAGATAGGTGCCTGGGAAGATAATGAATGGCCTCCCCAGCGTATTATAGATTATTATGGGCCAGCCACGTGGGCAGAGGATGGTACCTTTGGTTATAGAACCCCTATTTATATGCTCAACCGCATTATAAGGTTACAGGCGGTGGTTGAGATCATTACTAACGAGACATCACAAGCGCTCAATCTTCTAGCGAAGCATAATACCAGGATGAGGACAGCAGTTTACCAAAATAGATTAGCCTTGGATTATCTTTTGGCAGTAGAGGGAGGTGTATGTGGGAAGTTTAACCTGAGCAATTGCTGTCTTCAAATAGATGACGAAGGGCAAGCAATAGCTGAGCTTACTAGCCATATGGTTAAACTAGCGCATGTGCCTACTCAGGTATGGAAAGGGTACAATCCAAGTAGTTGGTTTGGTAGCTGGTATGAGTGGTTTGGAGGGCTTAAGGCAGTGGTAGGTGGAGTCCTACTGATTTTAATGTTGTGTCTACTCCTGCCGTGTCTTATACCCTTAGTAGTTAGGTCTGTGCAAAGCCTGATAGAAAATATAGCAGAGAGGAAGGCTGCTGCACAGATAATGGCAATTTATAAATATAAGGCTCTAGATCAGGGAGAACCAATGCAGGAAGACGAGTGTTGAAGATTCACATCATAGGATAAGTCTGGTCTGGTTCAAAGGTAACTTGTGGTGTATGCAAACCAAGGTTAAGTGATGCCTCAAGTAATTGTAAAATATCAAGAGGCATCAAAGGGGGGAATGTGGTGGAATCTCGGTAAAAATAAATTTAGTAGGCCGAGATTACCACGTGGCATGTGTACGTGCATATGCTGACGTATCGATCAGTTGGTTGCACGAGGCAAGATACGATCAGTAGTGTACGGAGCATGTGCAAGAATACAGGATGTAGTATTCCCCTCCTCCATTGTGCTGGACAAGCCATGCGGTCAAGCAGGAAGTTAATTCTTATTTGTAATGATTGGTCAAGAGAATGTGCGGGTGGAGCTTAATATGGGAGGAGTTATGTGCCTATATAGGGAGCCTGCACTATTGTTCAGGGCTCAGAACTTGCTGTATTTTTGGTGACATTAGTCCCTCTGAGTCCCGATCGGTGATCCAATAAAGAATCTCTTCCTTCCTGAAGAAACCTGTGTCCATCCCTCTGTGCTTTGCTTCCGTCAGTTTCTCCGGTATCAAAATAAGGCTGAAAAAAACGGCTGAAAAAAAGACTAAGTCCCATCGCTGAATGGGACTTAGTCTCTGCAGCTGAAATAATTTCCCATTTACTGAACCAAGTGGGAAATAGCAAGGCAGGCACAAAGGGTTTGCACCAGGTCTGGGGACACAGGGGACACCGTCTTAAAGGGGCCGTGTCCCCAACAAGTCTGGGGACACGGCCTTAAAGGGGCAGTGTCCCAATCTTCCTGATGTCCCAAAAAAGGTGTTTAAAGGGCCAGCACCAGTCACATAAAGAGTCCATAAGCCCCAATATGCCCACCGACAGTCTTAAAGGGCCATACACACCAAATAAAAGTGCATACATTTTCACAATCTCCCAGGGGCCATAGTCATGCGGGAGGAGGCTGGCAAATAGGCTTCTCCACAACCCAGGGAAGCAGGGCAATTTGCCATTTAAAGGGCCCGTTACAAATAGCAGTTTGTAACAAGGTGTCAATCCATATCTGCCAAGTGACCCGATGTAGGGGGACCAGTCCCTATTCTGCTCTGTGTCAGTGTGTATCAGGGAACCTTAGGACAGGTGTCAATCCATATCTGCCAAGTGACCCGATGTAGGGGGAACAGTCCCTATTCTGCTCTGTGTCAGTGTGTATCAGGGATCCTTAGGACAGGTGTCAATCCATATCTGCCAAGTGACCCTATGTAGGGGACCAGTCTCTATTCTGCTCTGTGTCCGTGTGCATCAGGGGCTCTGAGGACAGGTGTCAATCCATATGTCAAGGTGTCAATATGTCATATGTCAGGTGTCAATCCATATTGATTGTGATTTAGGAATGTTAGGTGATTTCTGCCCTTTATGGATTAAAACCAGACTCTGTATCAACTGTGTAATTTTCCATGGGAGTTTTGCCATGGATCCCCCTCCGGCATGCCACAGTCCAGGTGTTAGTCCCCTTGAAACAACTTTTCCATCCCTATTGTGGCCAGAAAGAGTCCCTGTGTGTTTTAAAATTCGCCTCCCCATTGAAGTCAATGGCGTTTCGGGCGGTTCGCCGGTTCGCGAACATTTGCGGAAGTTCGCGTTCGCCGTTCGCGAACCGAAAATTTCGGGTTCGCGACATCACTATTGGATACAGGAAGAGTCACTGAAAGCATTAAGGTTGATGGGTCTAAATAGAATTGTTATGCAAGTGTTGAACTATTTCGCTCCGTTTGACATGTCCTTTTGAAATGTCTTAAGTTGTAACTTACAGTTTAACTACAGCCTTGTGTTTTCTGCTTTAAAATGCCAACTTCTCTCTTTTACTTCTTCTACAGAAATATTCCAGTTATTTTTGATTTTATGTACGTGTACTATTCAAAGCATAACATGATAGTAAAAACAGACTGGTCATCTGGTCAACTGTAGCTTGAGCCTTGGGTCAAGGTGCCTACATCATACCATCGACTGATAATGCTGTTAATATATACACCCCTAGACAACCATGCCCTATATCTATAATGTACTACATTTTTTAATGCTTATTGATACATCTGTGTAGTGTGATTCTTTAAAAGGACACTCCAGGCACCCAGACCACTTCTGCCCATTGGAGTGGTCTGGGTGCCAACTCCCATCATCCTTAACCCAGCAAGTGTAATTATTGCAGTTTTTATAAACTGCAAAAATTACCTTGTAGGGTAAGTCCTCCTCTAGTGGCTGTCTATCAGAAAGCCACTAGAGGGACTTCCGGGTTCTTAAAATTCAGATACCCTGAGGTGTTTTCAACCTAACAGTTACTTTGCAATGTTTCCTTTCATTATATGCATACAAATACCATCCTAATTGTTATCTTGTACCACTATCTAGTACTTATTTTCTAGTTACAGGGATTTGGAAGCATCTTATGATGTGGGTAATCAAGTATGAGGGCAATTGGGATATTTTACAGATCTGAAAATGGTGCAGTTACTATGGAATTCTTTGCCACCACCTTTATAATGTGCTAACTTCAGCAGGAGACTGTTCTATATATATCCTTTAAACAGGGATGGATAGTTTGCATAGTTGTTGAGTTTGGGATGGATAGTTTTCATAGTTTGGATAGTTGTTAAGATACAATGCTGAAAGGAATGTGTTCATGTCCAATATTAACACCGACACAGTCCGGCATGAACCTGAAGGAAATGTCCACTCCTGATTGGCCAACAACAGGAACATATCAGATTGAGGAATCAGCAATTTAATTTAACTACATGGTGCATACTGTTATGTTGAGGAATGGATATATTTGATGTTATGTTTGTAGTGTTTAATTGTAATATGTGTATTGAGTAAATCACGGGAAGATGACAATGACAATCATGCTGAAGCTCTTTCAGAGACTGGTGATATAAGAGATCTGCTTGTTTTTTTTAATTTTAAAGATTATTTTGTAATACATTTGTACTTTTTAAGAGCATTGGAACACTGTTCTTTTATTTGTTTTATTTAGGCTTTGTTATACAGAAGAGAAATTAAAGTTCTATGATGATGCGGGCATTCAAGGTAATCACGCACATGTGCTCAAAAAGCGAAGAAAAAAATATAGCTTTGTCGTTTTGGGTTATTGAGTGCAGCTTGATGTAAAAAAATTTAATTTAACCCCTTAAGGACACATGACATGTGTGACATGTCATGATTCCATTTTATTCCAGAAGTTTGTTAAAGGAATACAGCAGTGCTAGGAATACAAACGTCAGACAGCCGTCCTTTCAGTCAGAGACCAGCGTGAGTTCCACCATTTGGTCTGACCAGCACTTGTCTCGCTCTGGAAAGCGGTTTGTTTAGCCGATCGGAGTCAAAGATGCAAATTGAAAGTCTACTCCTCGCCTAACGTGTTTGGTGACCATGTGTGTCACTTCAGCAGAGAGTGGTGTGAGAGGACTTAAACATATTTTATATAGTATCAGTGGGCAATTGATAAATTCACACCCAGATATCAGCCTTGTCATATATACTGTATGACTAAAAGTTAAAGATTTCAGAGATATTCATACATATAAGATAAAATCAAATATATATATTAAACTACAGATATCAAATAAATATAATACCCTCTGTGCATAAATATTTAAGATAAAAAATCCAAAGGAATAAAAACCAAAGGCCAATAACAGCTTACAATGAATAAAAAACTGGGAATAGAATACCTGATAAAACAAATCATAAGACATTTAAAAGTACAATCTAAAAGAACCAAATAAAAAACCATTCAATGTGTCATAACTTATCAAAACTTATTTGATATGTACAAAATAAACTAAATCAGACAAATAGAAATAGACACATAGAAAAATAAATAAAAAGAAAAAAAACACACAAATTTAATTTTATTTTAAGAGTATGCCACTATTACCCCCATAAAAATATAATTTAAAATATAGGAGGTATAAAATCTGAATGAAAAAAAGGGGGGAACATTACGTACATATTGATCTCCATCTTAAAACAGTTTTTTTTTTCCAACGAGTGCTGAGAGAAACTTCATTAGAATACTTGAAAGAGCAGTTGAAAGGGGCTTTAGATCAGCTGAAATACTGTATTTTGTTATAAGGTGCTTCAGTGGTTTCCACAAATTCAACTGAAAACGCAACTTATAATGACTTCTCCAGTCTCAAAATTATTCAACCCCTTCATGGTAAACATCTTTAGTAATTAGTAGAGGACCCTTTTGTTCTTATGACCTGCTACAAATGAGATGCATAGCCAGACAGCAGCTTATGGCAGCATTCCTGAGGCATCTTAGCTCATGAGCAATGGACTCCAGTTCAGTAATATTCTTGGGTTTGCGTGCTGCAACCGCCTTCTAGAAATCCCATCAGAGATTTTCTATGGGGTTCAAGTCAGGTGACTGTGATGGCCACTGTAGATTTTTTCCAGGACTTCCTCTACAATCAAGTCTTGGTGAAATTTGAAGTATGCTTGGGATCATTGTCTTGTTGGAAGGTCCAATGACGCCCAAGCTTCAGCTTATTCACAGACGGCAGGACGTTTTCTCCTAGGATTTCCTGATACTGCAATTAATTCATCTTGCCTTCCACACGCTGCAGGTTTCCATTGCCAGAGGATGCAAAGCAGCCCCAGAGAACCAGCGAGCCAACACCATGCTTAATTATATGCAGTGTATGCTTCATTCTTCTTCCTCCAGACATACCACTGATCAATTGGGCCAAAAAGTTCCAGTTTTGTTTCATCGCTCCACAAAACAGAATCCCATAACTGCTGTGGCTTATGATTTTGAGCATATTGGAGCCAACCTTTCTTGTGCTCTTGGGTCAGTAGTTGTGTACGTCTTGGAGTTAGGGCATGGAAACCTTCTGCTTTTAGTACGCGCCTTACTGTGCTCACGGAAACCTGAGTGCCTGTTTCCACCAAGTCTTGGTGCAGGTCTTTTGCAGTCACTCAAGAATTTTTTACAACCTGCCTTCTCAAAAATCTGGTTGCAGCCATTGATAGCTTCAAGTAGTATAACCACTGTTCCTTCAACCAGGGCCGGACTGGGAAAAAAATTAGGCCCGGGCATTTTTCAATCAGAGCGGCCCCCTAAGAAGGGGGCGGGGCCAGAGAGTGTGTGTTTTGTCATCACTAATGACAACACACCCCCTCTCAAAGTGAGCATGTTGGTTCAATGCCCAGAGCCCTGCTGAAGAGCTCTGGCATTAGAAAAAGGCCCTGAATTTGTTCTGCGCAGCGCAAGCAAATGAAATAACATGCTTGTGCTGTGTTTGCTTTTAAATTGTCTCTGGTGTCTCCACAAGTGGGATACCAGAGGACAAATGGAAAGTGCATGGTGCATATGTTTGGAGCCTGCTTGTGGGATTGCGTGTGTGTAGAGTGTGGTGTGGTATTGTGTAAATAGGTCAATTTAATTTGTGTTTGTGGTGTAATATGTGTGGCTAGGGGCTGTAGAGAGTGTGTGTATAGGGGGCATAGTTTTATAGGGGATGCAGCGAGTGTGTGCATACGGGCTGAAGTGTGTGTGTATAGGTGACGTAGTGTGTGTAGGGGTTGCAGAGAGGGTGTGTTTAGAGAATGTTGTATGTGTTTGCTGACAAGGAATGTAGTGTGTGTGTGTAGGAGATCTACTGTGTAAAGGACCCAGTGTGTGTGTGTGTGTATAGAGGATAAAGAGTGCATATAGAGTAAGGGATCTAGTGTGTATCTGGAGCGTAATGTGTGTAGTGGTGCAGTGTGAGTGGTGCTGTAGTGTGTGTGTGTGTGTATGTATATATATATATATATTTGGACTTATTGTATGTGTGAGGGGCGCAGTGTGTGTATGTAAGAGGGGTGCTGTGTGTGAGGGTGTTTTTATCTGCTGTCACATTCTAGGTTTCTAATTTTCTTTGTCTGTTAACTCACTGAGGGTTATTTTATATATATATATATATATATATATATATATATGTGTGTGCTGTATATGTGTGGGAGTGTGCTGTGTGTGTCTGGGGGGTGCTGTGTGTGTCTGGGTACGCTGTGTGTGTCTGAGTGCGCTGTGTGAGTCTGGGTGCGCTGTGTGAGTCTGGGTGCGCTGTGTGAGTCTGGGTGCGCTGTGTGTGTCTGTGGGTGCTGTGTGTGTCTGTGGGTGCAGTGTGTGTCTGGGTGCAGTGTGTGTCTGTGGGTGCAGTGTGTCTGGGTGCAGTGTGTGTCTGGGTGCGCTGTGTGTGTCTGGGTGTGCTGTGTGTGTCTGGGTGCTGTGTGTGTCTGGGTGCGCTGTGTGTGTCTGGGTGCGCTGTGTGTGTCTGGGTGCAGTGTGTGTGTCTGGGTGCACTGTGTGTGTCTGGGTGCAGTGTGTGTGTGTCTGGGTGCAGTGTGTGTGTGTGGG
>OW240912.1:33025836-33167467 GCA_933207985.1 Pelobates cultripes | reverse complement strand
CATACACACATACTGCCCCGCATACACACACACTGCCCCCATACACTGCCGCCCCATACACACACATTGCCCACATTCACACACACACTGCAACTGTTACACACACATACTGTCCCACACATACACTGCATCCCTGACATACACTGCCCCCCCTACTCACACACTACAACCTTCACACACACACACACACACACACCGCTCACACACTGTCCCCCTCACACACACACACACTGCACCCCTTACACATTGCACCACTCACACACACCACTGCTCCTATGCCCTACTACCGCCCCATTTCCCAGCAGACCTCAGGTAAGTTGTCAAACTGTTCTTAAACGGTTTGACTACTTACTCTAGGAGGGGGTCCCGGCACTATTGACACCATAACCACTACACTGAGCTGTAGTAGTTATTGTGTCTGGATTATTTCTTTAAATAATCTACAAGTGCCCCTCCCGAGATCAGGCTCTGGATCCGCCACTGCTATTGGGTCAGCAAGAACAACAGTAGGGCACGTAGCAGGTTTAAATATGGGTAGAATGGGTTTAAATATAGGTAGGATGTAAAATTGGTTTGCATCATTCACATGCACCAAAAGGTCCAAGAGAAATGTGGAGTAGGCTTCACATCCCGATTGATGCCAGAAAGATGAGAGCAATCATTAGAATTAATATGGATGCTCTGAGTCACGTCAATAGTGATCCAGGGAAGATTAAAATCGTCAAGATCTATACGAACACTTTGAGCCGTTTCAATAATGATGGCAGATTTATAAAATCCAAATTCAGTATAAGTGTTCATACAGGTATAGGGTACCACGTCAAAACTGACACCTTGCGGTAGGGATATGTCTCTGTCATGCATAACAAGTATCCTGTAAGCTACAGAAAGCTAGTGTTCCCACCACGAAAGGTGGTCAAAGCAACTACACTGCCATGTGTAGCTGCATCAAATACTCAATACACAAAGGGTTAAAGAAGGCAATTATATTGACTATTCAATTCACAGAAATCCAGCAAGTCAAAAACAATTTTAAACATTAGAAAACTTAAAGATAAGATGATTTGACATTTAAGAAAATTTAGTGTGGGGACTTCCCTGGTAAATATCATGTAGCTGGGGTTATCCCCTTGATGAGTAAAACAAGGAAGATGTTATTGTCCCAAAGGCATCCAGTTAGTTAAAATGAAAATAGATGGTTAGCAAGTTTTGGTAATAAGCCACATCAAAAACCTTAATTTTATTCTCAGTCAGTTTAGTACATTTTGTTTAAACAAATGCTGAGCCTCTCTTCTAAGAATACAGTGTGAGATACCGAGTTACCTTAATACTTCTAAAGAAAAGTCAACAAAGAAACATGGAATGTGTTCCAATCATTTATGTGGGTAAATGCTAACTTAATTCAACTTTAAAGCAAAAGTCAGCTAACATCATATTGGATCATATCATATCATTACACCTAGCTCTTTGAGGCTTCTATCAAGGAGCAATACTTAAAAACCAATCCACTTCAAGAGGACTTAAAGAAAAAAAAGATTTACTGGCACTACAGATTTGCCAGTGGGCAGGCAACTAAAAGGAATAGATGGAGGTATTAGGAGACTTAGATCTGTGTCTGCAATCCCTTTCCCATGCTCAACAGTGACCTGAGCAGGGTAACCCCCAATTCCTGTGTAATTTTTGTAGTGGGGTATGACAAACAAGAATTGTCAACTTTCTGGAAATTACACCAGTAAAACATCAAAAATCACCTATAATTTGTGATTTGTGTAACCATATTTTTCATGTGATGCTCCATTTTTTAGCAATTGACGCCAAAATCCAGTTCAGCCAGGGCATATCAAGGGCACACCTTCCACTGGAGGATATATTATTTATTTATGTATTTATAAAATATTTTACCAGGAAAGATACATTGAGATTTCTCTCATTTTCAAGTATGTCCTGGGTCCACAAATACATAAACATTATCCTGCCTTATAATTAACAAGTCTATTCTTCCTGGCTTCGATATGGACATTACTAATGATTGTCTATTTGTAAAAGAGAAATGTAGTTGTTATTAAGAAGGACTATCTTTAATATTGGAAAAGGGGCATGGACATTTTTACTGTATAGATATCTAGCACGATTCATCCTAGTTTATGTACAATTCACAAAAATATAAAATTCTAGAAATTCTAAATATAAAATTCTGATTTCTGAATATCTTTATACAGTTGAAGGACTCCTGTCATACAGCCATTAAAGCTTAAATTGTCAGATTAAAAAAATATTGGGGAAAAAATTATACAAAAAGACATACGTTTCAGGTGAACAGAGGCTTAAGTAAATTGATAAGATTTAATACATGTATGTTTTTATTAAAATATGTTTTTAAAAATGGAGACACAAAAGCCAAGTATTGTTTTAACTTTTAATGTTTTAGCAGTTAGCTTATAAAATGTAAAGACATTTC
The DNA here is from genome assembly GCA_933207985.1 of Pelobates cultripes. NCBI lineage: Eukaryota > Metazoa > Chordata > Amphibia > Anura > Pelobatidae > Pelobates > Pelobates cultripes. The sequence goes on along the minus strand of OW240912.1, from coordinate 33,165,009 downwards.
AGAAATTTATGTGAATTTGACATATAAACAGTTAATATGAAATTATTGTATCATTAAAACATCTAGGATATCCCCATATACAGTGAATGCCTACAAAAAACAAAACATGGATATTAGTTGTTATAAGGGGATTTTCTAATCGAAATCAATTCTAATTCCCCCTAGAGTACTCTATTACTTATTCACACAATCAGTGGGATTCCTGGCATATAAATGAAAAAAACCCTAAAAAATACCCATAATAATTGGGGAAAATATGTTAAAAGCAACAAACAAATGATTTAAATATCCCAACTTGGAATTTTTTTATTATGAGTTATGCAAAATGAAAGTAAGTTTAAGTTTGTATTGCTTACGAGAAAAAAATTTTTGAGATAGGGCGGAAATTACAGAAAGTATAAGCTGGAGTATGAGTCACCTTCATCAGATTTATAAAAGGGTCTTCGTCACTTTGCTGCTGGCTTCTCAAAACGTCTCACAGGAGTCAACAGGACTGGGTGTTACAACTCATTTTGGATGGTTTGTTTTTATCAAAACTTTCTGTTAAATTGAAAGACCCCAGTGAAGCCCTAAGTAGATCGTTCAGATGTGGCAGGAAACAAAGGAAGTTAGTGGTATCCTTGTACTGAACATGTGTGCGTACCTTCTTCGTTCATGCTTAAGAGGAAGCCTGCTCAGGTATGTGGTTTATATATATATATATATATTTCTATTTATTTATTTTTCATCACTGGGATCTTTGTGCAAATGTGCAATTTAGGAAATGGAACACAGGCCCGATTTAATTAAAGGATATATTTTCTGCCTCTACGGCATTATTAAGTACAGAGAAAACGTTATCCCTTTTAAATAACATATACACTCTGATATTAGCCACATTAACACTGAGACAATACAATGACATGGGTGTGCTGTAACAGTGAAGTCATGTGACCGTTTTTGTTTGGCTTAGAATCTTAACCCTTTAAGGACCAAACTTCTGGAATAAAAGGGAATCATGACATGTCACACATGTCATATGTCCTTAAGGGGTTAAACAGGAAATATTTGTAGAAACCTTGTGTCTACTTATCTTGTTTCCACAGGTATATGTTTTACATTAGACCAGGTCTCATAAAGGGAAGCTAAAAGTTAAATAAGACATACACTTAGTATTTAATCCCGTTATAGATTATTTTCCAATTATATTTCTATATGCAATAACTATGCTTGTAAATATTCCATATAAATATTTGAGGATAAGGTAGAGACAAATAAATGTTCCTTTCTTCATTACTGCTGTTTCTACCATCTGATATTCTACCAATGTATCACAATCCATTATAATCAGAGCACTGGTTAAACTATGGATATATAAAACTACTCCTAAAGGTAACCCTAAACAACAGACAATAAACTATGTGCCATCAGAAGTTAAGATAAGAAGAGGGCCTCTTTACTTTCATTTTAAGTTTCTTTAAAAAGTTATAAAAAGCTTTTCTGTAAAAATAGAAGAGTCAGTTAAGATTTGATACAAATCCTTTAGGATCACTGTGTGCAAAACTGTATCTAAATGTATGGTGCTAATCATCAATGATGCCGTTTTAAAGAAAAAAAAAATTTAAGAAACTAAAAAGTAGACTTTGGGAAAAATTAATGGTGAGTTTAAAAGCCTTTAATCATTCAGGGTTAGCTGAACCAATTCAGCTAGTGTGACTTTAACTTTGAAATTCACTTTGACTTCCTGACTTTAGTAAATAGCCCTGATTGCGTTATTTACTAACATTTGACTTCTAACTAAGTTGTTGTTATAGCAGAATTATAGATTTTTCCATATAGGCGATTATGGCTGAAATTGTAGCCTACAGATTTCAATTCACTACAGTTTGGAGTATAGAGAAGAACCCTGTCAGGTCTTACAAAGATCAATGCAGTTCCCGTAAGAGTAGAAATAATTAAGACTTTAAGATCAGAACAAAGGGACACGCAAGCATGAGGTTCCTTTAAATATAGACTGACTTTCAGTATGCATAATTAATCTTCCGTCCAGCTAATATGTAACATAGACTACAGCCCTTCCAATCACAACATACTCATATTTTTGTTCTGCTATAAAAAGTGGTCTAAATTACTGAAGGGGGGCAATCACTATGGAAACCAGTAGGAACATTCCATTGGTGATTCCTCCCTTTTTTAAATTTTCCACCACTCTGAGGGCATCATGGGAGATGTACAGCACAGCATCTAGAATGGCCAAGATTGGCAACTAAAGCAATAGACAAAATGTTAAAATGGTTCAAGAATCTAGTGCAAAGATCCAATAAAGTTAGTGCTAATGACTACCCAACATGGCAACTTTCTGGTGTGCTTCTCTCGCAGTAAACAAACAATGCTTTGTCGATCTAACAGATATTTTCCTACCAGATGTAAAATTTGATCCATGGCCTTCCTTCGAGCTCCCGATTGCCTTTCTGTCTAGTCTAATTATTTTACATATCAGTTTGTTGATGCATGTTGAAAGTGGAAGGTCTATCATTGTTTACTTTCTGCTGTACCTTGTACAAATAACATTTGCGATGTAAAAATAGAATTATGTTTGACAGAAACGTTAATCAACAAGCCAGGTTTTTGCCAGACCATCAGAAAATCTCTTCAGACTTTCTGTTATACTAAAGCATTCATTTATCAAAGTGTCTCAAACAAAACTGTCTTTTGCTTGATAAATCAGCTCCGTAATAGAAACATCTCCAGTATAAAACATATATTTTTTTTCTCTCAGGTAGATACGTATGGGCCAAATGATTAAATCTCTTGTCTCCAGTACCCTGTCATCAGAGTGTCTGAACCTGTAATTGTAGTTTTGAAGATATTAATATTTATTAAAATACCAGTGAGAAAAACAACAGTTAATAATTAAGGAAATGTGTCCAAAGAAATGTGTGTCGAATCAAATTTAATGCATGTGATATCCTTGCATTTTATGTCAATATTGAACTATAAAAGGATATAATAATTTATAAGTGGCATATTAATACGTGGTTATTATAAATTTCTTATATTATTATTATTTTATTATTTATATAGCGCCAGTAAATTCCATAGTGCTGTACAATGGGATCTTAGATAAAGAATGAGTTCCTGATTGCTGAATGATGAAAATAAATATTGGTAGAACAGGGTTAAACTTTTAGCATGAGTGTTCACTAAGAGTGAGATTTGCAAACAGAGTTTCTTTCCTGATACAGTACTGAGAGGGTAGTGGATGCATGGAATAGCCATCCAGCTGAAGTGGTAGAGGTTAACACAGTGAAAGAGTTTAAGCATGCGTGGGATAGGCATAAGCCTATCTTAACTATAAGATAAGGCCAGGAGGGACTAATGAGAGTATTGAGCAGACTAGATGGGCCAAATGGTTCTTATCTGCCGTCACATTCTATGTTTCTATGTTGTTTTTTTTAGTAAGATTCAGTGGGGAGCTTGTATTTGCAGACGTGTGTTGTTGTTTTTTTCATAATAAAAGAATTTAGCATTGGAATATCTGCATAGAAAGGCTGCAGCTGCATGTCTAATATATATTCTAAAACTCTTACATTTGCAGACATCAACATGTAGTCTTAATTGTAGTAAATCATAAAAAGACAATAATCGATAAAAGTGTTTAACAATTTTAAAATTTTAGCACCAATGCCTCGAAAAAACTATCAGTATGATTTTGTGGTTTAAAAAAAAAAAAAAAACAAGAATGACTGCTGTGGCAATATATTGCTTGACTCAATAGGCAAGTTACCTTGTAAAGTATAGATAAATAGTGAATACTGACCGATTAGTTCAACTTAACATTTGAACATTTCGAGCTATGGTTTCATGACTCAAGTATGACTTTCTTGGAGTTTCCACCTCTGGTTCACGAAAGTAGCTATTACAGTCATTCCTCTAAATAGCTCCCTGTAAAAAACATTTTGTGGTTCAGAAAAAAAAATTCAGCAAACGCTGATAATTAAATAGCAAAAAATTCCCCATGTCATCAAGCATTGCGATTTGCATAGGTCGGTAGTAAAAGTGTACGTGTAGGAGTTAGGATCCTTACCTGATGAAGAAGTCAGAGATTGTCTGTGATGTACTTTCTACAGCTGTTCTGTAAACGTAATGGAAGGAAAGTTAAGTAGATAAAGATATAACGTTCAGTTCAAGAGAGGAAGTATTTGTCACATTTACCACTTCCTATTAAAACGATATATCATAGCTCTGTCATAAACCTCCAACAACAATGTAAATCTTCAAAAATAGTCACATTCTAAAGAGGCCTTCATTTAAACATTATTTCATGTCACTAGCCTAAAATCAATGTTGTTTGCAAACTAACATCGATATACGTAACTTTTATTTATTTATTTTTAAAACTTTATTTCTGGGTCACGAGCTACGTCCAGTTCCAGTTCTGAGAGATTGAGAAGAGCTGCCGCAGTAGGCTTTAGAACACATGAGAAAACAAGTCAATAAGATTTGCACTTCCAAAGCGATAGATCTGTGTCCGACCCTCAGGACATAACCATAGTACGATCCTGCCTCTCCAATTGCAGCAGTATGCATTAATAAGCATTATGGTTTCCGAAGAAATGAAGGCTCTTAGCAGTAGGTGATTAAAAAGTCCACGCTTTGATAAAATGAAAACAAATTAGAGAAGTATCTTTTAAAAGAAAAAAAAAAGAAAAATACATTTAAAAAAAACAAAAAACAACTATTAATGAGTAAGTTACAGATGGCAAAATAGCTGCAATATGTTTCACTTATGCAAAAGTAATTCCAATGGGGGGGATTATTTTCCTAGAAATCTGGATATCTTTTTGTTTTGCAGAAGGAAAAAAAAGATTTTTAATAGTTTTGAAATGCAGGGGTTCTAGTAACTAATAGCCTTATTCCATCACAGGAGAAAATCTGTTTACTTTATTTGACATCCGTTCAAACACCAAGCAGATACAGTTAGAGAGTTTTAACTAAACAGTAAATCGTGATGCTTTGAAAGGTAAAATCACTAAATCTGGGCAAAAATAACAGAGTTTCAAATATTCTCTAATTCAATTGTATTCCCAGCTTGGATCTCCAGGCCTTACATTTACAAAATGTTTTTTTAGATCAAAATAATTCACGGTTTAGTTAATAAATTGGAAAAATGTGCTTGAAAATCTGGCTTTAGGGAAATGATTATAGTGTTCTAAAATATATATTAAAAGGACCCTATTGGCAAAACGCCTAGTGAAGGCTCACTTCAGCAATATGAAATATTTAATAGCCATTCTGGAGCCATCGATTTAAGCCAGTGTTCACTCTTGGCCCTCCAGTGGTTCTGCATTTCTATTTACATAATTCTAGTACTTATCATCTCTAGTGCCATAGATAGCTGTACAAAACAGGCATACAGGGAAATACTTTTGATATTCGACATGCAAATGGTGGATAAACCCTTTTGAAATAATTCTGCTTCTGCTACACAAAGGACCAGGCTGTATAAACTATAAATTTGCTTTGTGCTTTATTTATTATTTATTTATTTATTACTGGTATTTATAAAGCACCAACAGATTCTGCAGCGCTGTACAATTGGTGGAGAACGTACAATATACACAGACAAATACAAGAGGTAGAGAGAGCTTTGTTAACTAAACATTGCTACTGCATCTGACAGCCATAGCTTTGTAAAGTTAGCATTGTCTACTCATGGCATCAATCACATTTTTTGTGGGTAAGCCTTTCAAATGAGGATCAAATTATATTTTCAGATGCATCTTTAAAATCATTTTGATATATTGATATTTTTTTATATGTATTATTTTATTTTTTTTACATTGTAATATTTGGAGAAAAAAAAATATTTGAAACGATTATCCAAAAATATTGATAGAAGCTGCTATAATCTGTTACAGTCAAGTGGCTCTAAGGTTGCAGAAGACCTCAATAAGATTGTATTAATTGTCACAGGAAGAACTTATATCTTTCCTCAGGATCTTGAAGTGATATAATGTATATTGAATTGAACACAACATTGTAGAGCCAAATGTCTTTACATTATCTTCTGACATCAATTCCCTTAGCATGCTATAGCAAGGAAAAAAAGGCTGGCTTACTGAGCTAGACTCTGGATTTATAGGCTAGGTCCTACGAGGCTCAGGCACGTACTACACAAGAAAGCAATTTAACATACTTTTATCCAAACACACTCATATATTTTGTACAAGTATTGCATTGCTTTATTAAAATACTGGCAGTTATCTCAGGTGCAAAATACCCACCAAAAAAAAAAAAAAAACAAAGACCACAAGCTATTCCACAAAATAGCAGTAATTGCTGATTTTGGCATTAACGATGTTTGTAAACAACATTCCATTTGATGCCGTACAGCTAACTGTAGTTCGCATGCATCTGCTGTGCCAAGCATTGCTGATACATAACACTGTAATTACCATTGTGATGAGGTCCATTTACTGCGGATAGACAGAACACTATGACAAAATAGCCAGCAAAGCTTACATAGGAGCTAATGTAACCGGCTGTTTTATATTCTCTAAGCATTGTTGAGCTGCACAGGAAAAGCAGATTCATATGAGTTGGTTGCTATCACAGCCATTGTTGTTTAATATTATATCCTGTACTGTTGAACTTGTGAAATAATAGTTTTAGTTTAAGTAAGGAAAGATTTAAGTGTGGGGGGTAGAATTTTAAATTGAACCATAAAATGTATAGGACAACAGTGCTTTTTCAAGAAGAAGGAACTGCACTCCATCCCATCACTCTGAGCCAGGGTGCAACCAAACCAGGACCAATCACCAGGTCCCAAGAACAGTGTGCATAAAGTACAAGAAGGTTTAGGCACTCCAAGGTTCAGAAACGGCAATTTTTTGAAGCCCAATGTAACACAATGTTTCGAACAACACGGTCTTTGTCAAGCTATATGCAAAGAATGCGAGGACTGGCAGAAGGACATGTGAGGGAGGAGCAATAGGTTAAGAGGCTGAGCCTGACAGTACGATGGAATGCTAAGGATGCAAAATGAATCAGCGCATGACATCACTAAAAATATGGATTTTTATGGATTTTTTTATTTTTTTTAAATCTAGGGAAAATATAATAAGTCAAGGAAAGGCATCCAATAACAACAGGACAGTCCATAATAAGTTTGCTAAGCATGAATTCCAGTGTGAGTGCAAATAGTTCACGATGTCTACAGTTTTTAGTATTTTTTTGTTTCCATGGTGCCAGGATCCCATAAGCAAGTCAATAATCACAACACAAATCAAACGTTAAAACAGTTTATTATATGGGTTTTTTTGTTTTTTTTTAGCAATCACATATCAATGGTATAAAAGACCTAATCTTGAATCGAGCTTCACCTCTTCCCCCAAGGATGTATTTCATATTTACAGATCACAAAAGCCTTTACACTCTCCCATTCTTTGTGCTGTGAAGCAAAACCAATTAGTTTTGAGTGTATAACATTATGTGAGAACCAATGGGTTTTTTTTTTTTTTTTTATATGAAATTGTTACCGCGTAGGTGATAGCAGTTGAGAAAGCAACTTTAAAGGAATCATCTCTCAAGAGTTTCTTGGGATGCGTATGCACTGAAAATGAAAAACAGCCATTGTATAGCTTCAAGTAAACATTGTCTGCGAATTGAGTCGAATTTTCCCTTGTAATTCAGTCCCTGCGGAAAAATGCACGTGATTTAGTGTATGAGTTTAAGCTCCCAGTACTTATTATGACTTATAATTTTATTTTTCATGCTACATTTACTTTAGATCTCCAATTAACTTTTTGCCCTCGTGTTCTGTGCAATAGCTGTTTCATTTGCTAAAGGCACTTTTAAAGTATCTTTAGAGTATTTTTTTTCTGTGGTGTAATAACTATAACCATTCTAAATGAACTAAAGATATAAATCAGATATGTTCAGGTGTATTAGAAATAAATATGAATGAATGATGCACTCCTTATTGGGTGCTTTAGTGAAAGCACAGATCACTAACTCATTTCAGTGGAATGCCTGAACTCTGGAGACTGCAAAATGTTTAGTTTCTCTAAACAACTGTACCCCTGGGCCGTAAACTCCATAAAGCCTCAGGAAGATTAGAAAAAAAAGATGGTTGATTTAATTTTGTTTACTCTGGCGTATCACAAATCAAATAAACTTTGGTTACAGTATCCAAAATGAGCACAATTTAGAACAGAGAGTTTCAGTCTGATTCCATTTGTGAGATGTTGGTAAATATGTTTATATTATATTTATTTGCCATAATTTGGTAGTTTATTGTAATCCATTTACAAGGAATTTGTAGACTCAGATTATGGAATAATTTAATTCTCTTCTCATACAGCTGCATATGCTAGAAAATACATTTCCAGCAAAAAGTAACTAGTTCGGTATTGCTCATAGACAGAACTCATGACTGTTGGGGGTGATTGATACACAGAATTCATTCCTGGTGGCATTGTTAGGGCCGTAACAGACTTTGAAGGGCGACGGAGCTTTCTGGGTCTGGAATCATAAGGACATTTACTGGAGGACATGCATAAGGATATATGATCCGCTGCAAGCAACACAACCGTTTACTATTAACTGACGATGAAGTTTAGAGACTCTGTGATCATATATGTTGCATATTGTATATTAGTGGCCTACATACGCATATTCTATATTATGCACAAAACCTTTTTGTTTTATAGTAGAATTTCATCATCTGACAGCAATTCCCATAATTGACAGACAGACAGACAGATAGATAGGCATTACACTCCGATACAGGAACATCCTCATTGGCTGTTGGCTCTTGGCTGATGCTCTCAAACAGCTAGAGTAGCGATGTACAGCTCAGTGAAGCTGGCCAAATTCTCCAGCAAGGAATGTCCAGCAACAGGGAGGTGGCTATGGGTTCCCAGCAGGACACAGGTACGTTATCAAACTGTTCTAAAATGGTTTGACAAATTATCGTGAGAGGGCACTAGTGCACTCTTGGGGCTATAACCACAGAGCGCTATAATGGTTAATGTGTTCGGCGTGTTCCTTTAAGGCTACATGAAACGCTAGGTTTGTGTGGTAATTATGAGTTGTATGTTGTGAAGTATAGGTAATGGGAAAGGGAGATTATCTGGGGGGTTTTTAGCTTAAGAAGGGTATTAATTATACCATCTCCATCTATACTCATATATTTTTAAATCAGCGTATTTTCTATTATTGACTGTGTGGTAGTCATCACTTGCTTTGAGTTTATTTTCTGGTGGAATTTTATTTTTTAAATGTACTTAATGTATGGAGCTTACAAAATCCCCTTATACAGAATAGATAAGTAGAAGATTGTAGTCTATGGGATACAAGACCTAAATAAGATCAGCAAAATGTTATCACAAGGTTAATGACTAATTAATCATTGTCTTTAAGTTAATCATTGGGATTTTTTGTGGAGGGAGGATGGGAGGGGTTGGCATATATGTTTGTTAAAATAAAGAACAATGTGTTTTCTCCACAGGTGCTGGTTATCGAGAAGAATTCAGGAACTGTATTTAGGGACTGTATGGTGTTAATGCTAATCGTGATAGGGGTTTTAAATTTAACAGACTCCTACATGTTAGCATTAATATTATGCCACGTCTCTTTACCAGAATTCACACACACGAGAGTTCAACTGTGGGAGGACTAGAAAGAGGTGACTCTGAGTCAGTATTCTGGGAAAACTATGCCTTTTAAAAGAATATACAGCTGTAAATATTTTAAATATTTTATTGTAATTTGAGAGTCAGTTGAGTGATGTGCTATAGCTTAGATAATTGGTTATTTTTTTGTACATGCAATATGTTTATTATGGTCATGACATCACAAATTATTTCTATGCATGAACACGATTAAACCAAGATCACAACTCAACTACATTAATTATCACATGGATCTCCAAAGTACTGTAAATGAGGGCAGTCTACCACAGTTGGCTACAGTCATGACTTGTCCATCGCCATGAAGAAGAGAGTAATGTCCATGTCATCATGCTGCATATGTCAACACAAAGGAGAGGAAATTGAACGTCCTAAAATGACTGTGTTCTAAATTTTGATCAATACTATCACTGATAGTGGGGCTAATCGAATGGGAATGTGAGCTTGCCAAGAATGTGTTATAAACGTTTGAGTCACACTATTTGTTTAATGTTGGGCACTCCTCTAGTGCTCCAAGTCTTATTGTGTACAATGGCATTGGTCATATCACAAATTGCTTCTTTTGTAGATCTGTTGGTCTCTAAACTCGTTGGTTAAAATTGCAGGTGCAATAAAGTAAGTTAAATTTAATAACACACCAGGATGATTGATAGTCTCCTGGCCAGCCCAACACACCGGAGATCGTGCAAAGAGGTTTCAATTAGGAAATCTCCTATGGAGTACTGGTGATCAACTGATATATGACTAGCTACCCACTCAAAACCCTGTGTGAGAATTTTGACGGAAGATCGGGAGACGAGGTGAAAGGCAATGTCGTCAAAACTTTGGGGTTAAACAGCACTTTTTTGCATACTGTCTGGGTTGCCCCCACTTGTGCCCTGAACAAATGGGGAGTGAAGCTTCTTACAGAGAGGCATTGTTTCAGTCTTTGTAAGAAGCACTGTGGGTAAACCCATTGAATGCCACACATGTGTACTACATTACTTCTCTATGAGAAGCTTTGGGTTGATATGGAGACCATCAGTGCTAATCACCTTCTGGATGCAGAGCTCTGGCAAGGGACATCATGCCTTTGGATTCGAGGTATGTTAACTCTTTATTTTGAGTCTCAGCTTGGGGCAGTAATCTAAAGAGGCCAAAAAACCATCCAGCATTATAAATAAATATATTTATTTATAAAATTGGAGAGGCATTTCAGACTCACTCAAGTATAACATGCAGATTGGATTACAGTTATTTATGTTGAGGGAGTTATTTTCAATACTCTTCTTCTTAATAATATATATTTTTGTTTCATAAGCCCATTCTTTTTCTCTTCCCTCACAAGCAGTTAAAGGAACACTTTAGTGTTAGGAATAGATAGATTTATTTCTAAAAGTGTGTTCCTCAGCCACTAATCTTATTACTGTAATGTAAACATTGCAGTTTCTCTAAAACTAAGGTCTAAGGGGACAGGGAGAGTGCGCCCAATCCACTTCAATGAGATGAAGTGCTTTGGGTGCCTATAGTGTCCCTTTAACCTCTTAAGGACACATGACATGTGTGACATGTCATGATTCCCTTTTATTCCAGAAGTTTGGTCCTTAAGGGGTTAAAGGCACACTATAGTCACCAAAACAACTTTAGCTTGATGAAGCAATTTTGGTGTATATATCATGTCCCTGCAGTCTCACTGCTCAATTCTCTGCCATCTAGGAGTTAAATCACTTTTTTTATGCCGCCTGGGCTTACATCCCTGCATGTGACTTACACATAAACACGTCCTGTAAAGAGTCATCTACTTTTTACACTTCCTTTACTGAAAATTCTGTTCAATTTAGAATTTCTTATCCCCTGTTCTGCTAATAGCTTGCGAGGCACTGCAGTAGCCTCCTGTATGTAATTAAAGTATAATTTACAGAACAGGAGATAAAAAAACTTTTAAAGTAAGATATATCTGATTGAAAATGAAACCATTTTGGTTGTATGCAGGCTGTGCCAGTCACAGCCAGGGTAGGTGTGTCTAGAGCTGCATAAACAGAAACAAAAGTCATTTAACTCCTAAATGTCAGAGAATTGAGCAGTGAAACTTCAGAGGCATGATCTGTTCACAAAAACTACTTCATTAAGCTAAAGTTGATTTGATGACTATAGTGGCCCTTTAACTGTCAATACTAGAACGCTGTCAAGTGAACTATAACGCCCAGAAACCCTTGTAGAACTGATTGCCAAACATTTATGTATCAGATAAGCTCAGGTGAACTATACAAAGTTAAGTTTGTATAGTGATTGGTGATTGGTTGAATCTCTTCCTGGTCTGGACAAAGCTCCCTATAGACATTGTAAAGCCTGGGAATATTTATAACAAATACAGGAATGGCATTTGTGAAAATATTTGTTATTTTACTTTGCATTTATTGTTTTGGAAGAACTTTTAGTGCAGTAAATGCAATGTATTAGAAAAAAAGGCCATCTACAGTCCATTTCCACATTTAATGCAGGTTTTTTTTCACAGTATGTATCTAACACTGTGAAATACAAATACAAAGGTCCTTCTCAGCAGGACAACAGAGAATAGAGATCTCAGAAACATTTAAAAAAAAAAAAAAAAGAAAACCCAAAACCGGAAACGTTCTAACATTTTTATGGAATTGACAGTATTGATGTTAAACTATTTGCAACATTTCAAGTTATATTCACACATTAAAAGGCCTGCCACACTTTGCTTGACATTATCCACTTACTTAAAGGAGAAAAAAAACGAGATGTTTAGATGCATTATCATTGAAAAATAAATATATACAATTATCACAGGCATATTCACAAATGTATCAATAGAAGCTATTTTACCTTTGAAATATATCATTATTTTTTGGAAAATAATACATTTAACTGCCATAAGAAAAACTACTGACTCTCTGCAATAAATGTGCACTTTATACTTATTTTGAATCTTATTTGGATTAAGAAAATAAGGCTCATTTTATTGATTGTAACATTTAGACAAAGTATCTATTAGAATGTTACAAATAAATGTAATAGAACAGAGCTGATTTAAAAAAGCTTTTTTTTTTATTTCATTGCATATTCATCCAATTAAAGATATCAATAAAATGTACATTTACTCTTGCCATTAGCTGCAATGTTGGCAGTACCTAATACTTAAATGTTCCAAAATGGACTTTATTTCCGAGATTATTCTGTTTTATTTGGGTATAAATATTATTCTTTAAAGGTTGTTTCAAAAAGTTTAATAAAAACCTAAATTAAAATAAAAAAATAGAATTTATTTTCTATATTATATGTCTCTGTTCTTTACAATCTTTAGAACCCAGAGTAGTCATTTAGATATCCTTGTGAAGCTAACGCCCATCGTGCTTCGTTGGCTAGATTGACGGCAAAACATCATATTTTTTCCCTCAAATTATTTGATGCACTACATACTGGGTATGACTTATGTAAACCATCAATTTCCTTAGTTTAATTTTATATTCTCTGTCTGACTGTCAAAGTCTGCCACCTGCTGTATTGTTGCTTTCGTTTCATTGCTTAAAATTTACAGTTGGTTCTTTGAAAACAATAAATCTACCTATTTTCATCATACATTCGAAAAAGTTGATCATTTACCTTGGACATTTGATCCTAGCTATAAGAAATCTTGCATAACCTGCTTCCATGTTCCCAAGAAAAATATATTTTAAAGAAATGCACGTTATAATCTATTGAAATTGTTCTACTTCGGTTTTTTCGCTGTGAGATTCCATGTTATGGATAGTTCTTCAAAAAATTAAAAACTACTTTTTGCTCCTGATAAATGGGTGCAGTTGAACTTTGATTCCTAAGTGCAGGATGCATCGATAAACAGTTCAAGCTTTAATTTTAAGTTCACATAAAGTGATGGCATAACCATTTGAAAAAAAGATATAATATATAATTTAATATATAATAATAATAATATATCATTTTTACTGTATTTATTTTATCTATGTTAGCAACATCCATCGCCCAACAACAAAGTCAAGAAGATTGTTTTTGCTCTGAAAAATGTTAATGCTGTCTATGACTGGGGTTCATACGTAATACAGACCCCAACATGTCAGCGTTACCACTTTCAGATGGTACATTGATCTGCTGGTCATGACTTTTACACCATGGAGGGCAATGGTACGTAACTACGGATGTTCATGAAAAAATGTTTTGGGTAGTGGAAAAACATGGAATACTGTGATGACTCTTGAGATTGTATACCTGGGTGAATGTTGTATTATATTGACAACCACCTTGCAATATGTACCACACCTGTTCAATAAACTGACATTTTCATTGGAGTTTTGGTTCAAATTTAGGCCATTAATACCTGAGTTAGAAAAGTAGCTAATCACAAGAATTACTCAACTTCAAATAATTGGTCTAAAATGAGCATTTCCTTTGCAGAGTTCTTAAAATTCACAGCTGAATGAATAACCCCATAGTTTTTATTTTTATTTTGTGCTTTTATTGTTTTTTTGCCTTTCTTGACCTGATCTAAGTTATTGTAGCTGTTGTGGTGTTCTGTTGTGTTTTCAATTTTTACTCTCTGCTAAACGTTTTTTTTCACCCAAACAGTTTTGACTGGAAACAATGCTCAATAAAATACAAAACTTAAAATTAACATTTGGGTTTTCATTTAATATGCTTGGGGGAGTAAAAGTTGTTCCTTTACATGTTTTACACTTTCCTTATGTTACCTGCTCATGAATTATAAAATCAAGCTTGATAAGAGTAGTTTAAAAATATTGCTAGAATTATAAGTTCTCTGCCAGAGTCATGATTTTTGGTTGACACCCAAAACACTTCCAGCAGCTTTCCCATCTCCTCCTGTACAAACTATAAAGCACTATACCGGGCTTCCCCAAACTCCGGCCCCCCAGATGTTGCTGAACTACAGCTCCCATGATTCTATGAATGAAATAGGCTGAGAATCATGGGAGTTGTAGTTCAGCAACATCTGGAGGGCCGGAGTTTGCGGAAGCCTGCACTAAACTGTGAAATATGGCAAGCTGATAAAGGGAAAGGTTATTTAGGTCAAAATAACTTGTTTACAAGCACTTTCAAGTTCCAGCTATTTCAGCACGGCTATAATGGCCTACAAATTACCATTGCATTGACATTTTCCCACAATTCCTAGTTTGGTAAAAATAAAAACCCCTATGTAATGTAAACCCAGTGTACACAAACATTGCTAAAGATTATTGTCTTCAAGTCACAATGCCATTGCTTCTCTCCCTCTCATCCTATACATATCAGGAGCACGCCATATAAACTCTGACTAGGCCTTTGCCCTACAACAAAGCTTGGTAAAGAACCTATCTCTACCTCATCAGCTGGAGCGCCTCAAACAAACCTAGAACCACATGCTGCCTTCACTGCTTCGAGTTCGAGTTTTCGGTGCAGCATTTTCTCTGCCGGTTGCATGTTAAGGTAAAACTATTGCTCTAGAAATATATAACCTGAGAAGATTTCACACATAATACAATAATATTTAATATAATGACACTAAATTAATTATTAAAATGCTACGTATATAAAATGTTTAATAACATGTTAAAACAAGTATTATATACAAATTGTACCTTACTTTACATATTTTAATGAGGGCCTCTTTATTATAATTTTTTTTGACCAAATAGCTTTTAAAAAAAGTAAGTTTATTGCACATATTTTGGCAATTTACAGGAGGACCACTATTTAGAAAAGCATGTTCTAGTTGCGCCCTCCCCCAATTCCCTTCTTTTTTTCTCTGTATATTTCCAGCGTTATTTATTAGAATAAGAATTCAAACTAAATTGAATTTAAAAAAAAAATTTAATTTTAAAAATAAATAAATAAATAGAATTTCAAGTTTAGGGCCAGATTAGCCGAAGCGAATGCACATCTGACTTTGCCTGTTCGGTTATTTACACCTTCAGTTTGAATTCTCAGTTTAGTGAATAACCCTGTTTACCACTTAAGGACGCAACTTCTGAAATAAAATGGAATCATGACGTCATGATGGAACATTTCCGTCATGTGTCCTGAAGTGGTTAAAGTCCCCACCAGATTCCTCTTGGGTTGTGCCCTTTTGGAAGTGAGCGGGAAAGCAAACATTTGAGGAGAGTCTCTGGTAGCAGTTCAAGTGGTAAGTATTGCAGTTAGCATGTTCATCTCCCATGTTAAGATTAGTGTAGGACCTGCTGATATTCCGATATATTTTGATGCAGTGGTGGGTTTAAACATGGTGGACCATATGGTATGATTAAGTCCCCATAGGTATTTGCTACAAGAGGTAATTTTAAGTAGCTTTCTAAGATTGTATATTGTATCTTTGTAAGGGCACTATTCCCTTAACGAGGAGGTTTCACATATTTTGGTATGCACTGTCGGATCACTATTAAGAATTGCAAGTTTGGAATTGGAATCTTATTTTTTCCTTTCAAGTAAGACCTACCCCACTTTATATTAAAAAGTACCCATGCCCCAATCCATCCATTGTCCTACCACCTGTCTTCATAGAAAATGGTTCAGCCAATCTGTTTTTTTAAGTCATGCACACGTCTAATAGCTAATTGAGAATATATCCTCCACTTTTTTTGACTCATAATCCCTTTTCTGGAAATTTCTCCCACTGCCTGAGCAAAATGCTGACTCCATCTCCCGACACATCACAGAAATTCCAGTCCACCTCCAGAACATTTCTCATTATTCCACTTTCCAGAAAGAAAGTCAGTCAAATCTGCAAAACATGGCATAGTTTTCCAGAAACTATATCTTCCCCCCAGCTGAAAATCTCTGAGAATGACTCCGTTCCAAAAGTCAAATTGCAGCTGATATTTCTTTCTAACAGTGTTCTCTTGTGTATAGTGCTCTGTTTGGTTTGCAAAAGTAATCTGACCTCTGATCAGTTCTCCCTTATGACTAAGTTACAAAGGATATACTGAAATTGTATTTTGTATATTTTATTTGAACACATAGGAACAACAACAAAAACAAGTACTTTAAGGTGACATTTGGATTATCTTGGTAAATTGGTAAGAGAAAAAAAAGTTATGTATTAATATTTAAATATTTTTACAGGCAAAATAAAAATAAAATGTAATACATTTCTTTTTTTCCTTGATAAAGTCACTATATTGGGCCATCTTTGTTTTCATTGAGCCATGGAGCGTCCTACTTAGATTGTTCTCTCATAGCAGTCTATTAACACATTCCATCTGGCCATAGCAGGGTCCTGTACTTGCCTCAAATATTCAGAGAGGAAGGGGGCTTATTAATTTTCTTATTTCAACTAAGCATTCCTTAAAGGACCACTCTAGGCACCCAGACCACTTCAGCTTAATGAAGTGGTCTGGGTGCCTGGTCCAGCTAGGGTTAACCCATTTTTTTTTAATAAACATAGCAGTAGCCGCTAGAGGTGTTTGCGTGCTTCTCACTGTGAAAATCACAGTGAGAACACGCAAGCGTCCATAGGAAAGCATTGTGAATGCTTTCCTATGAGACTGGCTGAATGCATGCGCAGCTCCTGCCACGCATGCGCTCCCCGCCAGGCGCTGGAGAAAGAGGTAAGTTTAACCCCTTCCTCACCCCAGAGCCCAGCGGGAGTATGTTTTCCTGGCACTATAGTGGTCCTTTAATTTTGCTCTGCCTCAGATTTTGGGCAAGATGAGTAAGGCTCTGGCTGTTGACCCCTCTCTTTTTACAGTGTCCCCCTGCTTGTGAGAGCTGAGATCAAGAGGCTTGCACATGGACATCCTTCGTGTCAGCAGCGCATTAAGAATACTATGTGAGAGCTGTACAATAATGGATCTTACACCTGTAGAACTACGATAAAAGCAAGGCAATACAGCTGGTGAGGCGCAGGACAAAAAGTGTGCTAAAATGAGGTTACCAAGGGAAGAGAACTGAAATTAATGGTCAGTGCTGACTGAAGAAAGCTACATCAAAGAGTCATGTGTTCACGTTCTTCTGATTTGTGCAATAGTCGTCCATTGCTCTGGGGTCCACGGTGACCTACATGGAGTGTTCCACTGCTAGGTATTAGTGCTTACAACAATAACACCCCAAATAATAGGGGCACTACATCACATGTAAAAATAAATAAGACAACACCAGGAGTAAAGGGAGTTTGAGTACCTGGCTAGTATAAATGTTTTTATCTGCTTTTAACTCACACAACATTTTTACAATGTTGCCACCTACCCCCATGTGTTTACTATTCACTAACCAGTTTGTAGGGTTGAAATGCCTCTTTATTCTGTTTAGACAATTTGTTTGTTTTAGAAAGCAGTAAGGTGAACTGTTAGTGCAGGACTCAAGTAACAGGTTTCCCTTAACATTGACAGGTATACTCACAGCGATGGCAGTGGTACTACAACATTTATTTTTTTTAGACGGCAAAAAAGATGAGTTGACTCCACTGGGGAAAAAAAAAACAACAGTATCCCAGATGTTTGAACTGGTCCTACAGCTGGTGCCTTAATCAAACAAGGTATCTCATTCACGTTATATGAATGAAAAAGTGAGCACAGAAATTCAATTTACATGTCTGCCCCTTTTTTGATCTATATCTTAAAATGTGATTTAAAAAAAAAATTGATTTCATCTACCAACACACACTTCATTTTTTAGTCAGCACTATTTTCTGCCTAGTTCAAAATATTCCTCTCTTTATTTGCATACTAAATTGTACTTATGTCTGTGTTTTTTTATTTGAATATTTGTATTTTTATAGATAGCTGAGACAGATACATCTAGCTACATATTCCGCTTCACTAATCCTCCTTTCCCCATTTGCAGGACGCATACAGATTTTATTTACACTACATGGAACAAATTTCAAACTCATGAAAAGCTAACAGATTACACAGACTGGGTAAATACGTGTTTTATTTTTTTTTTAAGGAATTACATTTGTAAAACAATGTCAGCGATAAAAAGATTTTGCTTCTATCAGAGATTAGAAAAATAAAATGCAAACTGAGTGAGTTTTATTAATATGGAATAGTAAAACAATACAGAAACTATTGTCGGATGGCTAAAGGGAGCACATCGAGAAAAGCCTCTGGTGGACCACAGCTTAAAGTAAAGATGTAAGGCATTATGCCGCGGTGTAGGTGACACAGTAAGATACAAGGGAAGCAAACTGTCACTCGCTACTAGAGGCACTTCCTGGTGGTAAGGCGACTTTAGGACATCAGTTAGATCTTTGTATCCCTAGCACTATAGTATACCTTTAACTTTTGTTAAACAAAATATAATATAAAATATAAATGGTAACATAAACACACATTCAGACTGTATAGTTGTGCTAATTCTTAGCTGTGCTTTTAAGCATTAAAGGATCATACTTTTCATCGGACTAAAACGCGAGCTGTCGTTACTAAGAAACACTAATTAGCAACTTAGTGAAATAAAAATGTTCCGATTACATCGGGATAAATAATAGAAATATCATAATGTATGATATTCACTCTAATGAGGGAACAGCAAACAAAAAAATACACAGGGTCTAGAACAAGGGTGAGACCCCATGCTGTTGTACTCAAGACACTTGAGTGGATTTCTGTGAAGTGTCAGTAAGCTGACAGCAGCTGTGTTTAAAAACAAAATACTAACAAGAGAAATACGAGTGTGACACAATACTTAAAGGAAATCTTATGCAAGATGAAACAAAATCCAAACCCATTTTCATTTGCTAATAATTCCATCTGAATGGGTGAAATTAGCTCTAATATGAACCAGTGTCTAAAATAACCTTACTTTGAATGTATTATATAGATGATTCATTAGGAAAATAGTTTAAATAAAAAATATATTCATTGGAAAATCTCTGTAGTTGCCAGGCTAACACAGGCTACCTGAAGCGACCCAACCAATCAGGATCCTCTCATTCAGTCCCATAAACCACTGCCCAGCACATGACTGCTGAGAGGGTGGATGAACGCGCATGTTCAGTGGCAGGCCAGCCATATTGGTGAAGGTAATATATGAACGTGCATGCTCAGTGGCAGGCCAGCCATCTAGGTGAAGGTAATATTTGAGCAAATATAGTTTTTAAAACTAAGAGGGTTCTCTTGTACCAAAGCCTGATCCCTGCAGCTGTTACCGATCTGACAGGAGAGAGAAGAGGGTTTACCTGTTTGTCTCTTTCTTCCTATATGCATGAGCTGTTCATTGACCAATGCTGTAGCCATAGACATGTTAAGCAAAGAGTATACAAACTGATTATGGCATAAACAAATCAGTACACGCAGCTGATACATCACTGTCCACTTACTTACAATGTACAATTTTTTTGGCCACAAGAAGATCTAATATGTAATAATATTGTGAGTTTTCACCATCGGGGCCCTAATGGTTTACACCCAGACGTGAAGCCCCTCCTTCACCGGGTTTTCTTTCTGTGAAAAATAGAAATTATCCCATTAGTATAGCATAGATATGAATATACAGTATCATCAGAAGTACATCTTAGCGCAGCACTGTCACACTCGAGCGTATCTCCCTCCTATCACTTCCTAATCTCTCCCTCTCTCAGAATCTGTTCTTCTTTTCTTTCTTATCTAGTTTTCTTTAAAACATAGGAGGTATGATGTATTTTTCCTACGCTTGACTTTCTTTGACTAAAGAAGGAGCTTAAGTCAGCTCCATTTCCTGCATCAAGGAAAATACTCAACCTTCTCCTTGAAATGGAGCCGACTTAAGCTCCTCCTGTGGTCAGAGAATATCAGGAGTAGGAAAAATACATAAGACAAAATAGTCCCTACTTTGTTGTATGTTTTAAAGTAAACCAGATCAGAAATAAAGGAAAGAAGAACATATTCTGAGAGAGGAAGAGAAGAGAAAGAATAAGAGAAAGGTAAGTTTGGCATGACAGTGATGCTTTACTGCAGCAAAAATAAAATCTCAAATTCACCTTCTCATGTTTCTCTAAAATCAGTCAGGGTTTTTAACATCGCTGTGGACTGCTGGAAGTTCAGTTTGAATACAAATTAAATTTTCAAATTTGTAATTTAAAACTTTGGCCAAAATGTTTAAATTCCCTTTGAATTCTCAACAAGTGCCACCTTGATGAACTACCCTGTGTATGCGTATCATTGGGTGACCATCCTTCATTTCAGGTGACAGCTTACCTCTGTCCATAAATATCAAATGTCCTTAAAAATGTTCTGTGCAGCAAAAATAATGAGTAAGATGTGCTCTCGCAAAATAAATAAAATGGCTTTCTCCACAATCCATTCCAATTTAAAGATCTTCACTGGCCAATAATAAACATATAAGGTTAAATAACATAGTAATTTATTATGGTGGTTAAAATCTCCATCACGTTTAATTTAATTTCACACATACTGTTGCTGCTATTG
Organism: Pelobates cultripes; assembly: GCA_933207985.1. Taxonomy (NCBI): domain Eukaryota; kingdom Metazoa; phylum Chordata; class Amphibia; order Anura; family Pelobatidae; genus Pelobates; species Pelobates cultripes. Next base: position 33,143,978 of record OW240912.1, on the reverse strand, counting down.
ATTCATTTTATGCTCAAATAACTAAACACAATGATGTTGACCAGGAGTTCCCAACCCACTCCTCAAGTACCCCCTACCAGTTCCAAATTTAGGGATTACCCTGTTGTGTCTAAAGTGTTTTTTGTTTTTCCCCCAAAAACACGTTAGACACAATTGAGTAATCCTTAAATCCTGGACTGTTAGGGGATACCTGAGGACTGGGTTGGGAACCACTGGTGTTGACGATAATCAATATTACATATTTAAAAGATCGGTAATGCATTGAAGAAATAGGATTAATATGAAATGACACAACAAACAAATTAAAAATATGCTTGGAAAACATTGGCGCAACAGTATTTTATTATTCCCTGACCTGCAAGTAGTTCGACATTTTTGGAGGATGTGGGTAATGGTACCAGCCTGGAGACAAATGAAAACTTTAAGTACTTAACTAAAGCACTCAGAATCAAAGCCTTCTTCTATTCAGACGCTTTGTGTTTTCAGGCAGTAATAACATATAGTTCAAAATCAAATCATGGTCACAGATGCACAAAAATACAGATGAAAATAAACTAATGTCAGTTTCCTGTCTGCCATAAAATGTAGACTTCCTGGAGCAATACAATTGGAAAGAGACAATCATTTTAACTTTTACATATATTTGAATTTATAGAAATGTGCTCTTTTACATAAACTGTACGTTATATTAAACATTATTTTCTCCAAAGTACAAATATATAACGCGATCCCTTCGTTCCCAAAATGCGCCATGATTTAATTCCAATCCCATAGTTTGTTTATTACAGAATCCGCATAGCTACAGGTATCAGCACTTGATGGATGATCTTAAAAACAGACAGTTAAAAATATATATATTTTGATGTGTTGGCTCATAACTCTAAAAACATTGCTGTGAAATATGTTATTTGTGTGCAGATGTTCCCTTTCAGTCACGATGTTAATAAATGAAAGAATAAAGCAAAAAAAAAAAGCAAACAGAAATTTTAAGGATGGGAAGGAGAATTTGATAAATGAAAATCTCTGCAGTAATAATTTATGTTAGCTAGAACATGGTTGCTTGATTATTGCATGTTCTAGACGTCGACGACATTATTTATCATATGTTTGCACCAGGACTGCGAACTACTTGGTAACAACCCCATCTTCATCTAGTATGGACTAATATAATTAGAGCAACACATGCAGAGTAAGATGGATCGAGGATCTAGTAGATCTGATGATACAAAATATCTCACAATCTGTGTCACCTTGTAACATCAGTAAGACATAATATCATCAAATTATTTATCCAGGAAAGGTACAATTAGCTTTAATGAGTTTCCTGGTACTGCTATTAAAGGGATACTGTAGTGCCAGTAATACAAAGCTGTATTCCTGGCACTACCGATCCCTCTGCCTCCCTCCTTCCCTCGCGCCCCCTCCTATCCAGTAAATAAAGGGTTAAAAACCCTTTATTTACTTTCCTTATACCAGCACCGATGTCCCTCGGCGCTGGGTCAAAGCTCTGCCCCCTCCTCCACACGAGACGAGTGGGGTCTAATGCGCATGCGCAGCAAATGCTGCGCGCGCATTAGACATCCCCATAGGAAAGCATTGAATCAATGCTTTCCTATGGGGAAAAATCTAACGCTGGAGGTATTCATGCAGAGTGTGAGGACGTCAAGCGTCAGATACTGGACCAAAAGTCAGTTTTGTATTACGGAAGCCCTCTAGTGGTTGGAAGGCAGACTTAGAGCTGCAAAGTAAACATTGCAGTTTCTCTGGAACTGCAATGTTTTACATTGCAGCACTAAGTGAAGAAGGGTCACAGCACCCAGACCACTTCAATTAGCTGAAGTGGTCTGGGTGCCTACAGTGTCCCTTTAATAATAACCCAACAGAATGGGATGTACCTTATGGACCTCAAATAGGGTCCAACTAATCATGTGAGGACTAGAACTGAACGTTATCAATAATTTTAGGGGCCACATATAGATAATGTGTACTCCATAGATTTCTACTGCCCGGTCGGATGTCTACTTTAGAAGTAATTTGTTTTATCAAAGGGCCAGTCAACAAAAGACTGAGAACAGTAAATCATCAGTCCGAATGTAGATTATTCTGCTAATCAGTCCTTATTTGGACATCTATGGGTTGGGGCTGTTAGTGTGTCATATGGAGAGTCTTAGTTTTACCCACCTACTGTATTAATTAAAGGATCTCTCTAACTGCTATAACTACAACTACCACTGTACTGTTTATGGTGCTAGGAATGGTCTGGTGCCATCCCACAGTAAGAACTCCTTAGCAGTTTGACAGCTTACCTGGTTCACACCAGGTTCTAAAGGAGCATTAACTACATCCAGTCTTCTCCAGCAGAAGTTGTTAGATATCTCTGTAAAGCATGGCCAATGCAGGAATGCAGGAAATGGAAGTTACCAAGTCAGCTGATGACTCTAATCCAATGAGATAAGCAAACCACATATGACTCCTTACAACGTGGGGCGTGCACCAGAGTACTGCTGGCACCATAACCACCACTGTGATCCTTAGTGATTATGGTGCTTGGAGTGCTCCTTTAAAGCTTCCGATAGGTCAACATATTATAGCTGAACGCAGGGCTGGCCTTAGGGGTGTGCAAGCTGTGCGGCCACACAGGGCGCCATTGACCAGGGGGCGCCCTGTGGCCGACACAGCTCGCACATGGCCGGCTGACAGGGGAGCTAAAACAGGTACCCGGGTGGAACACTACTGGAGGCTTATTTTCCATCTGGGTCTTTAAAAAAAAAAATCGAGGCGGGGCGGGGCTTATCAGGAGGCGGAGGGGGGGCTAATACCTTCCCGAAGCCCCTGGTAACTGCTGCACAGGAACTGCATCCAGCCATAATGGAAAGAGGTAAGTGTGTGTGTGTGTGTGTGTGTGTGTGTCTGTTTGCGTGCCTGCCTGTGTGTGTGTGTGTGTGTGTGACTGACTGTGTGTGTGTGAGACTGTGACTGCCTGTTTGTGTGATTGTGTGTGTGTCTGCCTGCGTGTGTGACTGTCTATCTGTGTGACTGTGCCTGCCTGTGTGTGTGTTTGTCACTGTAGCCATGCCATTGTGTGTGCCTGTGCCTGTATGACTGTCTGCTTGTAACTGTTTGTGTGACTCTCTGCCTGTGCCTGTGTGTGTGACTGTATGCAGGCAACTTGGAGGGGTGAGGGGGGGGGTGCCGTGAAGACTTTTCGCACAGGGCGCCTTAGCTGGCATTCAGAAAGTCCATGAATAGATATAAAAATAATCATGCCTATGATAGTTGCAGAGCTCTAAGATCAGCAAATCTTAAAAAGCTATCAAAATGGTTTGGTTTTGAATCCAACATAATTTATTTATTTATTTATTTATAAAATATTTTACCAGGAAAGATACATTGAGATTTCTCTCGTTTTCAAGTATGTCCTGGGTCCACAAATCATTGCATTGTTACATTAGGTACAACAAAATACAAAAACAATATTAATACACAATATATACAAAATTTAACATAGAACAGGCAGGAAATATATAATCAACCATGACACGTGCATTCTGTTTTGAGGTATGTAGAGAGGGATCTCTTAAATGACTTTAGGCTTAGGGAAGATTTTAAATTGTGCGGGAGGTCGTTCCACAATTGCGGTGCTCTGTAGGAGAAGGAGGATCGGGCCGCTTTCTTTTTGTATTGAGGTAGACTAAGTAAAGTGCTTGTACTGGATCGGAGCTTATAGAAAGTGGGAACAGCTGGGGAAAGCATTTTGTTCAGGTAGGGTGGGAGTTTCCCAGAAAAGCTCTTAAAAACAAGGCTGGAAAGATGAAGGATGCGTCTGGATTCCAGTGATTGCCAGTATAGTTCTTTTAGCATGTCACAATGATGGGTCCTGTAATTACATTGTAGCACAAATCGGCAGAATGAGTTATACAATGTGTTGAGTTTATTAATGTGGGATTGCGATGCAGATGCATATACTACATCCCCATAATCAGTGATTGGCATCAGCATTTACTGTACAATCTTTTCCTTTACTGTAGGGCTTAGGCAGGCTTTGTTTCTGTACAGGGCACCTAATTTTGGATAAAGTTTAGATGCAAGCTTTTCTATGTGCAGGCCAAAAGATAGATTGGGGTCTAATATCATATCCAAGTATTTGAAAGAGTGGACTGCGGTCAGTGTGCCATTTGAATTTGTTTTGATGGACAGGTGGGAATTGTGTAATTTGTGTAGTTTAGGTACTGTTCCAAAGATCATTGTGACAGTTTTGTCAGTGTTCAGGAAGAGTTTGTTTTTTGCGATCCACTTTTCTACCTCTGTAAACTGGTCTTGGAGCAAAGCCTCAAGTTGCGGTAGATTGGATTTGCTCGCATAGATTACCGTGTCATCTGCGTACATGTGTACATTTGAGGATTGGCAGACATTAGGCAGATCATTTATAAATAATGTAAATAGTAGGGGGCCGTGAATGGAACCCTGGGGAACACCACACGTGACTGGGAGAGGGAGGGAGTCACTGTCAGAAATGGACACATATTGCGAGCGATTCGATACATACGATCGAAACTAGTTTAGAGAATGATCACCAATACCTGATTTTTTAAATTTGTGCAGTAGAATGTCGTGGTCTACTGTGTCAAAGGCATTAGCAAAATCAAGGAAAATAGCTCCAGTTAGGGCTCCTTGTTCCATGCCAGTTTCGATGTCATTTCGATGCAAACTTTTAGGAGGGCAGTTGTAGTGGAGTGATTCTGGCGAAAGCCCGATTGATCAGGGGTCAGATAGTTTAATTGTTGGTAGTACTCACAAAGTTGCGTATGGACACATTTTTCTAAGATTTTTGACAATACCGGGAGCAATGATATTGGGCGATAGTTAGAAACCAAAGTAGTGTCACCACTTTTATGGATAGGCACTACTCTCGCAGTCTTCCAAAGTTTGGGTATGTATCCAGACACCAAGGATTCGTTAATTAGAGTTGAGACGGGTTTAGCAATTGCCGGCGCACTGAGCTTCAACAGCATTGCTGGGATTTGATCAGGTCCGGACTGGTTTTTCATTTTTAGATTATTAAGATGTTTTTTAATGACACTAACAGGTACAGGTCTAAAAATAAACTTGTCTCTATTGGGCCGTTGCAAATTTAGTGTGACCTGATCCACATTTGTAGTTTCAGGATGCGTGTCATTTATTAGCTTGGCAATCAGGGCAATAGAGCATCCGACAAAATAATTGTTAAAGGCATTTGCTACATCTAAGGGAAGTTGCAGGGTTTGGTTACCCACTTTGACAGTGGAGGGTTGGGAGTGGTTCGGGGGAGTTTGTAGTTTATTTATGACTTTCCAAAAATTTCTAGGGTTTGAGATGTTACTGTTCAGATTTTCATAGAAATATTGGGCCTTGGCCAGTTTTGTCTGTTTTGTGCATATATTTCGCCATTGTCTATATGCACCGTGATCATTCATAGAGCCAGAACGCTTAATCTTTGACCACAAAGAATCCCGAAACTGGTACATTTGGATGAGGTCAGCTGTGATCCAGTTCATATGTGCTCCTTTTACCCTCACCTTACACAGTGGGGCATGCAAATTCCAAATTTGTAGGAGTTCAGACTGAAAGTATTCAACAGCACAGTCTAGATCTGGGATAATGTTTAATCTGTGCCATGAGAGATTCTTGATGTCATTTAAAAAGGATTCAAGATTAAATTTTTTGAAGGACCTAGTTATTTTAACCTTGGGAGAGGATTTAATAGCCTTTATTTTGCGCACACAGTACACTAAACAGTGATCACTGAACGTGTTTGGGAGAACACCAACCTCCTGGATTCTATCAGGAGAAGTGGAGAGAATCCAATCGAGGAGGGTATGGTTATGGATTTTAAGGTTTATGCGAGTTGGGGAGGAGATTAATTGCGTTAGCTGCAAAGTCTTAAACAGTGTGCAAGAACTATTATTTTTAGGGTTTAGCCAATCAATATTAAAATCTCCAAAGACCAACAGTTCACTTTTTGGGTTTTGAGCTATGGTTTCACTAAGGAGATGGGCTATGCCGGAAAGGGAATGCACAGGGGAGCTAGGTGGGCGGTAGATTCCTGCAACAATGATTGATTTACTGCACGGGATCTCAATTGTGCCAGAAAGGAAATCAAAGGTGGCAGGAGGACTAAGGTTTTGTAAAGGGGTAAACTTTATGGAATTGTCAACATAAATAACAATGCCTCCTCCTCTCTTTGCTCTGTCATTTCTAAAACATGAATAACCCTGTATTGCAATGGCGGTGTCTGGTATTTTAGCCGTTAACCATGATTCTGAGATCACAATGATTTTTGGTTTGTAATGGGAACACCAGGCTTGCAGTGCATCCAGTTTTGGGAGTAAACTACGGATGTTGCAGTGCACAAAAGAGAGGCCTTTTTTAGTGGCGAGATTAGGGCTAGAATTAGCTGGGGGACCAGGGTTAGACTCCACATCAGTTGCAAGGGCAAGTAACATAAGGAGTAGGAATTTGGACATCATCTTTGTTTGGCCATATAGTGAATGGGATAATTTATAATTTTGAGTTGCGGGTAGAAGGGCTATTTTTTATAACTCTCCACCAGCACTCAACAGATAAGTTAAAGGAACAGAGCAGGCCATGATGTATTATAATTTGTATTCCAGTTTGAGGTGTGTGTTTATGCTGGTAGTGGTGTGAACAAAATCGGATTGAGAAAAGGGTTATTAAGAATAACAGTATGGTTATATTAGGATTATAATAATGGAAATGTTTCATTATTTGTTTCCTTCTGAACAGAATGAATGGTGTTCGGGGTAACTGAAGCAATGGCAATGGGCCAACTGGTTTCACATTCCAATACCCACATTTTATTTGATCCAGGGTATGGTAATAACCTGAGATATTTTGTAGCTTTGTATCATATTAAACAGTCTTGAATTACAAATCAGTTCCTTCCTAGATAACAAATGCCTCTGGAATTCAAACAATCTTCTTTAATTTTCCAAACATTGAACATTCTAAAGGATACGTACTGTGCTCTTATTTTAGAGAAACCTTTTATTTGGCAAACTTCAATGTAAAAATCCTCAAGGTTAAAGAACAGGTTTTCATTGCGCTCTTTATGTCAACCTTGAATATATTTGCATTCAATTATCTAGGCCTCTTGAAGGTGTAGTGTAAACAATATGTATAGTTTTGAACCTTAGTAAAACATTTCTACTTCATTTAATATTCTGTTGCCACTTGCGAACTGCTTAGCAAAATTGAATATTCAAGGTGAACTCTTACTAACAATAAATAAAGACAACCTATAGCTTATTCAAGTTATATGCTTTTTTTTTTCTTTATAGAAGTCATTCTGATTTATTATAGAACATATATTTATTTACTTCCTATACTCACTGCATACAAAGAACAGGACACAGATGCACAATGAAGGGATCCTTCATACTGTTGCATTTCTGAAAATTATGGAATAATTCTAAAAAGTTCATTGCATATCCACTAGAAACACTAAAATGTAAAAGAGGAACCCCTGTATAGGTCAACTGTCCTATTTATAGGATGGTACTGTAAAAGACAGGTCAATCCTCCTCTGTTTGATAAATTGTTGATTAAATATATTCCATCAAGCAATTAACACAATCTTTCAATAAAATACAGGTCTCACAATGTATAATACAGTTGGTTTCTATAGCTTCTTGTTTTTGTACTTTTCTTTCTTTCTTTTTCTCTCGCTCATCTCATTTTCCATTCCTTCCATTTCTTGTACTTTACTGTATAGATAGTGAATATGATACTGATTTTATTTAATATAATCTTTTAAAAAATTTAAAAAACATGTTGGCTGCCTGTGAAATGTGTTGGGGATTCATAGGTTGCCTACAAGATCCAATTCTGTCTTTGCATAGAAGAATGACTGCTGTGATGGAAGATCCAAGCGACCTATTGAGAGAACGGACATTCCTCTGGTATTGGATGTGGTTTGAAGAAGCGCTGTGGTTGGCCTTTTCGCATGCTGGTTTAACAAAGAGAAAGTGTGAGAGATGGTTTCTGCATCATTTGACATGTTTACGATAAATACTGCATTAGGAATATCCCGTGTGTATTTGTGCCTTTAGATCTTTGTGCAGCTCATGATGAGCTAGGACTTCTTGCAAGAGGATACTTCTAAACTTGGCTAATAAAATGTATTAATTTATTTTATTTATTGTTTTTGTGATATTCTTTTTAAATGTTTTTTATTGAAACAAAGTTTTTACATTTTTACATAACAAAAAATAAACTTATTCAATGGTAAATAGTAAAAACAATTCAAAAGTAACACAATATAAAACTTTGGGGAAGGTTTTAAAAAAAGGGGGGGGAGAGAGAGTAAATACAAAATATAGAATTTAATATGTAATGTAGAAATCATTAGACATATTTACCTGATGTTCTATTTTGGACAGGAAAGCACTTTTGGATAATTTCACTAAGTAAACTAAAAAAGTGTGATTTATCGAGCACAATTATCACCCACAAATTAGGCCAAATTATAAAAACAGGCACAACATTCTGGGGGGGAAAAAACTGTTGATTTTATTCAACTCAGATATTTAGCACATAAAAAAAAAACAAAAAAAAAAACAAACAATGTAATAAAATGGTTTTCAGAAAAAGACATTGTTAAAAATATATAGCCAAAACAAATGAAAACAAGCTCAGTAAACTTTTTATGAGCAAAAATATATATATTTTTGAGATTTGTGAGAAAAATATTCATGCATAATGAAAGGTCAGTGTGACACTGTAAACAGGCCTGCAGAGCAGATGTTAGACAGCCAGATACATAGAGGAACAAGGCCGCAAACCAATCTCATACAACGCCTCTGTGATCGAGTTTTGGGAAAAGAGCCAGAATTTTATGTTTGAAAAGTTTTACGTAAACAAAATGGGAATAATAACCAGGCGCATCTTATTTACAGGGAAGTCCCACAGTGGCTTTTAAATGATTTAATCTATTTCTGTGGAACCAGAAACCGCGTACTTCAGCTCGAATGTGTAAAGAGGCATAAGGTGTGGCAGCTGTTCCTGAAAAAGACCCAGTGTGGGGGAGATGGGTGGTTGTTATCTTGTAAAAATAATTAAATCATTAAAATATTAGTAATTCCATAACACTGGTTTTTACTTAAAAGTAAAGAAGTAAATGTTTCACGTACACAAAAAAAGCACTTTTAAAAGGTTTGCCAATGGTTAAGAAAGAACTTGAAGTAGGAACAGCATTTACATGGAATACATTTCCATGAAGTATACAAAACTGTAGAATGTAACTCTGCAATGATTTTCCTACTGCGTAAACCAGGGACTCCCTTCAACTACAAAGGGGGCTTTCTAACGTAATCATTTTTAAAGTTATCTGGATATGTGATATTCTATTAGACAAAAGACACATGGAAATATATATTCTTGGGAATTCTAGATGCTGTGTAATTCAAGTCTTTGTGGAGAGAAGGTAGCCATCACAAAGTACAGTATACTGTAGCAGTACTCAGCAAGCGATAGGCCACAGCACTGTGCTAGGTATGCCACCAACAGGAATGTATTATTATTGCCATTTATATAGCGCCAACAGATTCCGTAGCGCTTTACAATATTATGAGATGGGGGATTTAACTATACATAGGACAATTACAAAAACTTACAGGAACGATAGGTTGAAGAGGACCCTGTCCAAATGAGCTTACAGTCTACAACCTCTACCCTTGTAAAGGATTTGGGCCATGGGGGCAGGTTAGCTCAGGTTCTATATCTATACAGGCAAAATTACATTTTAGTCGCATAAATTATTAGTATATCACAGAACATTTCTCAGGAAACCCCACCATTGCACTCACACCTGTAAAATTAAAATGTCCATCGTTGTCGATTTGAAATGTTGGGAGGTATGTGCTGTACCCAAACTGTCTAAAAATAAATTATATATAGTTAAGCAGATATACCCCCATAGGGGAGACAAGCCTGAACACCTATTATATTTGTGAGTAAATCTTTAATCGCTCTTCCCCATTTATATGTTTTGTATTGTATTACATTATTTGCAGTTTATTTAGCAACTTAGAATGTGACGGCAGATAAGAACCGTTCAGCCCATCTAGTCTGCCCAATTTTCTTAATACTCTCATTAGTCCCTGGCCTTATCTTATAGTTAGGATAGCCTTATGCCTATCCCACACATGCTTAAACTTCTTTACTGTGTTAACCTCTACCACTTCAGCTGGAAGGCTATTCCATGCATCCACTACCCTCTCAGTAAAGTAATACTTCCTGATATTATTTTTAAACCTTTGTCCCTCTAATTTAAGACTATGCCCTCTTGTTGTGGTAGTTTTTCTTCTTTTAAATATAGTCTCCTCCTTTACTGTGTTGATTCCATTTATGTATTTAAATGTTTCTATCATATTCCCCGTCTCGTCTTTCCTCCAAGCTATACATGTTAAGATCCTTTAACCTTTTCTTGTAAGTTTTATCCTGCAATCCATGAACCAATTTAGTAGCCCTTCTCTGAACTCTCTCTAAATTATCAATATCCTTATGGAGATACGGTCTCCAGTACTGTGTACAATACTCAGTGTTCTGTACAATGTTATGAGCACTTACCTCTTTCTACTGCTAATACCTCTCCCTATACAACCAAGCATTCTGCTAGCATTTCCTGCTGCTCTATTACATTGTCTGCCTACCTTTAAGTCATCAGAAATAATCACTCCTAAATCCCTTTCTTCAGATGTTGAGGTTAGGACTCTATCAAATATTCTGTACTCTGCCCTTGGGTTTTTACGTCCAAGATGCAATATCTTGCACTTATCCACATTAAATGTCAGTTTCCACAACTCTGACCATTTTTCTAGTTTACCTAAATCATTTGCCATTTGGCTTATCCCCCATGGATCATCAACCCTGTTACATATCTTAGTATCATCAGCAAAAAGACATACATTACCATGAAGACTTTCAGCAAAAATATTAAAAAGAATGGGTCCAAGTACAGATCCCTGAGGTACCCCACTTGTGACAAGCCTATGCTTCAAATAGACTCCATTGAGTACAACCCTCTGTTGCCTGTCACTCAGCCACTGCCTTACCCATTCAACAATATTGTAATCCAAACTTAAAGATTGCAGTTTATTGATAAGCCTTCAATAAACTGCAGTCTTTAAAGGACCACTATAGTGCCAGTAAAACATATTCGTTTTCCAGGCACTATAGTGCCCTGAGGGAGCCCACACCCTCAGGGACCCCCTCCCGCCCGGCTCTGGGGTGAGGAAGGTGTTAAACTTACCTCTTTCTCCAGCCCCGGGCAGGGAGCTCTCCTCCTCCTCGGCTTAATGCGCATGCGCAGCAGGAGATGCACGCACATTCAGCCAGTCTCATAGGAAAGCATTCATAAGGCTTTCCTATGGACGCTTGCGTCTTTCACAGTGAGAAGCATGCAAGCGCCTCTAGCGGCTGTCAAGAGACAGCCACTAGAGGCTGGATTAACCCATTTATAAACATAGCAGTTTCTCTGAAACTGCTAGGTTTATAATAAAAAAAAAAAGGGTTAATCATGGCTGGACCTGGCACCCAGACCACTTCATTAAGCTGATGTGGTCTGGGTGCCTATAGTGGTCCTTTAAGTTTGGATTACAATATCTGAATGGGTTTTAGGGACATTATGTTCCTGCCAGCCGATCAGAGGAATCTTTATCCCAGTGTTCACTATTCCTCATAAGTGTTTCATTTGCTTATTCAGAAGGTGGTCTTTAACACATTATAGTTCCTTCTTCATGTTTATATATTTTGGGTGTTCATTTGAGGTATCATATAGCTCAGTGGTTCCCAAACTTATTAAATTCAAGGTGGCATTAATATTTCATATTATTTATATATTTCATTATATATAATTTCAGATTAATAAATATATATTTAGTTTGGATGTAGGGGTGTGTGCATGTAATATTTGAAGTCTGCTTGTATGTTGTGCTGGTGTTTGCGTGGATGTATGCACAGATATTCATGCACATTAACACACATATGCCTATAACTACACCGACACATGCACCCAGACACACACAAACATTGATACATGCCCACACCATGAGACGGATACACATACAGATGTGTGTGCAGACACAGAAGCACACTGATATATATTATATATAGTGAATAAAGGAAGGAGATGCACTCTACGATCTTTGATGAAAAAAATCACTGGTATTTAATATAAGAAGTTTACATCTGTCTGATCAACGTTTCGACCTCTTCAGCTCCTCCTCAAGATATATACATCTACTCACACACAAACTCATACTCCCACTCACACACATACAAGTGATTTTTATTTATTTTTTTCCCCAATATCTCCAGCCACCCTCCTGACAGCTTACCTTATGTGCCAGGAGGGAGGCTTGGAATCCTGCTGCTGGTAAAAGTGGGAGGTCTGCAGCTCTTCATGCTCCTCTCCCCTCACGCTGCGGAGGAAGTGACAGGCTGCCATTTTTCTCCCAGCCGGCAGACATTACAGGGTTCCAGTTGCGGTCTTAAAGGACCAGGGCTTCCGACCGGGTCCCTGTTCAGCAGTAATGTTTCCCTGGTGCTATAATCATAGTGTATGCACGTTTTCGCAGTTTGCTGACCTATGCAACAGATTGTTTTATGGTCAAGTTGTATATCCCTTGTACAGCCAAACCATTTGCTCACTTTTTTTTCCCCCAACTGTTTTACAGAATATTGGAATGAATTTTGCGGAGTACACAACTTGGTGTTTTTGCATTTTGGCACTTTACATATGAAAATGAAAATATTCAGATGCCTTGCAGTTGGGTATGTGAATGGATCGATTGGAATTGGGTATTGGAAAGGATCTATCATTTTGAATTATGTGAACTCTCAATATGACGAGAATGTACACTGTTTACGTTGGGATAAAATCCACAAGCAGCAAACATAGTTGCCTGGTTAAAACCAGCTACATGTATTTCAAAAGAACATTGTAAGCTGGGTGCTTTTTTGGACCGGCTAGTCTGTCTGTACAGAGTAGGGGGGAGAGCAGTGAGGAATTTACGGGTAAATCTACAGGACTGACCAGAGATCAGGTCCGGAATGTTATGAAATGTATAAAAAAAAATTAATAATACTTAATATTAACCCCTTAAGACCGCAGGGCGTTTAGATGGCTCTAAATGCCGCAGAGCGGCATAGAACACCTTATGATCTTATGTACTTACCCGGTCGCCGACAATCGTGGTATGGAGACTCACCTAAGAGCCCAGGGAGTCCCCCTCCGTCCTCTTCGGGCCACCTGGGCCATGTGATCACGAGGTCCTTGCGAGGACCTCACGATCACATGGACGGCATAGCCGTCCAAGGCACTGCCAGCAGGGGGAGTGCCTGTAATGACAGGGACTCCCGTTGCTGTCTAAAAATAAAATAAATAAATGATAAAACAGTGTAAAATTAAATTATATATACTTAGATCATATATATTTATTATATATATATATATCCACACATATATACACATACATATATAAATATCAAAATACACGTACAATGATATTGATTAAATATATATAATTTTTATTATATATATATATATATATATATATATATATATATATATATATATATTATAAAAATAAATATGTAAATACGTTAAATAATAAAATTTAATAAATAAAAATAATTTAAAAATATGATATACATATATACACACACACACGTGTATATATATATATATATATATTATAATTCTATGTATATATTTATGTAATAATTTTACATAATTAGGTAATTTTATTAATTACAATTTGCAGGACTTGCCTGACAACCGAGGCCGAAAGTTCAGGGAATTTAATTTGCTAGCACTTAACCCTGTAACTTTCCAAAACACCATAAAACCTGTACATAGGGGGTACTGTTTTACTCGGAAGACTTCGCTGAACACAAATATTAGGGTTTCGAAACAGTAAAATGCATTACAACGACGATATCGTCAGTGACAGTGACATTTTTTGCGTTTTTCACACACAAATGGCACTTACACTGACGATATAATTGTTGTGATACGTTTTACTGTTTTGAAACACTAATATTTGTGTTCAGCGAAGTCTCCTGAGTATAACAGTACCCCTCATGTACAGGTTTTATGGTGTTTTCAAAAGTTACAGAGTCAAATATAAGGCTTGCATTTCAGTTTTTTTCACATTAAAATTCGCCAGGTTGGTTATGTTGCCTTTGAGACCGTACAGTAGCCCAGGAATGAAAATTACCCCCATGATGGCATACCATTTGCAATAGTAGACAACCCAGGGTATTGCAAATGGGGTATGTTCAGTCTTTTTAAGTAGCCACTTAGTCACAAACACTGGCCAAAATTGGTGTTCAAATTAGTTTTTTGCATTTTCAAATATTATCACTAACTTTGGCCAGTGTTTGTTACCAAGTGGCTACTAGAAAAGACTGGACATACCCCATTTGCAATACCTTGGGTTGTCTACTTTTGCAAATGGTATGCCATCATGGGGGTAATTATTCCTGGGCTACCATATGGTCTCAAAGGCAACGTAACCAATCTGGAGAATTTCAATGTGAAAAAAATGAAAAATTTAATATGCTATATTTAACCATGTAACTTCCCAAAACACAATAAAACCTGTACATAGGGGGTACTGTTTTACACGTGAGATATCGCTGAATACAAATGTGTATTTTATTGCAGTAAAAGCAAACAGTATTTTGACATTCACAGGTAAAATGTCACATAGAACTAAGAAAATTTAAAAAAAAATCTTATTTTCTCCCTTTTTTTTTTTTTTATATTTTATTCATATTAAATTATGTTCCATACCTAAATATTTGATGTTAAATGAAAGCCCTGTTTCCCCTGAATAAAATGATATATAATAAGCATGGGTGCATATAATATGAAAGAGGTGAATTACGGTTGGACAGACATATAGCGCAAATTCCAGGTTTTGTTTTGATCACAACTTGTACATTTGGCTGCGGTCTTACGGGGTTAAAGATAAATGTCCTCATATTTCTCAGTAATTACAATGCTGAATAACCAGTACACCTAAAGACTCCTGTGATGGACTGTTTATACTATTGACAGTTGTCTTTCAACATTATGGGTTGAGCACCTCTATAGACATTTTCCAAAGTTTTCTAGATGTAACAAAAAGTAAAAGTGCCTCTAGAAATCGAACTCCACCAACCAGAAAAATAACTTAATGATAAAGAATAATTATGCAAATCCTCTGATAATGATTTAAGGCAGCTGCCGTCACTGGCATAAACACAAGCTAGATATCAAATGGATTTAAAAAGCAGAGCAATTACTGCAGTTGTTATATTCATTCTAAGACATAATGGGGTCTCTATTCAATAAGTAGCACTTTTGGACTATAATTGAGTACAGGTCACGTCAGCTTGGTTAATAAAATTGCTTTGATGATCTATGTATTCTTTAATGACTGCATTGAAGATGCATTCAATTGAACAGGTCCCTGCTATTTTCAAATTGATTTTATTGCTGCAGCAAGATTCCATTGAAAATACCTCCAGATAAACAGCAGCAGGATTACTTGCATAAAAAAAAGTATGCAGCTATGGTGGTAGAATGGAGTGTTGGTTTAGGGTTGGGGGTATCATTAGCATGCATAAGGAGTTTAGGGGGATGTGCCAAAGTAGAAATGACCAGATTTGTTTTTTGAGAATATCCAATCTGGTTTCATAGAGCATCCATTCAGGTACGGTTTGTTAAAGGATAAACGTTGGTGTACCTGCTTGTATCACACTGTAATGTGTGCATTATAGATATATGTATTATTTCACTATATAGTCTTAATGAAAAGAGAAACCAAAAATTAAAGGAATCCTATAGCGCAAGAAAAACAAACCCGTTTTCCTGGCACTAAAGGCTCTTGGAGTGCCCCCCTCCCTCGGTGCTGAAGGTGTTAAAACCCCTTCAGACACTTACCTTAATCCAGCGCCGGGCTCTCTCTCCTACCCGCCGACGTCAGCTCCCGAGTGGAATCGAACGCGCATGCGCGGCCAAAGGCACACGCATTCAAACTCGCCTTACTCAATGCTTTCTCCTATGGGAATCTTTTTTGACACTGGAGGTCCCCGAGGATCAAATAAGTGCGTTTTACTCAGTGTAAATCATGGAAGCTGCCTTTAGTGGCTGTCAGGGAGACAGCCACTAGAGGCTGGATTAATGTTTTCAGCTGCAGGATTATAACTAGGGGGTCTGGCATCCAGACCACTTCATTGAGCTGAAGTGGTCTGGGTGCCTATAGTGGTCCTTTAATAAGCCACTTTGAGCCAGTAGCACTTACATTTTAACCAAGTTGTTATAGTGTCTGCAGTCCTGGTCTCCCTGTCCTATCCCCAAAACCCTTTATTTACTAATTAGAGGACTTTGAAGCGTGTTTTCAAGCAACACCTCCATGCCTTCTAGATATGAGAGCCAAGACTCTTTGACCGAGAAAGGAGAGACCCCCTTTAAAATAGTCCCCCTTTTAAAAGGGTTTTCAGCAGCAATATACAATGTTTTACAAGCTCAAAAGAAAGAGCTTTACACAAGAGGCGGCAATAACAGAGCAATTCAGTAAGAATGAATAGATCATAATTGAAACCTCAAATTTCTGTCATGCTTATACGTTTGGCTTCCACTTTAATAAGGATAAGTCGTTGGTTATGTGTAAAAGAATAATTTAACTTGTTAGCACAGACTTCAAACCTCTTAGGTACTTAAGATTTTATAAATTTGTACAAAAAAAAAGTTTATTATTATTTAAGACAAATACAAAATAGGCCGAAAAATGACTTCTTTGAATTATACAGCAGGCTCTGGCTCTTTATTCTGCTCCTCTGAGACCTGTTGAAAGAATAAATGTACACATAAGTCAACAAATAAACTGATAAAGTTTTAATTAAACATGCATGTTGTGAACTGTGCGCTCAAAGTTTCTGCCAAAGAAAATTTCACTAGGGTATAGAGGAAGCAAGAAGCGAGATAACCGACTTCTATTTAAACGGCTTTCTATATATACACTCACTCGCAAGCCACTTTTTCAATAATAATTTTTTTATATTAAACCAAAAAAATAGATCGACACATTTTAAAGTAACACTTTAAAAACCAAAGATATTCCTTGTCATCAGGTTATTTAAAGCTAATCAGGGTAATTTACTAAAGGGAGAATTCAAAGTGAATTTTAAATTTCAGGCCAGGGTAGCTGAACTGAAAGCATTGCTGACATAGCCAACTGAAAAATTCTCTATTTTATTTAACCCCTTAAAGACACATGATATGTGTGACATGTCATGATTCCCTTTTATTACAGAAGTTTGGTCCTTAAGGGGGTTAACGTTGAAATGCAATTTGAATTGACCTTGAATTCTCATTTTAGTGAGTATCCCTGCTAGTCTTTGCATACCTTATTTATTTTCTTACCATCACTAAGTTTCACAAAGATCTGATATTACAAAATAAATCAATAAATAAAAGAATACTCCAAGAATCATAACCATTACAGCCTGGCACCCCTCTCTCCCCAGTGAAAGTAATAAAACAGATTGTGAACTCCTTGCAGACAGCTTCTGGCAACAAAGCAGGGCCCAGTGGACCTCAGGCAGGTGAGTCACTAGATGGGGGAGTCAAGTCCCCAAGGTCAAATGTAAAGGTCCACTAGCACAAAATATTTTTGCCTGCAGCCTCCTCTGTGATCACTGCTCTGTGTGCTAGGTCTGAAGTTATCTGGGTTGCAAAAGCAATGCAGCGATCGAATATGACACTATGTGTCTTTAATACTGTGTTCTTAAACTCCCAGCAGAAACTCACAGACTGGGAAGGAGAGCTCATAGCAGGGCTACAGGGAGGTGAGGGGTGGCCTCAGTACAAAGACATTGAAGCTAAAAATTTGGAAGCAGGGCTGATGGCACACTGCATTCTAAAAACTGAGAGCTTGTGGCTGCCGGCCCTGAAATAAGTTAAATAACCACTCTTCCTCCTGCCCCTGCATAAAGACAATATCAAAGGTACTGGTAAGGGTGCCAAAATATTTTTATTTTCTTTTTTTTTTTATCATGTGTATGTATGCCTGTGTGTCTGTCACTGTGACTGTATGTATGTCTGTTATGGTCAATGCCTGTGCGTGCGTGTGTGTCAGGAGGCAGACCCTGCAGGTGTTAAGGGATGGAGTTTGGTAGGTTCGGGGTCGGGTGGAGCTTTCTCTCAAATTTTGTTTTGGTTCAAGGCTCGGTTATTTGGTAACCCTAGTAATGCCCCTGATCCCATGTAAGAATTCAAACTGTTAGCAAATTGTTTGACTGATTAGCTAAACTTACCTGTACTGAGTGAGTGAAGGGCAGTGCCAGGGCACACTTAAATTCGATTGCTCCTTTAAGCTCCTTAGGATGGCATAGATGACAACTCAGGGTGACCATCCTTTCTTTGTTTCAGCCCCCTCCCAACATTGTTTTAGCCATGTGTTACCCAAATCACATTCCAACTGTATAAAACTATATCGTTTTCTACCATGTCATGTTACCAACTCCATTCCAGACCACTTCACCCTCTTTCTTGTTTTAACATCCCATATTTTTTTTTCTTTACTCCCACTCCCTCTATCTTGATCCTCCATCTGTATTTTACTTCTATATAACTGGCATGGACAGTAACAGGTCCTTAAGGAGTTACTTGGCAGATCTTATATAGCGCACTTATCCTAAGTGCTTCACAAAATTATTTAACACCCTGCCAAAACACTATTTTAACTCAAGATTCGTGTTCTTTTTGCAAAATGTGTAAATAGATCACATATACAAAAAATGACGATTATATGGTCTATTTTTGTGCCTAATATCCAGAAAACCGAGTGTCCAGTTTACCGACATGAAATATATTAGAAATTAGTTTGTGGGATTTTAGGAGACTTCTTTCATAATGCACTCTAATTATGGTACATAATACTCAAGGAGAATGAAGACGATTATGTTTTGACCTAGACAAATCAATAGGAATCATGCAGAAGTAGTAAAACAATAATGAGTTATTGCTTTTTCTTTTTAAAATTCAAATTTATGTAACACCTCCATCCTGGTCACTTCATGTTAAGTTCAATCTATCCCAGGTCACAACGAGGCAAGAGCAATGCAGTTATACTAACATAACTACAAAGCTGAAGTGGTCATGGTGCTCAGAGTTCTTCTTTAAGATGCTCCTAACTCCAGTGTGTTCTATGTTTAGCACTCTGTATAAGTAAGATGCTGCTAATATCCATGTGCTCTGCTGAAGGAACACTCCTGTGTTATAATGCTGGAATGTTGTATGCACTTTTTAGCCTCACCTTTCCTGTTTAAAAAATATGGATGTTACTTACCTCTAATCCAGCAACGAAAGGGTCTACTCACAAAGGCTTCTCTCCCCCTTTTGTAGATAAACACTAGTGATGATCTTGCAACCAATCCACTGTTTCTTATAGAGAAGCAGGGCACATGCACAGTACTTCTACTCTGTGCCAGCAATACTGCCATAGAGAAGTCTGGAATCTAATGTTTCTCTACGTCAACTTTTGTATTCACTTCAAGAGTACTGTCTGGCCACCAGTCATGAGGGGGGAAACTAGCACCTTTATAAAACTGACAAATTATCTGAAAATCTGCAGTTTTTTTTAAAGTAAGAAAGAGAGGACACTGTAAATCCCTAACCACTGCAGCAAACCAAAGTGTGTGGGTGTTCTTTTGATACTGTACTAACATCAGTGGAATTTCTGAGTCAAAAGGAACAGTATAGGCACCAATCCCCTTCATCGCAATGTGACTCTGCAACTAAAAACATTGCTGTTCTGCAGGAAACGCAATGTTAACATTGTAGGGTTTAAATGCCACTAGTGGATGTCACTCTGACAACCACCAAAGGCGCTCTCACCGAAATAGCAAAATTAATCTCTGCTATTTCAATTAGATGGTCTCAGAAAGCATTGGATTAGCAGTGCTCACCCTTCAATCATTCACATGAATGTGGGAACATTAGTAGTTGGATTAAAACTTTGGCGCTAGGAGATGTTCCTTTAAAGACTAGATAATAAAATAAAGTAATTAATTTTTGTTTTACTAGCTCATGTTTTAGGAGGATAAAACATATTGGGTGAGGGGGGCCTGACTCTCAAGACGGCTGGATATGCTCTCTCTTAGCTCTGGCTCTCCAAACCTGAAACTAAAGTTTTATCACCTAGCAAAGCAGGGATCACCCTATTGCAGTTGCAGACCAACAGTGTGGCAGCCTGCACCATTTTCAGCCTAAATCATTGCGGTCCGACTTGGATCGGAGGCCTAGTGTGCCCCGCGACTGGGGGAAGCGGCCAATCTCACGAGCCGGTGAGTGCATCTGGCTGAAGCCTCAATGCAGCTCCGGTGGGGGAAATTCCGGCTGGAGTGCTGATCTACTCACATCTGTGAGCACAGACAGGGCCCACGAAGCGGACCTCCTGCACTATGTGCTCCAAGATAGCCGCTCGCGGGAAGCCTGCAGTACAGCAACTGCTCACAACAAAGGCCTCCTGCGAAGAGCTTATTGCCAAAGCTTTTGAGCGACTATGGTCACAACTCTGCCAGCAATCAGCGATACTTCCAGTACCAGCTGAGGTCCTGGCTGGCCATTCAGGATGCCATGAATAACCACAGCCTGTTATGAGAAGTCTTACTGTGGTGACGCCACCGAGGAAGTGGAGGAATGTGCTTGAGGGCCATGCACTCGCTGGAGTCCTGGTTTCCGGACAGCTCGTAACGCTCCTAGACCGAAGACCACAAAGTGGTGCTAATCTGGGCACAGCTCGCCTTCTTGGAAGACCGACACTCATCATGGAATTAGCAGCCTGAACGGAGATCTCTAGCTCTGGTCCTGATCACGTTTACTGATGGGATCCACAAAACTAATGTGCTGGACTGTAAAATACTCTGTGGATGGAGGGGAGCAGATCAGTGGGACTCTGATTCCTCACTCTGGGGCAGAAGTCACAGTTCAAAGGGCATAGGATGAGTTACCCATTTACCTACCTTTCCAATTTTAGCCTATAACTCCTTGGCCGACAGCTGTTTTCTAGCACCCTTTAATGCATTACGGTTCACTAATGATACTTAACTAGCCCTATATTACTGCATCATGATGTAGTCGGCAGGGAATATCCTTACAGGGGGTTTAAAGCTTAATTTGTTATCTGTTCTGTTTATTCCTTTGTTTTGTTTTTAAGCCTCAGGCCCTGTGTTCTGTGACCCTACAGGACTAGTCTCCTTAGTTTTTACTTGCACCCAGTGGCATCATAAGTGACTCATAATGTCAGTTTGAGTATTCAGCAGTATGGCATGTACGGCATGTACCTCTCTATTGACATGATTCCTTTTTTGCATTTCATATCAGCTTGTTTACCTCAATGCTTCCTATGACTACTCACTATACTGTCAGTCAGCCTAGCATGATATATCTAACACTTGAAGGACCACTATAGGCACCCAGACCACTTCAGCTCAATTAAGTGGTCCGGGTGCCAGGTCCCTCTAGTTTTAACCCTGCAGCTGAAAGCATAGCAGTTTTCAGCTGCAGGGAACTGCTATGTGTTCACTGAGGGCTAATCAAGCCTCTAGTAGCCGTCTCACTGACAGCCACTAGAGTCCACTTCCGTGATTCAAGACGCTAACGTCCATAGGAAAGCAATGAGTAATGCTTTCCTATGGGCAGTTTGGATGCGCGCGTGGCTCTTGCCGTGCATGCGCATTCGGCGCTGAAGTTGGCAAGAGGAGTAGAGTTGTCCGGCGTTGGAGAAAGGTAAGTTGGTTTTAACCCCTTCAGCCCAGCGGGAGTGGGGCCATGAGGGTGTGGGGTGAAGGCGGCCTAAGGACTACATATTGTTTTCCTGGCACTATAGTGCTCCTTTAAGTGTCCCAATCTCCTGAAAAGTTCTAATTCACCATGTTTATTATACTAAAAATGTGCAGATTCCATGTGTCATAATATTGTCTTTGTCGAAAAGCCTCTATGTGCTGTTGTGGCACCTCCAACATGCTTGTAAACCTCTTGCACAGCAAAATAAAGAATTATTTTATTTAAAAAAAAAAAAAACACCATATTGGGTAAAATATGTTTTATCATTTCTAGATCCATCAAGCCAAAAAATATATAAAAAATATATATATATATATTTTGCACACATATACATTTATACATCAGATCACACACAAACATCATGAAATATTGCTTATACGGTGTAAAACATGTATGCATCAAATGAATTTCTTTAAAACCAAACCCCAGACTATTAACCCTTATCATATTCACCCAGCCACAGCCATCCTGTAAGCTGCTCCTTTCTTTTTAGGCTGTTAATCTCTCCTGGTTTTTAAAAACCTGTCAAGC
This sequence comes from Pelobates cultripes, assembly GCA_933207985.1. NCBI lineage: Eukaryota > Metazoa > Chordata > Amphibia > Anura > Pelobatidae > Pelobates > Pelobates cultripes. The sequence continues at coordinate 33,121,549 of OW240912.1, read as the reverse complement.
CTCACTGTAATGATTTGTAGACTTGATTCCAATAGTAGGATTATTCCAGCATTTCTTTCAAACACATACAGCTGCACGAATCAGTTCATCACAAGCCTCCTTTTAGAAGCTGTCCATTACAGCTTCTGAACCTGCTTTCTAAGCAAAACAAACAAAACCATTTTTAGGGTCTGCACTTGGGCTGTGCAGCGACAGAACCAAGAGGATTTGTTTTTCCCTGGGGGTTTGCCAAGCATCTTAAACTATTTAGTTTGTTAGTTTTATAAAGCATTTCTGTTGCATGAACCCCAAGTTTAACCCCTTAAGGACACGACATGTGTGACATGTCATGATTCCCTTTTATTCTAGAAGTTTGGTCCTTAAGGGGTTAAGAGGGACTGAGACCACTCACCACCCCAGGCATTTAAAAAAAAAAAAGAAATTAAGGTTCAAATATACTGAGTTGTGCCTACTTTGTTAGCTCAAATCCATAGCTGGCCACACAAACTGGAACATCACTGGCGATTCAATTTTATCCCCTCTCTTAGTAACATGCTTGTTACACAATAGTTACATAATAATCATTTAAATAACATTTACATGATAAAAAAAAAAAAAAATTGTTAAAACACACCTCGCTCAGCTGATGAAACTAGGTCTTATCATAAAAAGTAACTCCTCCAATATCTCTCTGCTCTTAAACATTGTTCCCAACAAATTCACTTTTTTTTTTTCCCTTTTCTTTTCACACTTCTGCTTTGTTTTTTGTGTGCGTTTTTTTGGTTATCACTAACATCCAGAGGCATGGTTGCGCAATACAGTTGCCCTTTTAAGTTACCGTTGTGGTCATTAGTACTGCTACTGTTGCAGGAGACTTTGTTCTTTTCCTGTGAGTTTGTCTTGTGTACTTTTACTTGTTTTGGAGCCTACCTCTTTGTCACTTTTATGCGACTATTTCAGTTGAGCTTCTTTGTAGAGTTTACAGAGAGCTGAAAGGTCGTGAGGAGCTTTGATTACTCATGTACTACTACAGAGATGCGGCAATCTGGTGTATTAAATTTTTTGTGGTTTGAATGAGGACAGTAAGAATATACTGGAACACGAGAATTCTTAACAGAATTATTACAAATCGAGCAACCAGCATGGCCAGGGCCAATGCAAGGATTTTTGCCGCCCTAAGCAAAAAAAAACAAAATTTGCTGCCCCATTCACTCCACAGTGGTCCTGTAGGTTTTATCCGACAAGATAAAACATTGCCTTACCTTGAAGGATTAAACATGCCTCTAGTAGCTATCACACTGACAGCCACTAGAGGCACCTACACTGTTGGAAGGGCATAGAGCTTGCCACTTATGCGCATCAGATCCCCAATGCTTCTGTTTGAGGAACATTGGATTGGACCAGTGTTGTCCAATCAGTGACATTAAGCGAGGTAAGTAGTCAAGCAGTGCAGAGGGAGCTTGGTGCTTGAAAAATGTAAATAAAAGTTAATCCCCCCTCCCTTTTTATTTTTTTGTTTAATCATTTTATGGCGGGGGATGTTTGAATCTAAGTAGGGACAGATACACTATAGTACAGTATTTGGAATACAGGTTTATATTCTTAACACTATAGTGTTCTTTTAAAAGTATTGATTTTTTTTTTTTTTTTCTTTAAGAAAACTGTCTTTCTGCCAAAATGCAATCACTGATACATACATACACAGCCTAACGCGCACACTCATTCACTCACACTCAATGGTCCACACAATCACAATTAGTGACCAATGAACACACACACACATGTACTGACTCCTGCAGAGTGACACACATAAACCCCCCCCCCCCAAACAGACATAAAATGACTTGTGTTGGCTGACACACACACACACCGTCCCAAGCAGACACACACACACACCGTCCCAAGCAGACACACACACACACCGTCCCAAGCAGACACACACACACACCGTCCCAAAGCACACACTATGAAGTCCCCCACTCTTACCTTAATTTCATATTGGCTCTCCATGTGTCCCAGGCTTCCTCAGTGCGCCTTGCTGCCTCGCTCTCAGTTCCGCCTCCGCTATTCTCCCGCCCACTTGACCCCTGAGTACAGGGCACGGAGCGGAAGCGATCGAGCAATATGCCCTTGCACTGCCGGCTTTTTCAATGGGGGGGTGGGGCAACTCTCTATGGTCGTTGCATGCGGAGGTTAATGCCACCAGGCGCTAGTCTGCAGCTATGTAAGTGCTCCCTAGCGTCCAGTGGCATGACATGCGGCACGCAATACAGAATTAGTCCCTCAAAGAGGGACCAAGCCTAGCATTAGTGCTGCTGCCGGCACCTCCCCTTGAGCAGTGCAATAGGCAGCCCCTTAGATGGTCTATAGGGAGCACCGGCCCTGAGCATTGCAGAAAATAAAATGGTCCTTGCTGCTTCCATTTATTTCCATTTGATTTTTTTTTGCACTAGTTTTCTTCCAGTGGCAGTTGTATAGAAAAGAAAACCCTAGTACCATATTACAGCCTGTGCAAATAAGAGTACAAATAAAAAGCACCCCAAGGTTCGAGGTAATGCCTTTTGGGTAAAGATGTGCAAGAGGCCTACGCCAATTTACAATACTGTAATATAACGAGAAGTACTTAGCTACAAGGTAAACTGTGCTGATTACGCGCCACTATTTAGCTGACCCAATTCAGAGTTAGAACTCTAAGGGCATAGCACTGGTCCAGAAAGTGAGCAGGGAAAGCCATCCAGGGATAGAGCACGTATCTAGCAATATTCTGTTTGATGTACAGCTCTAACTAGTTTTAACACATTGCATTTTCCAATTACTTCTTTACTTTTGTTGCAGACTCATAGCAGCATACTCCAGATCAATGCTATCCTCCTTTTCCCAATAGTTGAATGTGATAAAACAAAGCAAAAATCTGTTGTAGAGAAGTTTGATGCAATGCCAAGAAAAGTGAATGTACAAAATATCCTGCTGATCTCCGCATGCAGCTCGCACAAATATGTTCTGAGAAACCACATATTGCTTCTGCATAATCCTTACATAAAGACGGCTGCATCCTTGATGTCCCTTTCAGAACTTTATATTCTGGACATTTTTTTTTTCAAGTCTATTTCGCACTCACTGATTTCCTGTTCTAACCGAGTATACACTTAAATGACACTTATTATGAAGTCATTTAACTTCATAATAAGTGTCATTTAATTGTATAATCTCTGCTAAATATTGTAGTACATTTTTGTTTTAATTTTAACATATATACAATATTTTGTTTTTTCCAACAAGTATTTTGTAAACCTGTTGTGTGCTATTAATGTACAAAACCCCTACATCTTTTGATTACATCAATGCCCTCAATGTATGTTTTTGCCACTATCCTGTGATGTTAACAGTGCCATATAAGAGACCTGACCATTTTAGTTTTTACAATTAGATCTTTTATAGAAGGGTTTGATGGACCTATGACTCATTTTGGTGCATTATAGCAGTCTGACTGATGACATTTGTGAAAGGTAGACATTCCAGAGTATCTCATATGGTGTATAATGTGCCATGTTTTTGACAGTTTATGTAAAAGTTTGTGTTTTTTTGTTTTTTTAATACTTTTTTGTGTTGTTAAATACTTATTACTATTTAACTTACCATTTCTAAAATCTGATACGTGCCACTGTCATCAGAACTCCAAAAGTATGCTCAGCAATCTCTTATAAACAAATCAATACCGCCAATGTTTGCCTTTGAGACTAGTCTGCAAAGTTGCACTGCCATATCAGATACCAGGCTGTTTTTAGTATAAGAATTTCCTTTAATTGATGGGCCTATTCTGCATTTTGGGGCACTGTAGCAGTTCCACAGTTTAAATCACTTCATAAATGCATACCATTTGTGAAAGTAGACACTACAGGTTATGTCATAGTATATTTTGAACCTTATTATACAGCCTTTTCTTTAAAAGGAACACTATTGGGTCAGGAATACAATTGCGTATAGTGTTAAAATCACATGTTAGGCCCCCGGTTTTTCACGCAGGCTGTGTCAGTCATTGTCAGGGGACGTGTTACTAGGCTTCATAAACATAAACAAAAGTGATTTAACTCCTAAATGGCAGAGAAATGAGCAGTGAGACTGCAGGGGCATTATGTATACACCAATACTGCTTTATTAAGCTAAAGCTGTTTGGATGGCTATAGTGTCCCTTTATGGTTACACTTTCTAACAAACTCTCTAATACCAAAGTGTTTCTCTGGTTATCGGAAATTGGAGGGGATGGGGGGGGGGGGCGATAAGAAGGTTCCAAATATAGCTGAAAACAAATAAATAGGGGTTTAGGCAGCAAAGAAAAGTATAACATTACAAAATTGCAGTAAATGAAAGGTGTACATATTTTGAAAAGTAGAAATGTATATATATTTCTTACTTCCTTCCCAAAGTAATAAAATTTAACAAATATCAAACACAATTAAATTGTTTTTATTATTATTACATGCTGTCATTTTGACATTGCTAGGACACCAAATGAGAAAATATGACTGCTGTTTTTTTGCTCGGTGACAACAGACTGTGAGGCTGCTGGACACTTAATTATTTTATTTTGATTTTTCGCCTGCAGTTTATTTTACTATAGGGTGTCTTTAAACTTACTTACAATAATTATGTAACAGAATCTGTGACACATTGCTTTAGGATTAAATGGCTATTTTATTTAGAATGAAACTGCTAATTACAAAAGATGCAATCTTACCAGCTTCTGTGATCTTCTTCGCAACTTTTCCCAGATAGTGTAATAAGCCTGAGGGAAGAAGGATATAGTAAATCAAATGCCAATGATGTTTTACTGGAGCAAAGTCTTTATTTAACAGAGTAGCACTAGTAACAGATTGTTCTTGCAAGTACCCTAACATTGTCAAATAACATAGAAATTTCAAACACTCACACATTTGGTGTAATGTGTATGTTGAGATCAAAAGCCAAGTCTGTGATTAAGTGTGCGTGAACATGTACTTCAAAAAGACAGGAAGGCCCAACAGAGAATGCTCATGTACAGCATTACGGTGCTAAAATGTCTGAGCACACGTGTTGCCAAGCACATCATGGGAGGATGGAGCCATGAGCACTTCTAAGTGCTGTGCCGTTAAGAGTTTTAAAACACATTTGAACATCTATCACTTAAATATATAACTCCTTACCTCCGTAAGCATATCAATAGTGCATACTACTATGGAACTAACAAGCCAAGGGTAATTATAACCTTTTACAAGTAGCAGCTATAAATACTAATGTTAACTTACTGTACTAGGCAAAATGCAGCAATGGAACAGGAGCTGGCATAGTGGCATATACTTAAACAGATTAGTATTTGTGGGGGGAAAGAAAGATGCGGATACTTGCACAGGTTAACAACTATGCAAAAATTACGCTTTGAGGTTACATATGAACCACAATAATAATTTTTTTTTATTTTATTTTTAAATCACACCACCTATTGAAAAAGTGAATGAGAGAGATTGTGTGTAATAGAATACATTTTCCCTGGCACTAAATGGGTTAAGTAAAGAGTCCCAGGGACTGGTTATATACTATATTGATATATAGATAAAGTGTAATATTAGTCTGTCTCTTCCATACATGACAATACCATAAACTGCACATCCTCTCTGTAAAGTGTTAGAAAAAGATTCACGCATTGTTGGTACTTTTCAAACACAATCCTATTCCCAAATGAATTGGCAGCACAGCGTGGCACTGTGCTTAGGTGCTACAAAGGATACAAAACAGAATTGGCTTTCACCGCTTAGATATGATTTAATAATTCAGTAATTATGGCTTACTATTAAAAAAAAAAGAGAGAGAGAAAGAAAAATAGGACACAATTACACATTGGTAGAAAACAGCATGTTTTGTTTAATGCTCAACGAGAAAAGCGAGGGGGGGGGAGAGAGGGGAAGCGTACCGCCACTTGGGGATACCTGAAGTGCTTATAAACAATGGGCCTTTGTAATTATGCTGACAAGAAAATACAAAAGGCAGATCCCCATAACCTTAGACATAAAGGGACGGTTTTTCTTTAATTGGATTAAATGACGGTTCTTGAATGTGGCGCTCTAAAAATCAATAGAGTCAATTTTCTATTAAGTGTATAGACGTAGTTTGTGCAATTAAAATCATACTGCTTGGCTGCTGTCTGTCTTTACATCATTTTTCAAAGAAGAAACAAGTTTTTTTTCAAAAAAAAGGGAATCTATCATGAAAAATAAGAGGGTTCAGACTTTAAATGTTTGTTAGGTTAGACACGTTTTAGGTTAATTATACGTGTCAGCATTGTGTATTTCATTTTGTTTAATAGCTAGAATTGCTAGTTTAAGATTTTGCAAAATAAGGAGGAAGTCGAATTAAGTATTGCTGACAGAAGAGCTATTGGGGTGAGCTCAGGAGAGAACATTTGCAAACAGTGAAATATTTACAAAAAAACAAAAGATAACACAAAATGTTATGTACAAATATATTAAAATAACTAATAGAACACAGTGTGGTCCCCTGTGGGTGAACAAAAACTAGCCCTATTTGCAGACGACATTCTAGTATTCCTGACAGACCCGATACACTCTATCCCAGTCCTTCTACAAACGCTGAACAAGTATGGCTCAGTGTCGTACTACAAAAATAATACAGCCAAAACCCAAGCTCTTCCCATCCGACTACCAAAGACCACGATTAAAAAATTAGAGGAAACGCATACATTCGAATGGCGATCTAAATCTATCCAATACTTAGGCATCAAACTAACAAAATCAATAAACTCACTAAGTACCGAAAACCATACACCTATGCTTCACAAACTCATAGCCCAAATGAGCCAATGGGAAGGGTTGGAAGTATCATGGCTGGGACGCATCAACTCCATTAAAATGATGATTCTCCCCCACATGCTTTATCTCTTCCGCACACTCCCCATACCACTGCCGACCAAATTACTAAAAAGATTCCAGACTATCATTAACGCCCACATATGGAAACGGAAGCCTCCCAGAATGGCCACCGCCAAACTTAGCCTACCATTTGCGAAAGGCGGCTTAGGTGCTCCGGACATCCGTAATTACTACCGAGCATCTTTATTAGCACAGGGACTAAGATTACTCAGAACCCCAGACGCAGAACAAACCCCTCTATGGCTAGCTCTCGAGGATGCCTGCATACACCCAGCCACTCTGACTAATGCCCTCTGGACCCCCGAACCAACACCCATAGGGAGTACCACACTATGGTGCACAAAAACCACTTTGAACACTTGGAGACAATGGGCCTCAGTGGTCTTAGACACACAGACACTGTTCAAAGAAGCACCACTCACGACTCTCCTCCCGGCTCACCCGGCCTCCTCCTACAAACATGGTCGACCCTAGGGATCCGTAAAATCCAGGACCTATATAACCAAAACATGCTGAAAACGTTTCCCACCCTACAAAGCGAATTCTCCCTGAGCCCCAGAGACTTATTCAAATATCTAAGGGTCAAGCACATACTACAATCTCGCACAAGGCTGACAACACCCGTAAAACGACCAGACACTCCTTCAGCCCTCTGCTATAATGCACTGGAACGAGAGAAATCTGAACACAAACTTCCTTACATGGAAAAGTGGGAAGGAGATATAGGGAAACCACTCACATTAAAACAATGGCATGAGGCCATTTACTTAACAAAACGGGCATCTAAAAGCTTGTCTCTCTGGGAAGCATTCTGCAAGATAGCAATGCGCTGGTATCTAGTTCCCTCACGACTAGCAAGAATGTATCCCAACTCCTCCCCGCTGTGCTGGAGATGCAACCGCACGGCAGGGTCATTGCTTCATATATTCTGGGACTGTCAGATCATAACTCCGTTCTGGACCTCGGTCCAAACACTCATAAGCGAAACAACTAACCTAGCTATACCATTAGACCCTGTACATTACCAGCTGCATATGCTTCCCACGAGCAACTCAGTGAGACCCCCAGCGACCATGACTGCATTAAACATATTAACTATAGCCAAAATTGCGATAGCCTCACAATGGAAGGCCGTAACACCACCAACAATAGAGGAGGTAACAAAAAGAGTGGATAACGTTTGCTTGTACGAGCAAATGGCACACAACTTACTAGGAACACCGGAAAAACATGGTATCCAATGGTGCGGGTGGATCAATGCCCGAACATTGGACGACGCAGATGACTGAGGCACTATGACACGTTGACACACGCCCCAGAGAAATAAATAGGAGGGTTATACCAGTTATACTAGTTATACTTATACTACATCCTACATGCCATAAACCTCGCCACTAACCACACACACCGCAAGGATAGCAGTACCAAACAGGAAAATTTCAGGTTAGGGGGAGAGGGGGAGATATGGAAGATATGTGCATGTGTTTTATCGGTTTTATGTACAAACTTATCAATTTGTATAATTAGCATAATATACATTATAGTTGTCCATTGTGTTAATAAATACTTTATATTTTAATCCTGCTGCTTTTGGTAGTTTGGTTGAGAGCGATTATTTGACTAGCATGCAGTGTCAGCCATGGAGAATTGTCACATTCCCCTTTTTTAACAGGTGGGCATTAGCAGTGACATACACCACATCACTGACATGTCCCTCTATAGGCTTGCCCACCCTTGTTCCAACTTCACACCTCCCAATGTATGTGTGCTGGTGGCCATGAAGTCAGTATTAACGTCTGCAGTATGGAAAGACTTTTGTATGCACTCAATTTTGGAAAAGATGAAAAAAAGAGTGTGGGGTCATGGACATGATAAATAAAAAATAATAATAATAATTATACCACTGTTGTCACAACTTGCAAACATCCTGTAGTGGAGTTAAAAAAATAAATAAAAAAAAACACATATGGGACTACACTTCTAAGTAGAAAACATAAAGAATACCAGTTACCTCCAGATGCCTCGGTAGAGAAAGACCTTGAAACCTGCGCACGTGTTCTGCTGGAATCTCTGGGAGTGTGTGAGCAGCAGTCACTTCGTATTGCATACAGAAGCCAGTTTTAGGAATGTGAGGTCCTTCAGTGACATCCACAAAATCCCCAAACCTGAAATAAATTGCATTAATCAACAAGATAAGAGGCAATCAAAGGAAGGAGAAAATCCCACCTTATCTGAGAGCCATATGCTGAATCAGTCTCTCATTCAGCTACTCTGTTCTTCTGCAGATACAATACAGAATTATGAATTCCCCTGCTAAACTGGAGTGCTCTCACAATCTACCTCACTCATGCTACACCAGGTGGTCCTGCCCATTCATCAGTTCTTATTTCTCCAGTCCCATGTCACAGGAAACTCAGTCACTTTTTTGAAACTTTAAAAACAAGGCAAAAACCAGAGCAGCCAATGTGGAAGAATGTCATATCAAACCTTACCACCAGTAAACTTCCTATTTATTTCTTGTACTAGACCTACTACCTTAACCAATCAATCATTCATTATATTTTCAGTAAAAAATTATTTTTTCAACTTATGCATCGTGAACACATTTCAATAAAATATTCCTAATTTATTCACTGAAGTGGACTTTTACAACTTGATCCTACAAGTTCTCTTTACACATATCACCTTCTGTTCTTAATACATCACAACGCGTTGATTTACTCATAGTAAACACTATATAGAAATTTGAGCTTGTACAACACAGCAAAATGAAAACTAGCATGGTATTTAATTTCAAAGAGCAACAAGAAACACCCATGTTAAGTGAACAAGATAAAAAAATTATTATTTCCCAGCAATACAGGGAGTGTGTGCATGTGATACATGCACATCCTCTCCGTATACTCTACGAAATGCTTCGAGAGACCAGGGAAAGCTCAGACACTTACTTCATGAGGTCATGGGCACTATAGAAGCAAAAAAGATGTATGGGAAAGCCTGCAAAAGAGTACATCCGAAGAGTGTTTGTGTTTTATAATTACCGTATTTATCGGCGTATAACACGCACTTTTTCTCCCTGAAAACAGGGGAGAAATTATGGGTGCGTGTTATACGCCGGCCCTTTAAATACTGCAGCCGCCTGAGTGCTCTGTCAAGAGTTGGTTCTCACCTCCCCTGTAGCGTGGCCGAGCTGCTCTGCTGTCCGCGGTGCCCGGCCGGAGTGATAGGAAGGTGCACGCTCAGTGTGCACCTTCCTGTCAATCCGACTGGGTACAGGAAACAGAAACTCCTGTTCCGTGCGGAACAGGAGTTTCTGTTTCCTGTACCCGGTCGGACTGACAGGAAGGTACACACTGAGCGTGCACCTTCCTATCACTCCGGCCGGCCGGCCACCGCGGGCAGCAGAGCGGCTCGGCCACGCTACAGGGGAGGGGGGAGTGGGGAGTAAGAAAGGGGGGGAGGGGGAGTAAGAAGAGGGGAGGGAGTAAGAAAGGGGGGGGTAAGAAGAGGGGGGGAGAGGGTAAGAAGAGGGGGAGGGGGGAGTAAGAAAGGGGGGTGCGAAAGAGGGGGAGGGGAGTAGGAAGGGGTGGGAGGGAAGTAAGAAGAGGGGAGGGGGGGGAGTAAGAAAAGGGGGGTAAGAAGAGGGGAGGGGGAGTAAGAAGGGGGTAAGAAGAGGGGGAGGGGGGAGTAAGAAATGGGGGTAAGAAGAGGGGGAGAAGGGTGTAAGAAGTTCTTTATTTGAAATTTAAGGTTTTTTTCCTGAAATTTCCTTCTTAAAATGAGGTGCGTGTTATACGCCGATAAATACGGTAATTTTGAAAACACATTTTAATGCATATTCAGCATTTTAGATTTAAAAAAAAAATGGATTAAAAAAATGACAGTAAATCAAGCCTTAAATGATGAGAATTCAGACTGTCTCTGCAATATAATACAGCGTCTCATCTTGATTTTTGCAGTCTATAGTACTGAATATGGATACTGCTCATCTGAAAATTACTATTCATGATGGTAAAATGACCGATTGACAAGAAAAATTAATCTGAAACCAGCCAAACGGATAATAAATCTTGGCTTCCTTTTAATCGTACCTAAATGATAAGGTCTAAATTTCTAGGAGTGGTCAGAATGCAGTTTCCTGGCAGCAAACTGTTCTCATTCAGACCACATCTATAACCCTTCCAATCATTCTGCTCTCTTCGCTATCCTTATATTTTAATTCCTACAAGGTATGTATTCATAGATAATCCTTCACCAACAATAAGTCACATGAGAACGGTCTTTCAAATGGAAAGTGATTTATCACCACTGGTGATAAGGAGTCAGGATTATAACAAGTGTATATCTGGCTTAAAAAAAACACACTATCAAAACACCCACCTATTAGAGGAACAGAGGCATGTGATAACCTTTCAATGAATGGACATACTGAAAGTCACACTCATTATATATGCATATGTGCATCTGTGGGTTATTCTGAAATGCATCATTACTTTTATCTAAGTTGTGTTTTCACTCAAGTAGCAGTTCTAAGCTTTCTTGGTCACAAGACATGCTTTACAAAAAGTAAAACCACATACTGCGGGTAACAATTTAATTCCTAGATACATAAGAATTACATAACAGACAATATTCTGTTTGTGGCACACTTTGAAACAACTTTACACTAACAATCATGACTATTCCTCATATGTACTCAAAGGCCATTACATAAAATACATTTAATTATTATGTGCTGGAGAAAAGGAGACCATCAGCCCAAATCATCCAGGCCGAAGGTATACAGGGAGGGAATTGTGTCAATTATCACCCAAGCAGCATTTTATTACCCACTGGAATGTAGGCCTGTGAACAATGCCAGTTCCAGTTTAAACTTGGACACTGTGACTATCCCAGTACATGTTAGCTATATATACTCGCCCTTAATAAACAAACAAATCATACGAGGGCTAATGATAGAACAAAGCTACAGTTCAGCAAACTTTTACAAAATGTTTGGTATTTAGTTTACAAATGGATAGAAATAGAAAGAAATTACAACTAGATTAGAAGAAATTATTAAAGGTCAGGGTTAGTCCTTACACAACATCTGTTTATAAGACTTTACGCTTTAAATCATGCTATTATTGAGAGTACAGACTGACATTTTTTATATATCACCCTATATACAAATGGAATATTTTTTATATAAAAATGTTGTGTTGCACGCCAAAACAATGCAACCACAAGGCCAGCAGTTAATGGGGGGGGGGAGGGGCTTGCTGTTGTATTAATATCCAGAAGTCTTTCTATTTAATACTGAGGGTTAAGCATGAATCAGCTTTAAAGCTAGAAGCAATCCTCAGTTTTTGTAACAATAGTCATTATCTCAGACTCATTAGATCTACCGATGCTGTGCAGGGCTATATTGCAGATCTCAGCAAGCAGTGCGTTCATGATATTATTTTAGCTGTACAGTGGCGTAGTGCTGTATACGGCAGTGGCCTGTTCAGCATTCTGGAGCTAGTGGTAGGGTTCCATCTGTAAATATCACAATACTGCAGGAGCAGACTGTGAGGCTGCAGGGCCAGAATGATGGATTGTCTGCTCGTTTAACTCCAGAGACTGCTTCTGTTTCCAAACAAAAAAAATAAAGTTTGGTCGAGTCTTTACAGAATAACAAATCAACACTGGCCAAAGAAAAAGAATCCCAGAATGGAAACTTTACTCATCAGGGGAATAGGTACTGCGACAGCAGTGCAGGGAGCAGGGAGTTTAGAGGAAACATGATTCACAAAAAGATCTACATCTGTTCTGGAGCGAGAGAAAGGGTCATACAACGGTTATCGGTTCTCTCATCTGCACTATACCCTAATAAATATATAGAAACTCGAGCAGCTATTTTTAAATTTTTTTTTTAAGTTTCAAAAAGAATGTATGCGTATCCTTTCTTTAGCGGCAAGGTGGCAATAAATTACGGTTTACCCATTTGAAGTTGAAGAAAAACGTATTTCTTGTTTGTGCACATTTGTGGTGCTTACAGGGAAAGTATTGTGGCCCCTCCTGAACACGTACTCACTGCATTCACCAGTGCAATACACTCTGAGTGATTTTTATTCTGCTTTGTGCTAACCACTACATCAGCAGTGCAAAGGACTGGGTAAAGAGAGGGAGGCAAGATGCGCAAATGCAATGGTTTAGCACGCTGACTAATAACCAATTTCACGCATGGAGGTCTAATTAAGCATCACACCCACCAGACTCCTGTATTCCATCATTACTCCGTGTATAATTATAATCGAGGACAGATAAGACTAAACAGATGGTGTGCAAAAGTTTAAAAAGGTGTATAGCACCGATAAATGCCGCCACTCCCACACAGTTCCTCCTATAAAACTATATAATCTACACCGGAGGGTGTCAAATACCAGAGCAAAACTTTTTATACATTTTTTTCATACCAAAACATTTTCAACAATGGTAAAACATATAGAAATGAAAACAAGTGGAGGTCACAATATAAAGTAAGAAATTCAGAACATACAATAAAAAATAAAAAAAAAATATATATATATATATATATAGATAGATAGATAGATAGAAACAAACACACAAAATCTCAAAGTCAGTTCAGCTCGGCAACTTGGCCTAAACTTGAAGTTGACATTGAATTCACTTTGTAGAAAATTCTGAACAAGAGAAACTTAAGCAAGTAACCCTCTCTGCATTACTAGATAATTTAAACACTTTGGGTAACGTAGCTTCGTGAAAATTAATTACAACTTTTTACACATGGACAAGAATATAAATCATATCCTGCACAACAAAATCTCTCTCAGAGGAACAAACCCAAACCAACTGGTTTATTTACTAGACCCTATGAAATATAAAACACTTCCAATATAATGTGTACCTATCTCCAATCACAACCCAGAAATGCTAAATTCTGCAGTAACAAATATTATGACCATGTAAACAATTTAAATGTACACATTCAAAGCTGGCCAGCTGGACATGCATTAACCGCCTGGATAAATCGGAAAAAAATGAATGACTGCGTGATGATCATGTTCACGTTGTAAATGTCTGGCCAATATCAAATTCTAGATAGCAGTCCAGAGATTAATGAGGCTAAACTTTTGAACAATTAAATTTAGTTTTCCATATAGTACAAACTGTAAGTCGCCATACAGAGTCTAGAGATAAGCTGGCTTGTTCTGGCTCAAATTGAATTAGTCACCAACACATTCTGCATTGAGAAAAAAAAATAAAAATAAACAGATTACCAAACTCAGTGTAAAGTGAGTAAATCTAGAAAAAAAAATTGATGTTCTTCTGAACAAGAGGAAAATATTTTTTTAAAGTATATGAGGTTTCACAGCAGATACAAAGCATTAGTTATTTGGCTTGTCTGCCTTTAGTGTGAATTTCTAGTCAATACGGCTGTGATGGCCCAGCTTGTAACTACAAGAATGTACAGCAGGGTGAGTCAAACACCTGACATCCCACTGTTACCATATTATCAGTCCCATTAACCAGTCTTGCCAACCACATTTCTGTATTTTGGCTGGCAAAAGTTTGTGTTGCACTATGGGAGCAGCTGGAGCTTTTATTTTTCTAAATTAATTTGTCTGACCTCCTATGTGTTTTCCACCAGGATAGTAGGATAGCAGTAAAATATTACAAATAGGATGTCTGTCACACAGCCACCCCTCATCCAAACAAAGCAGCCAGCATGCAAAAATGCTTAAAGTGGCACTGTCACTGTGTACTCTATGTATTTTCTGCAAAGACCACACAAGCTGAAATGTCTACAATAGCCAACACATATATACGTACCTTTTTTTGTGTGTTGTCCGAGTTGTCTGTATGTGGCTCCCAACCAACCATAATGCAACCTTTATAGCCTGCATGACCTTTTGAACACAGTATAAAGCTACGTGCAATTTTGTGTTTGGTTTTTAGATATACAACTTTAAGCCCAAATATTCCATTTGTATATAGGGTGATATGTCTGTCTGTGTGGAGGTGGCCAAAGTGGGAGCAGACAGGGAAACGTACTTGCCTTAAATGGGACACTATAGTCACCAAAATAGCCTATTGAATCAGTGTTTGGGTGTATAGATAATGCACTGCTCATGTCACTGCCATTGAGAAGTTAAATCACTTTTGTTTCTGTTTATGCAGCCCTAGCCACATTGTCCCTGGCAGTGACTGACACAGCCTGCATGAACACAAAATTTTCAACCATATGTGTGACGAGACCAATCTCGCCACATTGCATTGGAGAAGCCTGGTTGCTCGCCTGCTGCCTTTGGACTATGGCCCCCTGTTAAAAGACATTTTTTTTACCTGCAGAAAAGCTTCATTCGTGCTTTTCTGCCTGGGGTTCGGTAGATTTGTTTGAATGTGTTATACCCCAGATAGGAATCCCATGGAGCCCATTCGTATGAAACTGACTGTAAAGACTTTGGCTCCATGGCGATTAAACTGTATTCGTGTGGTCTGAGCGCCATTCACTTAATAATGTGCGCTCAGACCTGAGCTATCTGGGGATATGTTAAATGTATAGTTTTAATGTAAGGTGTCTTACCTGATGTATTTTAAAGTGTTTTACTGTCTTTGTGTCCCCATGTGCTCAATGGAGTCTGCCTCTATCCCTGGATAATTGGATTACTTTCCCCATTGTCCAGGATAGAGGGCTCTGTAAAACCTGTTTGAGCCAGATAGCCATGCTGCCAGCCAGGGTACAAAAGATACTTTTTACTAACTTTTGAACCCCTGGTCTGATTCATGCCATTTTTTAATATGTTGTTCCCCTGAATGGATTGATTGTGAATATGTAATTTTATGTGAATGTGATGTGTGGTTTTAGAGTTATGAAAGTTGGGTAGAAAGTATGTTTTAACTGTATGTGTAATTGAGTTTCCTCTCAGGATAAGGGGAGGGAATATGTGGGATGTAACTGTGATGTGATTGGTTGTTTTATACCTCCCTGTGGGCGGTCCTGTATTTGCAAGTCTGTAATAAAAACCAGGCTGGGTGTGCCAGCACCTCAGACCACTGCTTGACCCTCAACACGGAGCCTTGGGGGGATTCACTGTATGCTGTTAGAGACTGATTGCCAGGAGTGTAAGCTGATTGTCTGCTTTTCCTGTTCGTCTGCTAGCAGCTATTTGGGAGGTTCCAGTTCGGGGGTTGTTGTGCTATTTTGTATCCAGTTCGGGAGTTTGGTGTTCTGCAGTAGCTGTGCCTGTATCTCTGGAAAGGGGGCCGATCGCCTAAACGGTTTTTACCCCTTGTGTGCAAAACCGTCCGTTACAATATGCAACACTTTGTTTGTTTTTGTCCTACAACTTTACATGTGGTAATATATGCTGTAACATATCACCAGGAGACATTTTCATGATGGTTACACTGCAAATTTGCTGCCTTGTTTCATAGATAGCATTTAATAGAGAACAATTTTGTAAAAACAACAATCCAATTGTTCAACCATTTAGAAACTATAATTCCCCACTTATTACTAACAACCAACTACTAATCAAATCAAATGTCATTTGTCCTTTAGAGCCCTGGATTTAGTCATTATTACAAATAATTGAGAGAAAAACAAAACACAGATAGCTGTCTTGCCAAGCGTTATTTTATACAGCAAGATGCAATAGCTGTCACTGGAACAAATTTTGAGCAATTGAACCATCAATAGGAAACGTTCCAGCCTTGCTCTGGAGTTTTTGTTTTTTTATGAACATCTTTTATGTGATTTTTTTTTTTTTTGTAGCTTCTTCAGCTACAAGGAAATATCTATGCTATGTATTGGAGCTCTGCTACAGGCTGCATAAGCAAAAGTGTTTATCCCCTAAATTGCAGAGAATTGAGCCGTGAGTCTGCTGGGGCATGATCTATACACCAAAACTGCTTCATTAAGCTAAAGTTGTTTTGGCGACTATAGTGTCCCTTTAACCTTTCCTCCTTGGAACCATCATATTCCAAAAGCCCCTAGTGACTTCATCTGCCATGAGCTGTCTTCACTGCTGTGGAGTCTATGAAAGCTCCTACACGGGATACTTCCCTAGATAATCTTGCACACAAGCAATAAGATGTCACAGGCATCTACTGTGCATTTTGAAAGTAATGTCTCTTCCCATCAGACATTGCAACAAATTTCAAAGACATTTTGCAAAGTCAAAAAGAGCTTTTCATAAAGATTCTATCATTTTGAAAAGCTCAAAAGAGACAGAGCTTCTCTAAGAATGAAAGCAATAATGTTTTAGATCAAAGAAAACTTTGATAATTTGTCTATCTACACCTTCCAAATTGATTGATTAATGCGTGCACGCTTTCCCTAGAAGTAATTTACACCGAGACAAAGTTTCTGATCAGTGAAAAACCCAGGAATGCTTTATTCCCCGGAGTGGGGGCTCCTTCTTAAAGCAAAAATACGTCACAGTTTAAACATACAGTATACATTCACCAATTGGTTAACAGTCTAAGGGTTCTTGTCTAAACCCCCCTACAGGATGTAGTGTCATCATTACAGACTTCTGGATACACGATGGGAGGGGGGAGTGAGTAGTTTCTTTCAGCTAGTTTAACAGTGATTCTCCATTTTGTTATACGTGGCATATAGCTGTTAACTGGCACAAAGGTAGTGGGGGAGGAGTTAGTAAAGGGAGTTGTTATCACAGGAATTTTGGTTACACAAGGTTTTATTGATTTGAAGGGGGGAGGCTAGCAGGATGTGAGGAATTTACATAGTAAACAGCAGCTGAACACATTGTAGGGGGGGGAAGGGAATATTTACTCTAGAAGCCAGTTTTAACATAGTGAACACAGAATAAATAGACATTAGTAAATAGCCATTTTATTTTAATTCATCTGTCCATAACAATATGAGCCTCATACTATTTGGTCATCACATGCAAATGATTTGTGGCGGCCACCTTGGATGTGCACGAGGACCACTCCAGGTAAGCATATCTGGTAACCAACACACTTTCAGTTTTAAAGTTGTAAATACCCAATTCCAATTAAGCCAACAAGTTATCATGCATCTATGAGCAACACCGCTTATAGCATCACTTTCTAAACTTGGCTAATACTCTCTGATTTACATTTAGTGAGGAACACTGAAACAAAATATCTGCAAATCAATCAGATTACTTTATCTCAACATTTAGTTTCAGTACCAGCATAGCTAGTTTCTGCCATGTCTTAAATTACTGTGGCAGCTCTTGGCATGAATTCAACATCTTAATGAGAAGACAAATTCAAGGACAACTAGGTATGAGGGGATTTCTTACACTTACATACTGGTGCCTGACCCCCAAGGCCAAACTTTTAATCAAACAGACTATTTAGATATTGGGTAAATTGGCTCCACTAATGCCATAACTGTGGCCTACCTAATGTTGTTGGACTACAAATACCATCATCCTTAAACAGTCAGGGCAGGTCCACATTAATGAGTAACAGCTCCTAAACAAAATGGATATATCAAAAGTAAAAAAAAAAAAAGATCATATATCTGCAGCTACTGCCATGTTCCCAAGCACAGACATTCTCATTGAGGAATAACCAGATGCCTCTGAAAACTTGCAGACCAGCAGTTCATGTCTATCTAATCATAGAATTCTTAATGAGCTGAAGCACCTACCATTTGAGCTTAATTAGCTACAGGTAGTTAAGCTACAAATAAGAAACACCTCCCGCCTACCTGACAGCCAGGAAGGTATAACAGGTTGCAATTATTAAAATGCTGATTTCTATTGAAATCTGCACTTTTATAAAATAAAAGCACTTTTTAAGTTTAGAGTATTCCTTTAAGTCCACATTGACCTAAAGAGGAACTCGAGCATGTGTTTCAAAGACTTTGTTCAGAGTGAGTTTGCTGTTGATTTGAAATAGGAATTATGGTGGATGATTTGCATTAGATGCAAATGTTATGTTTGAATTACCGTATTTATCGGCATATAACACGCACCGGCGTATAACACGCACCTCATTTTAAGAAGGAAATTTCAGGGAAAAAAAACTTAAAGGACCACTATAGTGCCAGGAAAACGAGTATGTTTTCCTGGCACTATAGTGGTCCTTTAAGTTTTTTTCCCCTGAAATTTCCTTCTTAAAATGAGGTGCGTGTTATACACCCTCAGGGACCCCCTCCCGCCGGGCTCTGGAGAAAGGAAGGGGTTAAACACTTACCTTTCTCCAGCGCCGGGCGGGGAGCTGTACTCCTCCTCTCCTCCTTGCTCGCGCCGTCATCGGCTGAATGCACACGCGCTGCAGGCCGCGCGCGCATTCAGCCGGTCGCATAGGAAAGCATTTGCAATGCTTTCCTATGGACGCTTGCGTGCTCTCACTGTGATTTTCACAGTGAGAAGCACGCAAGCGCCTCTAGCGGCTGTCAATGAGACAGCCACTAGAGGCTCTGGAGGCTGGATTAACCCTCAGTATAAACATAGCAGTTTCTCTGAAACTGCTATGTTTATAAAAAAAAGGGTTAATCCTAGAGGGACCTGGCACCCAGACCACTTCATTAAGCTGAAGTGGTCTGGGTGCCTAGAGTGGTCCTTTAAATTTCAAATAAAGAACTTCTTTTCCCCTTCCCCTTCTTACCCCCTTTCTTACTCCCCCCTCCCCCTCTTCTTACTTCCCCCTCCCCCTCTTACCCCTTTCTTACTCCCCCTCTTCTTACCCCCCCCCCCCCTGTTACCCCCTCCTCTTGTGCCCCCCTCCTCTTGTTGGCCCCTCCCCTCTTGTTAGCCCCCTCCTCTTGTTGGCCCCCTTCCCTCTCCTTAGCCCCCTCCCTCTTCTTAGCCCCTCCCCTTTATTACTCCACCCTCCCCCTTCTTACTCCCCTCCTGTAGCGTGGCGAGCAGCTCTGCAGTCCCGGTGGCGGCGGGTGATAGGAAGGTGCGGCTCAGTGTGCACCTTCCTGTCAGTCCGACCGGTACAGGAAACAGAAACTCCTGTTCCGCGCAGAACAAGAGATTCTGTTTCCTGTACCCAGTCGGACTGACAGGAAGGTGCACACTGAGCGTGCACCTTCCTATCAGTCCGGCCGGCCACCGCGGACTGCAGAGCGGCTCGGCCACGCTACAGGGGAGGTGAGTACCAACTGCAGCCGCCTGAGCGCTCTTGAAAGAGCGCTCAGGCGGCTGCAGAATTTAAAGGGCCGGCGTATAACACGCACCCACGATTTCTCCCCTATTTTCAGGGAGAAAAAGTGCGTGTTATACGCCGATAAATACGGTATATTTCAATCTTTAAAAAAGGACCCATTACAAAAATATGAACATCACAATGAATAAGCTAAAGTATTCTTTTCACAGGTAAGACACTTAACTTAGCATTGTTTGACGGTGTCGGTTGTTAAAGTTACTCACTTGTGAAGCATCACCATCCCATGGTTATTTGCGGCTTTTTCTTCCACCATAATCAACTTATACCTAAAAAAATAACCATTCGTTATTACTGGACCTTACTACATAATTTCCTGCAATGCATAATCAATGCTAATGAACATGCAAACGTTGATAGGAAGAATGCTCAGTCTTTCCATTCACAAGATTTCACACAAAAAAGACCAGTTCACAAATAGGGATATGAAGAGGTTATTGTGTGAATGAAGGAAAACAGATGACAATTTGAAAGAGTAGCTATAGTGAACTATCAAAATTACCAAAGATAAAAGGATTATGGGATATTTAATAGTATTAAACCAAAATTAAATGGGCATAAACAGTTCACCTAGCACTCAACAAAGACTGGGAAGGTAGCGAGATTACAAGCAAGGGGAGGAATAAGGATATGATACAAATTTAATAACTTGGCAATATGGAGGTTGCAAGTGGCAAATTGTTTTTATAGGTTTTTTTTATTTTTTTTATCTGTTTGTTCATATTTCTGTACTCTTTAAATCGTCTGCTGCTGAATTTCTTAGAAAGTTTGCATCACTTAATATAAGTTTGTGTCACTAAGGATCAACCACTCCTATGTGTCAGTCTCTGATTAATATAGCTAGTGGAATTTCCAACAGAAATGCTGGATTAGTTAAAGTTAGTAAAGCATTTATGTTTTAATGAGCATGGCACGGCATTGTTTTATTATATATAGATGATTCCACCCTACACTCTGAATAAAACAATCAAAACATCAGCCTTCGGACATATATCATCTTTGAAGTAAAACATATACACGAGTGTACTTATCAGTGACTATGAAATATGGGAGTGGCAAGCTAGAACAATATCAATTAAACATTTTTTATTTTTAAAAACACCCAATTTTCCCATAAATTTGCCCGTAGTAAATAGCTTACATAATATTTCTGGAAAACACACCCAAAAACTATGCTAACATAATTCTCAAACTATGTCTCCATCATGTTTGGAATTGAAATCTGGGCTTTGTGTCACTCATAACCAATATTATCTTTATGCGCTTTCTGTAAGCTGTTCATCGATAAAACACATAAGAAAATACTTTTTTTTTTTTTTTTTTTTAAAGAATCTCATGTAACAGTTCGCATAAGAACAAAGACACTCAATTCCAATAACACTGTGCATTTTAACAAGAGAGTCTACCTAGACCACTCACAAACTGTACTTAGAGGGAACAATGCCTCCAACAAGGTGAAAATGAACAATCTGAAGCCAAACTCATCAGTTGAAAGGTGTCCCCAGAACCCTCTGCAGTCCTACCCTAGATACAATTCAACTACTCAATAAGTAATACTATGCTTGAGTGGTTTTCGGTTTATATTGATATCCTATAAAAATTAAAGCTAAAAAAGCAGGCATTAATCAATACCTTACAGCAAACCTGTTTATTTATTTATTTTTTAATCAAATAGTACTTTATTGCATATCCAGTCACAAAACCAAGGATACATTGCATACATATGTAATACGTACACAGCGTTCCAGGTAATAGTGCCCTTTCAGCAAACAAGCACCCACATGGAATATCCAAAGGTTAGAAAATGTATCTCCCAATCTCCAGGGAGGAGAAGGATGGAAAAAGAGGGGTGGTGGAGGTGAAGTAACATATTAGTCTGAAAACTATTTCAGCAAGAGTTATATTAAAGGACCACTATAGTGCCAGGAAAACATACTCATTTTCCTGGCACTATTGTGCCCTGAGGGAGCCGCGCGCACATTCAGCCAGTTCATAGGAAAGCATTTTCAATGCTTTCCTATGGACACTGGCATCTTCTCACTGTGATTCTCACAGTGAGAAGCACGCAAGCGCCTCTAGCGGCTGTCAATGAGACAGTCACTAGAGGCTCTAGAGGCTGGTTTAACCCTCAGTGTAAACATAGCAGTTTGTCTGAAACTGCTATGTTTATTTTAAAAAGGGTTAACCCTAGCTGGACCTGGCACCCAGACCACTTCATTAAGCTGAAGTGGTCTGGGTGCCTATATTGGTCCTTTAAGTAAACAATAGAAACTATTGGTTGGAAATGATAATGCTGTATTTTCCTTTGACACCTGCACACAGCGGATGCGCTGATGTGATCTTAATAATCCATGTGGGATAGGTACATGATTTCGGCATAGCAGCTGCCAACAGAGAAACTGGAATCAAGTACAAAAAAAAAATACACAAGGAATACAAAATGTATATTCACTAGATATAGACAGAAAGCAGAGAGATACATGACATGACAATTTATGGAAAGTGGCACGTAAGTTAGGAACATAGGTCTAGTTGGTTCGTCCATCATACAAGCCTAGCTAAGTGTCTATTTTGATGTACTGGAATGTATTTTATGTTCCATAGTGCCCACGCATCCTTCCAGAAGCCTGTGGTTGATCTAAGGGATTCATATTTACCATTTATTTTGGTTTGATTGATTACTTCAGGAAGAGTGAGAGGCAAGCTTCAGGTTTTAGCTATTGTGATCAAATAGATATCGAACACATTTACACAAGTCAGTGGGGAGCAGAAGAAAGAGGAGACATTCATGTGTATTAGGAATGACCTGATGGATATTTGGATCACAGATATTACTTCCAACTAGTATGCAGTAATCTTGGGACACCTCCACCATATATTTAGATTTGTTCCTGTATCTCGATCACATATCAACACAACACTTGCTAGTTCTCAAAGGGAAAGTTTAAAGTTAATGTAGCTGGCACCATGTACCATTTGTATCAAATCTTCCTTAAGATTCAATGTTTGCAGAATTTAA
Organism: Pelobates cultripes; assembly: GCA_933207985.1. NCBI lineage: Eukaryota > Metazoa > Chordata > Amphibia > Anura > Pelobatidae > Pelobates > Pelobates cultripes. The sequence continues at coordinate 33,098,467 of OW240912.1, read as the reverse complement.
GGTAAGTCCCCTATAAATAATCATTTTAAAATAGTCAAAAGTTTCCCATTTTAATGTAAGGAGTCAATAGAAGATATTCCCGCCTTTACCTGTGGTGCATATTAGAAATTAGGGACCGTTATCTGTACGGTTAGAATGGGTATAGCTGGGGATAATGGTAGTGGGAAGATAATAGATAGTGAAATTTATCCCATAAGGACAGCATATTCCTTGTAAAAAGAAGTAGATCTGCAATTGGAGGATGCTAGTCGTCAGGTAGCAATAGCAGATGTGCTGTATTAAAGGAACACTATGGTTACCAAAACAACAAATTAATGAAGCAGTTTCTGTGTATTGACCATGCCTCTCAAGTTTCACTGTTCAATTCACTGCCATTTAGGAGTTAAATCACTTTGTTTCTATTTATGCAGCCCTAGCCACACCTCCCCTGGCTGTGACAGAAAGCCTGCATGGAAGAAAAAATGGTTTCACTTTCAATTAGATGTAACTTAAAGTGGCACTGTCATGCCGAACTTACCTTTCCCCAAATGATTCCTCTTCTTCCCTCTCTCATGATCTGTTCTTCATTTCTTCCTGTCTTCTCTAGTTTTCTTTAAAAATTAAGACAAAGTAGGGACTATTTCTCTAATGGAGGCTTCCATTGCCATGACCAGTGGTGACCAGCGAAGGAGCAAAGTGTGCTTCATTTCCGGTGGTCAGATACATTTTCCCACAATTCTTAGCTTTCCTACCTGTTCCCACGATGCTTTCTGTCAGTATTGCCGAACGTCCTGTCACTTAGACAGAACACCGGCAAAACTGCCGAATTGCGTCCTAACAGAATGAGAACAGTTTGTCCATTCGTGTTAGAACGCGAATGAATGAAACTCCAATCCTATACATTGCCGCGGCTGCATCTTGCAGCCTCTTAGTAGATAATTCCCTAATTCCCACGGTATTAGGGAGCTATCTACCAAAAGGCTGAAAGACCTAAATTGGTCTATCAGCCACATTTACTAATTCTAAGTAAAGATATAAAAAAAAAATTAAAAAAAATAACAATTGTCCACCCCCCCCTTAACGGTGGGTGGGGGCCCCACCCGCAGCGCAGGGGTGGTGGCCGGATAGTAGGGACATGCCCCTACTCGCGGTATAGTGAGTAGGGGCATTCGGGAGATTTTACTCTCCCTTATGCTATTATGGGGGTCATATTGACCCCCATAGAGTGAGGGGGGGGGACATGCCAGTAGCTCCCTCCTTGTAATAAACTAAACGAACGAACAAACACTGATATTCAGTGTTTGTTTGTTCATTTGAAATTCCTAGTCAGTCATTCGTCTTTCTGACGAATGAATGAATAGATGAAATTCTCGTTCGCATGCCCAAGTTTTTCACTGGGCATGTGCGGGAATCTCAGTGCTATCTAGTGTGGGCAGATGAAGTGTCCCACAGGGACTTCATCTACCCACACAAACATGGCGGTGCCCTGAATATAGATCGGGGAAGAAAATAAAGATTAAAAATAGGTAATATGGGGAGCTTAGAGACATTTGGGGGTCGGGAGGGGGGGTTAAAAAAAAAAAAACGGGATTCGGCCATGACAGTGCCGCTTTAACTTAAAAGATTTGATATCATGGTCTGTAAATTGAACTTTAATTACAGTATATACTCGAGTATAAGCCGACCCGAATATAAGCCAAGGCCCCTAATTTTACCACAAAAAACTGGGAAAACGTATTGATTCGGGTATAAGCATAGGGTGGGAAATGCAGCAGCTACTGGTAAATTTCAAAATAAAAATAGATCCCAATAAAATTACATTAATTGAATATTTATTTGCAGTGTGTGTGTGTGTATATAATGAATGCAGAGTGCTAGTTAGTGTAGTGTGTGTATATAATGCAGACTGTGTGTGTGTGTGTGTGTATATAATGCAGACTGTGTGTGTGTGTGTGTATATAATGCAGACTGTGTGTGTGTGTGTGTGTGTGTGTGTATATAATGCAGACTGTGTGTGTGTGTGTGTGTATATAATGCAGACTGTGTGTGTGTGTGTGTGTGTGTGTGTGTGTATATAATGCAGACTGTGTGTGTGTGTGTGTGTATATAATGCAGACTGTGTGTGTGTGTGTGTGTGTGTGTGTGTGTGTGTGTATATATAATGCAGACTGTGTGTGTGTGTGTGTATATAATGCAGAGTGTGTGTATATAATGCAGAGTGTGTGTATATAATGAATGCAGAGTGTGTGTGTATATATAATGCAGACTGTGTGTGTGTGTGTGTGTATATAATGCAGAGTGTGTGTGTGTATATAATGCAGAGTGTGTGTGTATACAATGGGCCTGTGTGTGTGTATACAATACAGACTGTGTGTGTATATAATGCAGAGAGTGTGTGTGTGTGTGTGTGTGTGTGTGTGTGTGTGTATCTAATGCAGAGTGTGTGTGTGTGTATCTAATGCAGAGTGTGTGTGTGTATCTAATGCAGAGTGTGTGTGTGTGTGTATCTAATGCAGAGTGTGTGTGTGTGTATCTAATGCAGAGTGTGTGTGTGTGTGTGTGTGTGTGTATCTAATGCAGAGTGTGTGTGTATATAAACTGGGAGGGGGAAGGGCATTTTTATTATTTTAATATATGTTTAATTTTTTTTTTGTCCCCCCTCCCTGCTTGTTACCTGGCCAGGGAGGGGGGCTATTCCCTAGTGGTCCAGAGGCATGGGCAATGCAGTGGGGGGGGGAGGGCTGGCAGCAAGCTGTTACTTACCTTCCAAGCAGCTCCCTTCATCTCCCAGTGTAAATCTCCCAGTATGTGTCTGACGGCCGCGGGTCTCGCAAGATTTACACTGGGAGATGCACGAAGCTGCTGGGAAGGTAACAGCTTGCTGCCGCATCCCCAGGCTTGTAATGAGCCCGGAGGTCCTGGTCTGTATTATGGGAATCTAAGTTGCCATAATACAGACCCTGACTCGAGTATAAGCCGAGGGGGGCTTTTTCAGCATAAAAAAAAAAGTGCTGAAAAACTCTGCTTATACTCGAGTATATACGGTACATACATGAGGCTCCAGCAAGGTCTAGCAAGCTATTCACAGGGCAGAAAATACAAAATCTAAATAAAACAGAATTTGCAATAAGGGAAGTATAAACATTAGATGACTCACTACAGGAAGTGTGTCAGGCTCCAGCGGGCGGCTGCGAGGGGAGGCTGCACTCCGCTCGCAGTACTCACCCTCCAGCCGTCCGCGGTCCCCTCCGCCTCGTGGGTACGGCGAGCGGCATCCTTCCAGCCTCGGATGCTGCCCGCCGTTCCCTCCACGTCCCCCAGCGGCAGCATGCATGACGCTGCACGCTGGGAGACCGCCCAGGGTTATACACGCCGGGTTCAGTCACCTGACCCTGCGTTAAAGGCAAAGTGCCAGAATCACAGTGGGAGGTCTAAATATCTCCCACGTGTGATTGTTAATTCTGATTGGAAATCATCCAATCAGAATTAACCTGATGGTTTAGATACTTACCTTTCCTGTTCCTCCTTGCCCTGTTGTGGTCTTTGCTTGTTAGTATTGATTCTGAACTTGTGCTTCTGGTTATGTACTCTCTGGCTTGTTATCCGACTCTGTGACTTTCTCCTACCCTTTGACCTCGGCTTGTTTCACGTTATTCTGTCTTCTGGTTCCCCTTACTCGGCTTGTTTCCTGACTATTCTTTGTGTGCTTAGCCCGGCCACTCTAAGGTCCGGTACGGCACTTTGTGTGTGTGTGTGTGTGTTGGCGTGTTTGGTTCCCCGAATCGTGACATTACAACAGGGCCATAATGGAACCTGCTGACATACCACAGCTTCTAGTTAATCAAGAGGCTAGAATGGATGGCTTAGACCACCGTATGGATCAGTTTGCTCAAGCTTTACAAACCATTCTGGCTCGTACTGCACACTTGCAACCTGCCGTTCAGGAGGCTGCTGCTGCTGTGCCCGAACCCATTCCCACTCCAGTACCTGTTCCCGCTCATGTAGTTCACATGACGCCGCCACAGCGCTACAGTGGTGACCCAGCATTGTGTCGTGGTTTCCTCAACCAAATCGACATCCATTTGGTGATGAATCCACGCTCCTATCCCACTGACAGATCTAAAATTGCCTTTTTGATAAACCACTTGTCCGGGAGAGCTTTAGCATGGGCCAACCCCATTTGGGAAAATACGTCTCCTATGTCCTTTGCAGATTTTCTGACAGCTTTCAGACGCACGTTTGATCAACCGGTAGGGTTGCTTCTGCTGGCAAGGCTCTGCTTAGGGTCCGACAGGGTAACAGGTCTGTAGCAGATTACACTATTGAATTTCGTACTCTAGCAGCTGAAGTGGTTTGGAATAATGACGCCCTCGTAACAGCCTTTCAGGAGGGTCTGGCCGCTTATATACTGGATGAAATAGCATCCAGGGAATTACCTGCTCTTCTAGATGATGTTATAGACTATGTGATTCTTATAGATAACCGTATTAGAGAGAGGCGTAGCCAAAGACGGTTGGATACACGGGTGTTACCTGCTCTACCCAGTACTTCCCTGCTAGCGCTACCCGCTCCTGTGCAGCCATCCCCTGAACCCATGCAGTTGGGTGCTACAGGGTTAACTGAGGCCGAAAGAGCGTACCGTAGAAGGGAGGGGTTATGCCTTTATTGTGGGAAGAGGGGGCATCACTGTAAAGCCTGCCCTAAACTACAGGGAAACTGCAGCACCTAAGGCCTAGAGAGGGGTCGGCCTCAGGTGTTATGACCTTGTCCCCTCATATGTCCATCTCTAGACCGTTTATTACGGTTTCTCTCTTGGTCAATAAAACCACTATAACAACCAAAGCCCTGATCGATTCAGGTGCGGCAGACAACCTTATGGATGAGACCTTTGCCAAAACCGCAGCCCTGAATTTGATTCGAAAGGAGACACCCTTGGCCGTTGAGGCCATAGATGGTAGACCACTGGAGAAACCTCTGGTGACCCATGAAACCCAGGAAATAGTTATGTCTGTGGGTGTTTTGCACAAAGAGAAGTTAACCTTCCAAATAATTAACTCCCCAACAGCCTCCATCGTTCTAGGTTTTCCCTGGTTAGTTAAACACAACCCTGTTCTTGATTGGGGTTGTTTAGACATACTTTCCTGGGGGGAATCTTGTCAGCGAGACTGTGTGGCTCATGTACATCCTGTCTGTTTACTTAACGTACCCACGGCTAAACCACTCTCGGTTTCTGTGCCCTCTGTTTATGCGGATCTTGCCTTGGTTTTTGAGAAGAGGGAGGCAGATAAGCTACCTCCACATCGTGAGTATGATTGTGCCATAAACCTCTTACCGGGCACTATGCCTCCTAGGGGAAAGGTCTACCCTCTTTCTGAAAAAGAGAACCAAATCATGGAGGAGTACATACAGGAATCCCTAAGAAAAGGTTTTATTAGAAGGTCCTCCTCTCCTGCTGGTGCTGGTTTCTTTTTTGTGGCTAAGAAGGAGGGTGATTTGAGGCCATGTATAGACTACAGGGGTCTGAACAATATAACGGTTAAAAACGCCTACCCTATCCCCCTCATCACTGAGTTGTTTGATCGTGTTAAAGGTTCTAAATTTTTCACCAAATTAGACCTCAGGGGGGCTTATAACCTTGTCCGTATAAAGGAGAATGACGAGTGGAAGACAGCCTTCAACACACGCAGTGGGCATTACGAATATCTGGTCATGCCTTTTGGATTGTGTAATGCTCCTGGCGTGTTTCAGGACCTCATAAATGATGTCCTTAGGGATCTATTGCATGTCTGTGCTGTAGTATACCTTGACGACATACTTGTGTATTCTCCTGATTTGAAGTCACACCATAACCATGTTAGGATGGTGCTCAAAAGGCTATTGCAGAACGGACTCTACTGTAAGTTAGAAAAATGTTTATTCGATCAGACCTCTGTGCAATTTCTAGGATATATCATTACTGAACAGGGTTTCAGTATGGATCCTGCTAAATTGGAAGCTATAATGTCCTGGCCACTTCCCCAAGGACTAAAGGCTATCCAGCGTTTTATAGGATTTGCCAACTATTATAGGAAATTTATAAAAAACTTTTCTCCACTCATATCTCCCATAACGAAGTTGACAAAAAAAGGTCTACATCCTAGGGTTTGGACTCCTGAAGCCCTTAAGGCCTTCGAAACCCTCAAGAAGGCATTTGCCTCTGCTCCAGTGCTGCACCACCCTGATCCTTCTCTTCCCTTTATTATGGAAGTAGACGCCTCAGAGTCAGGTGTGGGAGCCATACTGTCACAGAGGTTGTCTTATGACAAACCCCTCCATCCCTGTTGTTATTTTTCTAAAAGGTTGTCTGATTCAGAGAAGAATTATGATGTTGGGAATAGGGAACTATTAGCTATTGTGTTAGCTTTCAAGGAATGGAGGTACTTGTTAGAGGGTTCTAGACACAAAATTATGGTTATAACAGATCATAAGAATCTATCCTATATTGCTGATGCTAGAAGGTTATCTGCCCGGCAGGCTAGATGGTCTCTATTTCTCTCACGCTTCCAATATGTTATCACCTATAGACCTGGTTGCCGTAATGCCAAGGCTGACGCCATCTCTCGGCAGCATGAACCAGTAGAATGTGTTAACCCGACTCCTGAACCTATTGTACCTGAGTCTCAGATAATAGCTGCTACCCGTTTGGTTGTTTCTTCACCTTTCCTTACCAGTATTAAGACATACCAAACCCAGGCACCCCCTGAGACGCCGGTTGGTAAACTATACGTTGAAGCTAATGACAGAAAAAAGTTGTTAACTTTATTTCACACAGCCAAAACTGCTGGTCATCCGGGGGTTACCAAAACCTACAAGGGCCTCCTTCAACAGTTCTGGTGGCCTTCACTCAAGCGAGGCGTAGTGGATTTTGTTCAGGCTTGTCAGGTCTGCACGCAATGTAAGTCCCTTAATGTGAGACCCCAGGGTTTTCTGATGCCTCTATCTATACCCAAGAAACCATGGACCCACTTATCCATGGATTTCATTGTAGACCTGCCTCTTTCTGATGGTCAGACGGTGATACTGACTGTGATGGATAGGTTCTCTAAGATGGCGCACTTTATTCCGCTTAAGAAACTGCCTTCTGCGGTTCAGTTAGCTCAGGTGTTTGCCAAAGAAGTGTTCCGCCTGCATGGGGTACCTCAGGATATCGTATCTGACAGGGGCCCTCAATTTGTCTCTCGGTTCTGGAGGGGCTTTTGTGCTGAGATGGGGGTATCCTTGTCGTTTTCTTCCTCCTATCACCCGCAATCTAATGGTTGGCTGAACGTGCTAATCAGTCTGTGGAATTGTATTTGCGCTGCTTCACTAATGCGCACCAGGATGACTGGTCTCGCCTTCTTCCGTGGGCTGAATTTGCCAGGAATACGGTGACTCATTCGTCTACTGGCTTAAGTCCTTTTGAGGTTGCCTATGGGTTTCGTCCTTCTGTCCTTCCCGGTGCGTTCTCCGACAAGGGAATGCCCGCCTTGGACCGGCACCTCGCCTCTTTGCGGAAGACATGGGATCAAGTCCATGTTGCGCTGTCTCGTTCAGCGGCTGCTCTGAAAAAGTTTGCTGATCGCCGTAGGGTTGCGGCCCCTTCCTATGTTCCGGGTGATAGGGTATGGTTGTCCTCCCGGAACCTCCGTCTCAAGGTTCCCTCGATGAAATTTGCCCCCAGATTTCTTGGTCCCTTCAAGGTGTTACGTAGGGTTAATCCCGTTTCCTACTCCCTTGATTTGCCTCCTTCCATGCGTGTCCCGAACACGTTTCACGTCTCGCTTTTGAAGCCCTTGCTGTGTAACCGGTTCTCTCGTCCCCTCGGGCGGCCCGTTTCCCCTCGAGCTGTCTCTGACGACGTGTACGAGGTGGCTACCCTTCTCGCCTCTCGTGTTTCTAGGGGTCGGCTGCAATATTTGGTGGACTGGAAGGGGTACGGCCCTGAGGAGCGGTCCTGGGTTTCAAGCTCCGATGTGCACGCTCCCTCTTTGGTCCGCTCCTTTCATGCCCGCTTTCCTTTGAAGCCTTCCGCTTCCCGCCCCCTGGGCGGTCTTCGAGGGGAGGGTAATGTCAGGCTCCCGCGGGCGGCTGCGAGGGGAGGCTGCACTCCGCTCGCAGTACTCACCCTCCAGCCGTCCGCGGTCCCCTCCGCCTCGTGGGTACGGCGGGCGGCATCCTTCCAGCCTCGGATGCCGCCCGCCGTTCCCTCCACGTCCCCCAGCGGCAGCATGCATGACGCTGCACGCTGGGAGACCGCCCAGGTTTATACACGCCGGGGTCAGTCACCTGACCCGGCGTTAAAGGCAAAGTGCCACAATCACGGTGGGAGGTCTAAATATCTCCCACGTGTGATTGTTAATTCTGATTGGAAATCATCCAATCAGAATTAACCTGATGGTTTAAATACTTACCTTTCCTGTTCCTCCTTGCCCTGTTGTGGTCTTTGCTTGTTAGTATTGATTCTGAACTTGTGCTTCTGGTTACGTACTCTCTGGCTTGTTATCCGACTCTGTGACTTTCTCCTACCCTTTGACCTCGGCTTGTTTCACGTTATTCTGTCTTCTGGTTCCCCTTACTCGGCTTGTTTTCTGACTATTCTTTGTGTGCTTAGCCCGGCCACTCTAAGGTCCGGTACGGCACTTTGTGTGTGTGTGTGTGTGTTGGCGTGTTTGGTTCCCCGAATCGTGACAGTGTTTAGGGAGGCTGTGTAAGTCAAATGCAGGGATGTGTGGCTAGGGCTGCATAAACAAGGTTATTTAATTCCTAAATGGCATAGATTTGATCAGCGAGACTGTATGGGTATGATCTATACACCAAAACTGCTTCATTGGGCTAAAGTTGTTTTGGTGACTATAGTGTCCCTTTAAGTTGTTGTGACCAATATGTTTATATTGTAGAGTTTCTAGTTTAAATTGCAAAGTGACTCTCTCTCTCCAAGCTGGCTGCTCTATAGTTTGATACTATATTAGGAAGGATCATACCACCTTCAGACAATGGCTTACTAATAGAACTCTGTATAGTCTTGAAAAAGGAGGCAGGAATAGCAATTTCCAAGTAATACGGAATTTTTTTTTATTGATTTACTGAATTTAACATTGTTTAGCATGTAGGTTTGAGAGAGGTTAGTTGGCAAAATTACGCCTAAGAATGTCTGGCCATCAGTTCTCCAATCAATCAAAGGCGAAGTTGCATTTTAAAAGATTTATTTGTAATTGGGGCATTTCTAGTCCTACGGCTTGTGTTTTGGTTAAGTTCAGTTTGCAGAATGAACAGTCATTATATACAACAATTAGGTAAGGATGTATGCAGTCGAGATCGACAGAGTAAGCCTGTTTATTAGTACATCTAACTAACAACAAAGATAGTTCAGCAGCAGTTTACATCTGCCACGTTTCCATTAGATAAACAGCAATATGCCACTCTGGGTACATTTCAGGATTACAGATCATTAATGTACATTTCCATTTCAAACTGGTTGCTAATCAAGCAGATTTTGTGTGTGCTGCACACAGTCTCCAGCAATGTGTATCAGAGGCAATGCTATGGTGAAATCGCAGCTTCTTAATGCTGAAAGGTTTAAAGCACGAATGGTGCGAGTGTTAAATTCTAACAAAGAACGGCATGAAGCAGGATTAAACCGCATGTAAACTAGAGGATTGCAAGCAAAGACGGAAGGGAAATAAATATTTGATGTGGAAAGAAGTGGATGCTTGTATCTATTAGTCCAGGATTCTACCCATACTTTCGCCTAAATGCCTGTGTTTTTTTTAGTTTTTAGTTGTTTTTTTTTGTTTGTTTGTTGTTTTTTTGTTTTTGTTTTTTAAAAGCCAGTTTGTTTCTTTTTTAAGAGTGAACAACTTAAGTGACCTCTGATCACAGTTTGTTTTACTGGCAGCCTCAACTTGTTGGCACCAATATAGCTAGTTAATGACTGCGTCTCAATTACAAAGATTTTTTTTCTTAAAAAGGTTGTGAACTGATGCATGTATAGAAAGGAGTTTTAAATAGATCTACGTGAATATTCAAGAACAAAAAGAAGTAGTATATACTAGTATAATAACAACAGCAAAAGTAGGAGTCAAAAGGGGACAAAATGCAGCAAAAACTGTGTTAGTCCTACCATACAAAAAAAAAAGACTAAGAACAGAACACTTTATATTTCACTAATGAAACTAAATTGAGATATATTTTGTAACAGCTATTTTTATCTACAATGTTGAATTTTGTTTTCAATTCACTTGCTTGCTTGCACAGCCTGGGCTTCCAGGGTGGTCCATATAGTAGGTGTGGCGGTGAAAGAGCCATACAATATGGGCGATGGCAGGCCAGATAGTAACTTAGATTCTCCTGTCTTTAACCTCAAATAATCAAAGGCCAATTAAAGTTAAACTAAAGTGTCCTATTTACCGGTTAGGTAACCAGATCACTGGAAGACGTGAAATACATGTTTACTTACCTTTTCTCCCACGCCACAGTGCTCTCTATGTTACTCATCCAGCCTCCATGACGGAGAAGGTTCTCATAGGAAAGCATTGCAATAGTGTGCATGCGCAGCAAAATGCAATGCTGCACCAATGAGATGGTCTCTATAAGGGCCATCAGACTGAAATAGCAGATTTAATTGGCTATTTTGACAGAATAGCAATGTGTTACACTGCAGGGTTAAATTTAGGGAGACATGGCACCCAAACAACTTCATTGAGATGAAGATCTGGATGCCTATAGTGCCCCTAGACACTAGGGGACACCTAGAACCTACTTCACCGATGAAGAGATTACATCTTGCCCATATGATTATCTGAAATGCTTTTAGAAAACAGAGAATACAATCACGCACTTACGCATTATGCTGAAATATCTCCCTGGCAACCTTCTCTTCTACTTCTAAAGCCTCAAAAGCCAGATCCTTGTAGATAAGGCTGAGTGCATCTCTGGTGAAGGAACGAAGATTCTCCTTTAATGGAAAACACATTAGGTACAGACAGTGGTTAGCACATATCCCTGAATATTTGTTAGTCTTTCAGAGGTCAGCAACATTACATTATCTCTTATACAGCAAGGTAACAGGTTTAGCTTGAGTGTGTTCATTGGTTTTTCCAGAAAATTTAAAAAATGTGCTAAAAAGTACCATATTCCCTCCTTTCCAGTTTTAGATACATATCTGGAACACCATTAAGAGAATGTCTGCAATCTAAGCCCTTCTTGGAGTAAAACATACTTACTGTTGTTGGTTTCCAGTCATCCAATCTGCTGTCCAAGACCACGTCATAGCAGAAAGCTCCAGAAATAACTGTTGGCACACAAAGATAGACTTCTAAAATATCTGTCTGGCACGCACCAAACATGTGCAGAAAAAAACAGAATCTCATAAAAAGCTATTAAGCTACAAATAAAATAGAAAAACAATAGTGTGGAATGGTAACATGCCATCTGCGGGCCATCTATTAATTCTAATAGGCAAAGCAAATGAAGCTCTCTATATAAAAGGAGCAATGTTTATATTGTATCAACTCCAGTACGGTGACAAGCACAAAGTCTTAGAGATGTTGTGTAAACCGGTATGTACAACTCTAAAACAATGTACATTCAAAATGACCAAACAGGGAAGAAACTTGGTTAAGTTACTTATCATAATCATAATAATAATAATAAATAAACTACATATAATAAGAAATAAGTTTTTATTTATAAATGTACTTGCCAATATGTCTGACAGCTGCTAGAATTGTGATTCTGACAAAATTAAACATCACCATTTCTCTGAAATAGCAATGTTTTACATAGTCAAAAAAAGGGACCCTGTATATGAAACACAGCTACTCCATTAAAGGGACACTCTAGGCACCCAGACCACTTAAATTAATTGAAGTGGTCTGGGTGCAGCAACCCTGACCCCTTAACCCTGCAATTGTAATTATTGCAGTTATTGAGAAATTACAATAGTTACATTGCAGGGTTAACTCCACCTCTAGTGGCTTCCAGGTCCTTAATGGTCTTTCGGTTCATTAACGGACGCTGGACGTCCTTACGCTTTACATGAGGACATCTAGCGTACGCTAAAGCCCCATAGTAAAGCAATGATTGAACGATTTCCTATGGGGAAGTCCTAATGTGATTGGCTGACGTCAGATGAGGAGGAGCGGGCGTAAGTGACAATCATTTTTAACCCTTTATCAGTGTGGGGGGTGGGGGGGGGGAGCAGAAGGTACTATAGTGCTGGGAAAACAACTTTGTATTCCTAGCACTATAGTTTCTCTTAAACATTATGTGGCTTTAAGAGTATCACTCTGGACATTACACTGTTCTTGTGTTAGGGTTTATATCTAGAGAAAAGTCTAAAATAACAGAAAAAAAATTGCAGAGGGAGATAATAAAACAACTGATCGATTTTATTTTATTTTTTTAAACACCAGTACAAGACTGGTCATTATTTAGAACATTAAGCAGTCATTGCATCTCTTAACAAAGTCTAGAGTTCTATGTTCAGAATGGAAGGACAAGATGAATTGAAATCAGACTCTGTATAAACTATTACCAGACAAGTGGCTGCAGAATCATGAAAAGTTCAATGGTACAAATAGACCTTTCAGGGTTAAGAGTTGAATTGTATGAATGGAGATGCCATTAAAGGATACTCTAATGTATTTTTAAGCCTTTGCCTTAAATAGTTATCTGCAGTTTATGCATGCTCAAAATTGTAAAAACTGTCTTGTCGCAGCCTGCATTAAAACCCTGTCTCCTCCATTCCATCTTCCCTGTAAGCTTCTATGTGATATTACCCTTTATGTCCTGCAGCATTCCTCCAATTACACATCTGTTCACCTCATCAGGATATACAGCCAAGGTTTCTGGGATATTAAGTTCAGCAAACCATGTTAATAGGTAAAAACCGACCTGCAACTTCCACAAAGCTCTGCACTGCACATAGAGCCTGCTGTGCATGGATTTTTGAGATAAGGTCAGCAGGTTTAAAAGTGTAATAGAAAAGTACTAGAGCATCCTTATATTCTGTGCAATGGCAGTGTCCTTTCTGGTCGGGCCAGTGAAATACCTGGGCACTTATTGAAAAACTTATAAAAAACAAAAATAAAAAAACAACCCTATATCCAAAACCTTAAAATATGATTGGCTTATTATTTTGAATTGGTTGGTTTTGTATGTTTTTGAATGGACTACTAGAAAATGTGCGAACATAAAATAAATATATCATGCTCAAAACAAAATAAACAGTGGAGCACTTTTATTAGAATAAAATAATGAAACACAAAAGATAAAATATTTGTGTACACTTAAAGGACCACTATAGTGTCATGAAAACAAACTTGTTTTCTGGCACTATATAGTCCTTAGGTCCCCTTCAGCTACCTTAATCCAGCACCGGGCTCCCTCGGCGCTAGTGACCTCTCCTCCCCCTCCGATGTCAGCCCCCGAGTGGAGCCGAATGCGCATGACCAGCCAGAGCCACGCGCACATTCAAACAGCCCATAGAAAAGCATTACTCAATGCTTTCCTATAGATGTTCTGAGTGCTTAATGCGATTTTCGCATTGAGCGTCGCAGAACCGCCTCTAGCGGCTGTCAGGTAGACAGCCACTAGAGGCTGGATTAACCCTGCAATGTAAACATAGCAGGACCTGGCACCCAGATCACTTCATTGAGCTGAAGTGGTCTGGGTGACTATAGTGGTCCTCTAACTTATAAACACAAACATATACATTTATACATACATATATACACACACACTATATGGACAAAAGTATTTGAACACCTGACCAATATACCAACAGTGACTTGTGACATTGAATTCTAAATACATATACATTAATATGTATCTGGCCCCCCTTTTGCAGCTATAACACTTTCCACAAGAGTTTGGAGGGTTTTTGTGGCAATTGTTGCCCATTTATCCGGCAGAGCATTCATGAGGTCAGGCACGGATATTGGACAAGAAGGCTGGACTCGCACTCTCTGTTCCAGTATATCCCAAACATGTAAGATGGAATTGAGATCGGGGCTCTGTGCGGGCCAGTCAGGGAGTTCCACACCAAACTCATACAACTATGTCTTTGTGGAACTTGCTTTGTGCACTGGGGCACAGTCATGCTGGAATTGGAAAGGGCCTTCCCCAAACTGTTCCCACAAGATGTAAGCATAGCAGTGTCCAAAGTGTCTTGGTATGCTGAAGCTTGAAGATTTCAATTTCCTGGAAGTAATGGGGACTAGACCAACCCCTGAAAAACAGCCCCAATACCATTATCCCTCCACCAAACTTTACATTTGGCACAATGCAGTCCGGCAGGTAATGTTCTCCTCACATCTGCCAAACCCAGACTCGCCTATTAGATTGCAAAACAGAGAAGCGTGATTCATCACTCCACAGAACACATTTTCGTTGCTCCAGAGTCCAGTGATGGTGTGCTTTAAACCACTTGATATGACGCTTGGGATTGTATTTGGTGATGTGTGGCTTGCATGCAGTTACTCAGCCATAAAAACCTATTCTACGAAGCTCCCGCTGATACTGGCCAGTGGTAGTTTGAAACTCTTCAGCTTTGGAATGAGCAGAGAGTTTGTGACTTTTACGCACCATGCGCCATGCAGTTGGTGACCGCGCTCTGTGACTTTACATGGTCTTCCACTTCTTGGATGAGTTGCTGCTGTTCCTTAACACCTCCACTTTCCAATAATACCCCTTACAGCTGACCATGGAATATCTAGCTGAGATGAAATTTAACAAACTTACATATTGCAAAGGTGGCATCCTATTGTAGTACCACATTTGAATTCTTAACAACCACCCATTTGATTCAGAAATGTTTGTAAATGCAGACTGCGTAGCTAGGTGCTTGATTTTACACACCTGTATTAACCCCTTAACGCCGTTACGGCGTTCTATGCCGTCGCGGCTTTAAAGCGTTTGCGGCGGCATAGAACGCCGTAACGGCTTTAGCCCAGGGGAGGTCCGGCGTACTTACCTCCGCCGCGATCCTGTTCTGGAGGGCTGCCTCACAGCCCAGGCAGCCCTCCCCTGGTGAATGAGTCCCCCGGGGACCATGTGATCGCTCTCAAAGAGCGATCACATGGCCCCCTATAGCTGACTGTGGATCTGTCAGCAGGGGGGCTGTCTCAAATATCAGACAGTCCCCCTGCTGGTGGGAAATGTAAAAAAAAATAAAATAAACATGTGTAAAATTAATTAAATGTATTTATATATAATATATGTATATATATATATATATATATATATATATATATATATATATATATATATATATATGTATATAATATATATTATAGTGTATTTTAATAATAATATTAGTATATATATTAATATTAAAATACACTTAGAATGACGCTTTTATATATATATATATATATATATATATATATATATATATATATATATATATATATATATATAAATAAATATATGCACATATATTATATATACGTATAATTACAATAATAAAATAAAATACATAAATAAAATATCGAAACAAAATTTAATATAAATTATATATTCATATGCAATTTCATTCTAACTGTATTTTGTTAATATATATATATAGTAACAAAATACACTTAGAATGACATTCTATATATATATATATATATATATATATATATATATATATATATATATATATATATATATATATATATATATATATATATATATATATATAATACAAATAACCGCATATATACACACACATATAATTACATAAAAGATTATATTAGTATACACGTAGAATTTAAATACCTATATAAATGCATATATATTAAAATTCTACGTGTATATTTAAGTAATCTTTTAACGTAATTATGTGATTTGATTAAAAATTCTACGTGTATATTTAAGTAATCTTTTAACGTAATTATGTGATTTGATTAATTCAAATTTGATTGACATGCCTGACAACACAGGGAGAAAGTGCAGAGAATTTAATTCGTAAGCACTATATTTGACCCTGTAACTATCCAAGACACCATAAAACCTGTACATAGGGGGCACTGTTTTACTCGGGAGACTTTGCTGAACTAAAATATTAATGTTTAAAACTGGTAAATTGTATTACAACGATAAAATATTTTAAGTAAAAGTTTTTTGCATTTTTTTTTACAAACGAACTGCACTTTTATGGACTATATTATTGTTGTACTATGTTTTACGGTTTTAAAACACTAATATTTGTGTTTAGTGAAGTCTCCCGAGAATAACAGTACCCCCCATGTACAGGTTTTATGGTGTTTTGGAAAGTTAGAGAGTCGCATATAAGGCTTGCATTTCATTTTTTTTACATTTGCCAGATTGGTTATGTTGCCTTTGAGAGCGTATGGTAGCCCAGGAATGAGAATTACCCCCATGATGGAATACCATTTGCAAAAGTAGACTTAGTCACAACCCACTTAGTCACAAACACTGGCCAAATATTACTTTTCTGCTTTTTTAACACAAAAACAAATATGAACGCTAACTTTGGCCAGTGTTTGTGACTAAGTGGCTACTAAAAAAGACTAACCATACCTTGGGTTGTCTACTTTTTCAAATGGTATGCCATTATGGGGGTAATTCTCATTCCTGGGCTACCACACCGTCTCAAAGATAACATTACTAATCTTGCAAATTTCAATGTGAAAATGGAACGTTCTATATTTGACCCTGTAACTTTCCAAAACACCATAAAACCTGCTAATGGGGGGTACTGTTGTACTTATGAGACATCGCTGATTACAAATATGTGCTTTTTTTTTTGCAGTAAAACCTAACAGTATTATGACATTAACAGCTAAAATGTCAGACGGAAATACAAATTAAAAAAAAATTTAAAAAAATCTTATTTTCTCAAATTTTTTAAAATTGTATTCATAATAAATTATGTTACATATATGAATAGTTAATGATAAATTAAAGCCCTGTTTCTCCTGAACAAAATGATATATAATAAGTGTGGATGCACTTAATGCGACAGCGGTGAATTACGGTTGAGCAGACATATAGCGCAAATTCCAGTTTTTGTTTACGTTTTGTTTTGATCAGAACGTGCACTATTGACTCCGTCCTGAAGGGGTTAATAGATCTGATTAAAACACCTGCATGAAATTTTTTAATAAATAATATAAGAGGTGTGTCCCAATAATTTTGTCCAAAAGCATTGAATA
The DNA here is from genome assembly GCA_933207985.1 of Pelobates cultripes. Taxonomy (NCBI): domain Eukaryota; kingdom Metazoa; phylum Chordata; class Amphibia; order Anura; family Pelobatidae; genus Pelobates; species Pelobates cultripes. The sequence continues at coordinate 33,081,308 of OW240912.1, read as the reverse complement.
AAAAGTTGGGGATAATCCAATGACACCTTGTAAGAAGTGGCACGTCCTCTGTCACAATTGAGCTAAAAATCCAATAATAAAATAGAATGTTCTTCCGGTTTACTAATGAAATGCTGATAAATAAATAGGATATTCTAAACGCCAAAAGACAGATATAAATATATATATATACAGGGAGTGCAGAATTATTAGGCAAATTAGTATTTTGACCACATCATCCTCTTTATGCATGTTGTCTTACTCCAAGCTGTATAGGCTCGAAAGCCTACTACCAATTAAGCATATTAGGTGATGTGCATCTCTGTAATGAGAAGGGGTGTGGTCTAATGACATCAACACCCTATATCAGGTGTGCATAATTATTAGGCAACTTCCTTTCCTTTGGCAAAATGGGTCAAAAGAAGGACTTGACAGGCTCAGAAAAGTCAAAAATAGTGAGATATCTTGCAGAGGGATGCAGCACTCTTAAAATTGCAAAGCTTCTGAAGCGTGATCATCGAACAATCAAGCGTTTCATTCAAAATAGTCAACAGGGTCGCAAGAAGCGTGTGGAAAAACCAAGGCGCAAAATAACTGCCCATGAACTGAGAAAAGTCAAGCGTGCAGCTGCCACGATGCCACTTGCCACCAGTTTGGCCATATTTCAGAGCTGCAACATCACTGGAGTGCCCAAAAGCACAAGGTGTGCAATACTCAGAGACATGGCCAAGGTAAGAAAGGCTGAAAGACGACCACCACTGAACAAGACACACAAGCTGAAACGTCAAGACTGGGCCAAGAAATATCTCAAGACTGATTTTTCTAAGGTTTTATGGACTGATGAAATGAGAGTGAGTCTTGATGGGCCAGATGGATGGGCCCGTGGCTGGATTGGTAAAGGGCAGAGAGCTCCAGTCCGACTCAGACGCCAGCAAGGTGGAGGTGGAGTACTGGTTTGGGCTGGTATCATCAAAGATGAGCTTGTGGGGCCTTTTCGGGTTGAGGATGGAGTCAAGCTCAACTCCCAGTCCTACTGCCAGTTCCTGGAAGACACCTTCTTCAAGCAGTGGTACAGGAAGAAGTCTGCATCCTTCAAGAAAAACATGATTTTCATGCAGGACAATGCTCCATCACAGCGTCCAAGTACTCCACAGCTGGCAAGAAAGGGTATAAAAGAAGAAAATCTAATGACATGGCCTCCTTGTTCACCTGATCTGAACCCCATTGAGAACCTGTGGTCCATCATCAAAATGTGAGATTTACAAGGAGGGAAAACAGTACACCTCTCTGAACAGTGTCTGGGAGGCTGTGGTTGCTGCTGCACGCAATGTTGATGGTGAACAGATCAAAACACTGACAGAATCCATGGATGGCAGGCTTTTGAGTGTCCTTGCAAAGAAAGGTGGCTATATTGGTCACTGATTTGTTTTTGTTTTGTTTTTGAATGTCAGAAATGTATATTTGTGAATGTTGAGATGTTATATTGGTTTCACTGGTAATAATAAATAATTGAAATGGGTATATATTTGTTTTTTGTTAAGTTGCCTAATAATTATGCACAGTAATAGTCACCTGCACACACAGATATCCCCCTAACATAGCTAAAACTAAAAACAAACTAAAAACTACTTCCAAAAATATTCAGCTTTGATATTAATGAGTTTTTTGGGTTCATTGAGAACATGGTTGTTGTTCAATAATAAAATTAATCCTCAAAAATACAACTTGCCTAATAATTCTGCACTCCCTGTGTGTGTGTGTATATATATATACACATATATACACACACATATATATATACACACACACATATATATATATATATATATATATATATATAAAAATAATACACAGTAACATTGCAAAAATTAGAAGTTGTACTTAAAAAGTTAATTTAAATAGTTTCTTGTAATAATTATTAAACAGGGATCGCCAATCCTGGCAATGAAGGAGTGAACAAAAAAATTTTACACAGTCCAACAATTATTAAAAAGAAAAAGTATAATTAAAAACAGAAGCAAATATTACAAGTAAACAAGAGGAAATATGCCATTGAATTATGGACTTATCTTCCTAAATAAGGCAGACAACAAAAACATAAGATTATTATGTAATAAACCACTCCGCAGCCTGCTACCAATCTAGGACGCTGTAAACCTAATTTATGGCAAGAGGTTTACTAGACAGTGTGGGAGGGTTTACTGCATCAGTGACCTACTAACCACAGTCAATTAATCTCATTGCATTCAAATATGCACAGGCTGAAACTGAACTGCTCTTATTAAAAACAGAAACATATTGAATTTGCAATATAAATGACATTCAACATTACTCATGGTTATTGTTTAAGTTAAGGGATTCGGACCTTTGTTTTGGCAAAGTCTGTTCCATTAATTGCTCGGGAGCCAGTGACTGGCAGACTTATGCATTTGAACTCTTGGAGAATTAGGACATTTACATTTTTTTTTTTTACCAGATATAATGTACAGCATTGGCTCTCCTGTGCTATATTGCACTCAAGATGAATTCATAAGGTGGTGTTAAAAACATTTTAACATCTCACCTCAGGCTTCATTTTGGTCACAAATGTTTTCTTTGTTTCATAATGGGATTGGGCACTTAAAGATAATGGTTTATAAAAGTACTGTAATAAAAAAAAAGCATACTACAGTAATTCTTCGTTATGATTATTCTGCATCAATGAAAACACAGATACAGGTGAGAGCCCCAAGCATTGTCAAATCTCTCTAAAAATGTTTTGACAGCAAAAAATAAATGCATTTGTAAAAATAAAATTAGAAAAAAGGTGTACTGGTTTTGGTCCTTAGAGTGCCCCTTTAACCAATCAGAAGCTCATTCAAAGTGCTTCCATGGCTGCACTATAAAGAGAAAATAATGACAATGACCGTACACAACCTTTCTTACTGTATCAGGTGTAAGGCTGACCATTATGGGAACAAGGGCCAGATCAACGTAAGGGCTAATGATTGATAAACAAAACAACAAAACACACACACACACCCCTCCTTACATGATCTTGCACTACGTTGTTGTGCAGAGGAAACCAAGTATGGGAACAATACTTGGATTGGCTATCTATAAAATAGGTAACAAAGTTGATTTTACACACGGTGCAAATGTTTTTGCTGCTTCTGTGCCTCCAACAGCTCCACATCCTTTTGTCATCATGTGTTGGCACGACATATGCCATTTTCTGCTACATTCACTACATCCACCTCTTTCTCTGTCCCAGGCTGCATGCCAGGATCAAGATCAAAACCAATGAAGATAATGTACACAAAACATGAAAAATACACACATTAATATTACCACTCATGAAAGGAAGCTCAAAGAAAAATCCACTCAGACTGCAAGCATTAAAGAATCTTCAAATAACAAGTACTTCTGTTGTACACACGAAAATTATCCACTTAGAGGAAGGGCAAATGCAAGTGAGACCATAAGATTTCACACATACAGTTCCTTTAGCATTAAGAGACATTTCCATTGTGAAAAAACACAGTTGACGACTGTAGTTTTTCATGCTACATCTCACTTCCTTGGCAGACACTGGTAAATTTGTAGAGGTAAGGGTGGCCAGGGTAGTGAAATGAGAAATCACTTGCATTAAATCATTTGTAATTTCGTAAATCGTGTTAAGTGTAGAACTATTCCCCATAGAAGAAGAGGTTTCTTATTTTTCAAAGTACAAGCTATGAGACGCTTGATGAGGCTGGCACTGTCACAAACAACTTTGGGGCTTGTAAATCTGCCATTAATTAATAATGTATGGCATTACATTCTATAATTCTGCGTTCACATCTGAGATTTCATCAATTCTTAATAAGATGCTGTTTATTGTTTTCATTACACAGATAGAAGAACAGTTTTCACGACAGGATCCTCTGAGGATTAAAAGTTTTGTTGTTATGACTAATCTGTCTTCTTGAGACATCAATGATACCATAAATGTAAAAGATAAGTACTTCTGTAGGTTACATATTATCTACTACATAATAGATGTGGAGAATGTCTTGGATTGAGCGGTCATCATTTCCATTAAGATATTCCCATCATCTCCTTTTATAGGAAAGATAACAAGATGGAATAGCAGATATGTATTTCTTAAATTCTCCTCTTCAATATTTTATTTGCTTTCAAGGATAAACTTTAAAGATGTAAAATTAAGAGAACAGGAGAATCACAAGAACATCTTGCCTAGTACAGGAAACCAATAATCTTAGGATGAATGTTTCACGTTTTCTCTTGAATTGCAAAGAATCAGTTTGCCTTGCCATCGATGTCCTAATGGAAAAGAATAGGACTCTTTGGATGCTCAATGAAGTGAAGAAGTTGCCTATTAGGCATGAACACTGCTTTCATATGTAGGAGAGTGAATGTGATGAAATATGCAATGACTCTGTGCTATCCAGCACAGACAGTGTCAGTACTAATTATCTAGTTGGCGATCGCTATTCTGAACATCTTGAATTTAGACGTCAGTCATGTCAGATATTGATATCCCAGCTCTCTGTTGGCTTAAAGAAACACTCTGGTCACCATTGCAACTTCATTTAAATGAAGTTGTTATGGTATCAGGAGGCCCCTGGCGCACTCTTACCTTAAGAATTTAGACCGTCCTCGAACAGATTAACCCCAAAGGCTGCCTCCATGGCTGATATCCAGGTCCACAAGGCAGCATCTGGTTTCTAAATCTGAGTTACAGGAAGCGCAGAGTTCCGTCCGGCAGTGGTGCCAGATCACCAGCGGTCACCAGATGCTCTAAGCCAACCAGTAGCTCCCTGTTCATAAAAAGGTAATAGTTTGGCTTGGATGAATTTGTTATGGTAACCAGAGTGTCCCTTTAAGATTATTCAGTAACAGAGGTGTAGCTTATTACATAACTACAAAGGTACAATGTTGAGAAATATTTAATAAGATCACACAAAGTGAAAACAATTCTGACTGCACTGATGGGTTTGTTCACAGATATGCCTTTTATGTGATTTTATCAAAGCTGCTACCAAACGAGGAATCGTATACTAGCAGACCAAAAAAAAAAAAAAAAAAATTATTTTGTGGAAAAAATCTAAAAAGATTAAATAAAATTCCCATCTCAAATTCAGTAAGGGGGAAATATAAAGGAAAACGCTTTTTAGAAGACTCCGGAGGAGTTTCTGGTTGTTGAATGAGTGGAATGCACTTGTATAAGCTTTTGGATGACTTTCAACCAGTATAGCATTTGGTTACTTATTTGATAGGATATGTTTTTGAAAAAAAAAAAAAAAATCAATGAGGAACTGATGGCCATTAGCAGATTAAAAAAAGCTGAAAACTTTAGGTACCTCACCAGCAAAAGTCCCAACAAGCGTTTGCACATGAAATCTCACTAAATAGGTGAAGTGTCGAGAAATCTCCACAGCAAAATCCCTCAGCCAGAACTCGCTTTTCATTAAATTTATTTATCTGGCATTTGATCTAGTTTTTATGTTACACTTTTCTCTGTAAGGAAAATAATTTAGGACAACAAAACAGGTTCTGATCATGTCTCAAAAACCAAACTGAATGCTAGTAAAGAATTGCTGAGACAGTCACATGCTAATGAGATCCAGATTTACTTTTGGCTATGTGTAAATGTAACCAATACCAAGTCTTGCTTGCAAATCTATTCCACACCACCAACTCTCCACTTAGAGGGACACTCTGGAGAATAAAGCACTTTAGCTTGTTGAAACACTTTTGACAAAAAGTGCAGATTTCAATAGAAATTATCGCTTTTATAAATTAACATTGTTACATCTCCTAAACTGTCAGAGAGTGGTGTTGTTACTTCATGGATTGCTGAGCTTAGAGGTGCGAAACAAGAGAGCCAGCAATTACCCAGGGCACCTGCCTTGCAAAGACTTTCCATTAAGCTGCATTGGGGCGTCTGATTGGACAGCCACAGAAAGTATGGGCGGGGTTAGAAAGGAAGGGCTTGCAAAGGATTAAGACAAAAGATGTGAAGCTCTTTCAATCGGTTTGTAGATATATCCCCAATGAAGAAAATGCATAATTAAATGCTCTGAAGAGCCGCTTGACAGGCGAAAGGCGTGCTGCAGCAATCATTCATTGCTGTGCTGGGTACTTCTGATAATGCTGCCACATTTGTAGGGATATTTAGAAACTTATTGTCTAATATTGAGTGGATAGGTGCCCTCGAAGGCACAGCAGGGTTTCTTAAGTGAGCTATTATTCCAAAGAGCCACGCAGTAATTTAGTTCCCTTCTCTCTTTCTATTTTCTCTCTTTCCTCTACTTTTTTGCATTACATCAAATGAATAAATGAAATGTAATATTGCTCTATAAAAATATTAAATTATTGCTTCATTCTTTATTGGTCTGACTTTAACAGTTTGTGAGTAAATAAATAGACAGTGGTGCATAATCACACCCTATCAATCCTCCTAGGATCTTGCTACAAATGTCTGCTTGTTAGTTGAGACAATGCTCTGTTACATTTAGCTATATCTCCTTGAGGGAAATAATCCCAGCAACAGATGAGTGAGGTTGTTAATTGAGACATATAGTCAGACTGATAGTACGGTGTGTAAATTGCTAGAACTTTTACGTTACTTTTGATTTTGGTCTATATTTTAACATGGCAATAAAATTAAAATTTTAGGATTATGTATACTTTTTATAGGAAATAACATTCCTTGTTCTTTAATAGTGCAATCTTATTACAGGGGTCATCCAATGTCAGTTGCCCACTTTTTAATTCTTAGTTTAAGTCTTGATATGGATGTTTATAGAACAGACTATGCAAATGGAGGTACAAGGTCACTAAGAATAACAGGGCCTTAAAAACAAACATTGGCTCAATTAGATGATTATGACCGTTAGACGGCAAAAGTGAGACTGATTAATTGTGAGAAACGCCAGTAACTTAAAGCATCCTTCTGAAACTGATAAATAAAATGTTATTTATAAAACTATATTTCCTGGTTAACTATAGCATCATTACATTTGAGTAGCTCCTCTCCTCTCAGCAATCAGGACATACCATTTGCATACTGCAATATAAGGAGATGCATAGCTATGTGTCCATCTTTCTTTTCCTATCCTCTCAGCTGGACACATGGATAGGATGGTAAACACCCTTGTCCAGCCCCCAGATGCAGAAGGATCAAAATACTTCTCAGAAAAGGAAAAACAGATAGGCCCTTGAAGGTAAACAACTATGCAGAGACTGCATTAAAGAAGTAATTTAAGAGGAAAATCAGTCTACTTGAAACATCTCACAATGCATCAAAGAAGCAGTATTGCAAGGTAATGTTCAAGCTACTAAGGCATTAGCTCCACAGCTCCCAAATACCACAGTGATCATGCTATGCCAGAATTTTCCTTAGTTGAGACATTAGGAAGAACTTTGTTCCAAGAGTCTCAATTTAACAAGACTTTAATGTCTTCCAGCGAAGATGAAGGGTGCCCATAAACTCCTGCAAATTTGGATTCAAAGGTAATAGCTCACCTCAAATAAGAGCAGCTCTGGTAATATCAGTGGAAGTCGCAGAAGCAATATCCTCTGACAGGTAATTTAAAAATCTTCATGAAAAAAAGGTTTTCTTTTCCCTTTCATCTAACGATAAAGTCATTTTAAAAACAGAATGGGGAATTTCCAGAGAAAATAGTGTATGCCAACAAGGCTTGACAAGCTATACCCATTGGCAGCAGAGTAAGTGGTTAATTTCAAAAAGTTAATACAGCAATTTCCGCATAGCAACGAGAAGCACACTGTGAACTGTATTACCTCTCTTAAAGATGCTAGAATGGGCTAAAACCTTATTAGAATGTTGGAAAAGGATGATAAACCTGCAGTAGCTCTTACAGCAGTTTCTTATGGGGTTTCCGATGCAATGGAGAATAGCATTGATACCTACAATGAATGCAGAACTCCCTCTCTCAAGTACCATTCCTTTGTCCTAACCTATCTCAAGTTAACAGCTTGGAAACGGAGCTTTGTCTTTTCAGATCCAAGTTGCTTTCTATTGATGTAGCTGAAACACTGATGCAGGTTTGAAAGAAAGACACATCCAATACATATTAGTCAGTGGAACACAAGAAAAAACTCGCCTCACACTGAGGTTCTGCCATACGTTCCGGGCATCCACCTGAGAGGTGCTCCATGCAAATGGAAGACACCAAAGTCTTCCCAAAACTTACCAATAAGTATAAAACACAGACGACATTCCAAGGCTATAGATGGTGAATTTATTCGAGGGCAAGTCTCCTCACAAAAGGTGCAATGCTAATCATGCATAACAAGACGGGTTGAGTTGAAGTTATTGATCCATTAATCAATTGTAGTGTATTTCATGTACATAGTAGTTATACTTATGATTTATTGTACAGAGTGTTGATATTTATGATTTATCCAGCGTATTGGATCCATTTTTACATTTGTAAAAGATATGCATATAATGAGATAACTTAGTAGATAATTTAGTAGATAACGACATATTCTGACCTATTCTAATGAGAGAGAGCTCTATGCCTTGTCCATTGGAATATTAGGATATGCTGATGTTTAAAACTAATAATATGTACCTCTGTTTACATTAAAGAATACTCCAGGTCATGTTTTTTTTCTGTGTAATTCATTTCACAGCTAAGTTGTGAAATCCATGTCACAGTTTCTGAAGTTCAGTGATGATTTTAAAAACCATGTGATTCATTAATCAGTTTACCTTATGACATTTTTCACTTGTTATGCATTTGTAAGGAGACTTCCCCTCTAATAAATTCACCATCCATAGCCTTGGAGTGTTGCTTGTATTTTATAGGAGATATAACTGGGTTTAAGGTGCTACTTATTTTTCTAATTGCTTGAGAAAACAATATGACAAGTACTGCACCCTCCATGTAACAAAATCTTCATAATAAACTATTGATGTTTTCAGAATCTATTTAATGGTGATCCTACAGAAGGAACACTAAACTATACCTATAGCATACAAATAAATCGATACTTAAAGGACCACTATAGGCATTGAGCTGAAGTAGTCTGGGTACCAGGTCCATCTAACGTCAACCTTGCAGGTGTAAACATATCAGTTTCAGAGAAACTGCTATGTTTACACTAGGGTTAATGCAGCCTCTAGCGGCTGTCTCATTGACAGCCGCTAGAGGTGCTTCCGCGCTTCTCACTGTGAAAATCACAGTGAGAAGACGCTGGACGTCCGTAGGAAAGCATTAAGAAATGCTTTCCTATGGACTGTGGGAATGCACGCGGCTCTTGCCGCGCATGTGCATTCAGCACTGACGTCTGGAAGAGGAAGAGAATTCCCTGGCGCCGAGGGAGCCCGGCGCTGGAGAAAGGTAAGTGTTTAAACCCTTCAGTCCAGCGGGAGTGGGACCTTGAGGGTGGGGGGAACCTAAAGACCATATAGTGCCAGGAAAACGAGTTTGTTTTCCCGGCACTATAGTGGTCCTTTAACCCCTTAAGGACTGAGCCAAATGTACACGTTGTGAATAAAACAAAACCTGGCATTTGCACTACATGTCTGTCCAGCCGTAATTCACCTCTTTCATATTAAATGCACCCACCCATATTATATATCATTTTATTCTGGGGAAACAGGGCTTTCATTTAATATCAAATATTTAGCTATGAAACAATTTAATATGAAAAAAAATGGGAGAAAATAAATGTTATTTTTAGTTCTACATGACATTTTAACTGTCAATGTCATAATACGGTTTGCTTTTACTGCAATAAAATACACATATTTGTATTCAGCAAAGTCTCAAGTGTAAAACAGTACCCCTTATATACAAGTTTTATGGTGTTTTTGGAAGTTACAGGGTCAAATATAGCACATTACATTTGAAATTGAAATTCGCCAGATTGGTTACGTTGCCTTTGAGACTGTATGGCTACTAAAAAAGACTGGACATAACCCATTTGCAATACCTTGGGTTGTCTACTATTGCAAATGGTATGCCATTATGGGTATAAATTTCATTCCTGGGCTACTATACAGTCTCCCTCGGCGCTGGGGAATTCTCTTCCTCCTCCCGACGTCAGTGCTGAATGCACATGCACGTCAAGAGCCGCGCGCATTCATAGCCATTTGGTCACAAACACTGGCTAAAGTTAGCGTTAATATTTGTTTGTGTATGAAAAATGCAAAAAACGACAAAGTTGCCCAGTGTTTGTGACTAAGTGGCTACTAAAAAAGACTGGACATACCCCATTTGCAATACCTTGGGTTGTCTACTATTGCAAATGGTATCCCATCATAGGGGTAATTTTCATTCTTGGGCTACCATAGGGTCTCAAAGGCAACTTAACCAAATTTTAACGTGAAAAAAATGAAACACAAGCCTTATATTTGACGCTGTAACTTTTGAAAACACCATAAAACCTGTACATGAAGGGTACTGTTGTACTCGGGAGACTTCGCTGAATACAAATATTTGTATCGCAGAAATAATATCGTCCGTGTAAGTGCTGTTTGTGCGTGAAAAATGCAAAAAACTTCACTTTTACTGGCGATATCATCGTTGTAATACATTTTACTGTTTTGAAACACTGATATTTGTGTTCAGCGAAGTCTCCCGAGTAAAACAGTACCCCCATGTACAGGTTTTAAGGTGTCTTGGAAAGTTATAGGGTTAAATATTGTGCTAGCAAATTATATTCCCTATACTTTCGGCAATGGGTTGTCAGACAGGTCTGAAAATACCTAATTATGTAAAAATATTACATAAATATATATGTAGAATTAATATGTGTGTGTGTATATATATATAAAATTTTGTGTATTTTGATATAAATATGTTAATATCACAATACAGTTAGAACAAAATAACACACATCTATATTTTTTTATTATTTATTTTTAATTATTTTTTTAATTTTATTTTTTAACATAATTAAAAAAAAATTATATTATATATAACAATAATTATATATATATATATTTAATCAGTATCAATCTACGTGTAATTTGATATTAATAAATATAAATAGTAAAACACACCTAGACAGTGTATGTGTGTATGTATATATATATATATATATATATATATATACACACATATACATACACACACGTATAATAGATATATATATATATATATACACACACACACACTTAGATCATACATAGATTTATTTTATATATATATATATATATGATCTAAGTGTATATATATATATATATATATATATATATATATATATATATATATATATATATATATATATATATATATATATATATATATATATATATATATATATATATATATATATAAAAAAATTTACACTGATTAACTTTCTTTTATTTGAATTCAGCCAGCAGGAGGACTGTCATTACAGACTGTTCCCCTGCTGGCAATGCAGCAGCCAGCTAACCCGGCCATGTGATTGTGAGGTGCTATGCCCACCACAATGTTAAAGTACCTCATACCACCAAGTATTCGAATCAGAATTAGTTAAAGTAGAGAAACTGTTACAATTCCTGTCTTTCTGCAGACACTTGTTCAGAGTGGAGAGTAAGAATTCCCAACCTTAAAGTGTTGTTCCATGCACCATGACAACTTCTGTGATTTGAAGTGGCCATGGTGCCATGAGTCTGTAAATGCAGCATTGGAAACGCAGCACATACAGAATTTAACGTCTTTGCTATTGGCAGTGTAACTACACCTCTGGCAGTATCACTGGCCTGTGTTCTATGCACAGAGTTGCATTCATTGGCTGAGAGAGAGGTCAGTCGATGCTATCCGAAAAAAGAATGGTCGGCATATGGCTTCTGTAGCTCTACAACAAGCAAGATGAACGTTACAGCAAGTAAGAGAGAATCCTCAGCAGAACCAGGTAAGACTGCAAAACAGGTTGCCCCTTTGCTGCGAAATGAATTCAGAGTACTCCTGGCATCATAACCACTAAAGTGGGCTTAGAGTAATCTTTTAATTATGACACAATATACATATAGCAAAACAAAAATGTGAAGCAAAACCCTAGACACGCACTGTATAACAGACCAGCTACAGAAAATACCATACGAGAGTCAAGATATTAATACAGAGAATTTGTCTCCCGTCTCGGTTTTTCCTTTCTTTCTTGTTCATAGAAGTGCCCTCATTTACTGCAGCACTGTACAGTGGGTAATCAAAATATACAAATAATTGTAACAAAACAAGTTAGGCAGAATAGAACGAGATGCAAGCTTACAGGTAAATAAGCCTGCTCTTTCCCCTGATTGCAATCCCTTGCCAAGAACACAGCACTGATTTCATAAAAGTGGCAGCTAATGAGTGAAATTCTCTCATTATAACAGTTTGGAAAAATAAATCTTCTCTGACCTCAATCATACCATCAATATAAGATAGTGACAATTACCAAGGGATGTTTCAAACCAGGGTAAAAAAAAACCACAAACATATCGTAGACATAATTAGAAACTAACCTGAATTGAGGTCTCATTATGATTGGTACGGCGTATATTATAGATAATGAGAGATCACAAAATACAATGTCTGTATTCTGTATGTGAGCACCTCAGGCTACCTCTCCAATTACCTAGTCATTATAACCCTTGTTTTCATTTAAATGCTTTAACAACCACAGTAATTAACATGAACTCAGGTTTTCATTAAAAAAAAAAAAAAAATAAAAAAAAAGTTTCCCTCTTGTTTTCTACCACAATTCTTATTTTTTTATTTTATTTTCTCATACAATTGAGAGAATTGACACTGAAAAAGACAAGATAAGAAACAAATAAAACTTTAGCTTTTATATGATCCATTGCTCTTTCACCCACAGCTTTTGTTTTAGGGGAGCAGCCCAGTGTGAAATCCGGTAACGGAGGGATTCGATAGGTATATATTGTTTTCACTACACCGTTGTGAAGAGCGGACTTTAATAGGGAACCATCACTTTGGAAGGAAACACCCGTTCTAACAGCTTACAAAAACATAATTAGTGTGTCTATCTTTTTATTCTTTGTTTATTTCACTTTACATCGAAACCTAGGCTGTTCTGGCACAGACTGTGTCCACTGCAAACATAAAATGATTTAACGAGTAGTAGATACAAATGGATGAAGATAACCAAACATAACATATATATATATATATATGAGAGGGTGATTTTATAAATAAAATAAAAAAATGAAAGAAGTTTTATTGCATTGATGTGCAGTTGTCGTCAACATTTCAGTCCGCAACAGATACTTTTTTCAAAAACTTTGTCTGTATGAAATTAGAAGTTTGTGGCTCTTGAAATCAGTTTGTAAAATGTATGATTTCTTATGGTCCATTTACTTGGGCATATTCCTAACGTGAAACATGAAGGCTAGATAGTATCAGGTTGGGTTTCCTGATAAAAGTATGCAGATCCTGTTATAAACTGTAAAGCCAAGCACTACTTCCATGTCTAAGCAGAGGAGTTACGATTGAAATCCAGATGCCAGAAGCAGCAGAATTCAAGGTATGATTACTACAAGGTTTATAGAAAAAGTATTATCTTCACCTGGTATTTCTGGAGCTCGGACAAGGTTCACCATGTAGTCGTCTTTGAAAGCACGTTCCAGCACGCAGCCCAAAATCATTGCACAGGATCTCCAATAGGCCTGCAATAAAAGAGGGAAAGCTGAAATTTAACTTAATCACATTAGAGCATAAAGTAGCACTGTCACTTTGCAGGTTTGTTTTTCAAAGTAACATTTAGGCAATAATCCCCTCACAGTGTATTGGTCCAGATCTCCATAGCACCTCAGCACAGAAATCTTCACATCCAGATGTTCTATAACGGACAAACCTTTATGCCAACGTATATTCAAAAGGACAGTGGGGTGGACAGGAATAAATCTGAATGTGTTACGTACCTTGTCAGCTTTCTTGTAAGTCACTTCCAAGTCCATGGCCATTTGAGTGTGTTCAAGTGGTCACGGTGTTTTTAATACTGTATGTACAGCTTTTTCCAGGGCATCATTCAAGCAAGAGTTCCGTGTTGGAAAATGTGAATTCTGTGCAAATTTCTATACACTGAAGGTAATTCATTGGCTTAGAGACAATGAATGGACGCTAGACTTGGCATTCGGCTTCTGCACCTGTGCAGAAGTTGGATGTCTTTAATACTGCTTCAAGCTAAGAGGGCAAACTACTGCAAAATGGTTTGCCCCATAACCAGGGAACAGTGCAAGAGTACTCCAAGTATAAGCAGCCGGCTGAAGTGGTTCTGATGTTTCGAGTAACCCGTAAATAATTGCTTTCGTATTGTCTTTGGTTTTAAATTAAACCTATTGTAGTTCTTCTATTCCCCCTTATCTTTTTTAAATTCACCTTAAATATTTTAGTTTTACATGAGAACATTTTGGGACTACTACTTATTTGGCAATCAATGGCAGCGGGCAGAGCTTAAGCAAAATTCTGTTCCAAGTTGCCATGGTAATTTACATCCCAGACAGGAAAAATAACATGGAGGCACCTAGGTATTCAGTTCTGGTGCCAAGGAACAAAAGATAATAAACATAACAGAACGTTGAAATGAAGGGTATAACCATTAAGATACAATACGGAAAAGAAAACTACAAGAAGAAGAAAAAAAAAAAATACATGACAGTGCCGCTCTAAAGTACAGAGGTTTCATTCATCTAAAAGTAGACCGTGATGTGAGTTAAATTATATAACATATATGATGCCTGTAACCATGCCTGCAAATGGATGCATTAGAAGGTATACAAATCATTCTGTGTGTTAAGTGAAAGGCAAGCTCTTCCCACGATGCTCACTGCGGAATCCCAGAATATTACATCCACATTTGCACACATATCGCTGTGACAATGAGTATTCTGGGCAGGAACATTTATTTAAAACCCAAACAAACGTAGCACTTTATAGTGAAAGATCAAACATTAACATGAAATATGGGCTGCTAAACCCACTCCGAACACTGTGCTCCCAAGCTTTCTATGTATGCAGAAGCACAAATAATGCGTGTGAGCAAAAGTCTAAATTAGTACAATATATGCACAGCACAGAATGCTTTTACCTAGTTTGTCCTGCGTTAATGCATGTACGGAAAATAGATAGGCTACCTGAATAATAGTAGATCATTGTAGTCATGGGTCTGTGTTATTCAGAGAAGACCTTTACTCTGTATCTTGCACTACGGAATCTGTTGGCGCTATATAAATGGCAATAATAATAATTGTGAGTGTCCATTTGCCGTGGGTGGGAGGATGGATGTAAGAAAAAAAAAAAAAAGTGGAATTCAGCACAAAAATATTGGTAAAAGGTATATTGGAAGAAAAAGAACACTCACAAAATACAGAGCAATGGTCTGCTCTAAATAAGAAAGCTTTGGGTTTACATACAGCTACAGTTATTAAGTTAGCCTTTTGTTTTTCCATTAAAAAAAAGTGGAAGAAATAAGCGCAAGTACTACAGACTGGAAAAAAACACACACACAAAAAATAATAATAGTTTATATGCACTTATAAGACAAATGTCAGAGTTTTGTATTCTCTGCATGCTGTAGTATACCTCTGCCCATCAAACACACAAGGTATTATGGTGTTTGGGGTGTTCCTTTAAAACAACCAGAATTAAGTCTGTAAATGTAAAAAATAAATCAAATAAAAAAAACAAAAACCTTCACAATATAGATTTTCCGGCTAACATTTTACTTATGCTACAATGTCTTTGTACTTAATAAGACCTATATAGAGACTGTCCTCCTAAATGTATCCCTTCCACCTCTATGGTCAAAGTGTAGCTTTTCCAGTTGATTTATAATCAGTAAATCAATAAAAAAAAACATCCTATTCCTTGAACTTTGCAATTTGAAAATCAGCTACATGTGCAGCTTTCATCAGTGTAAATAAAGGAAGATAATTTTAGATTTTAACACCTCTAATCATCTTACAGACTATTACTGGACAAAAGGTAGAGGGACAGTGATATAATAAAGCTTTGTTCGTGTTCTAAAGAGTGCTACCCATATGACCAAAGAGATGATTTAGCCTGCAATTTTCCACTGATCTTTGTTCATGTCCATTTGCCTGTTCTATTGATCATGACAGAAACTAAATTAGTGTACAGGAAGTATGGACAATCCTTTTTTTTTCTTCAGTACTATTGATGTTATGATAGAAGTCTTTGTGAGCTTTTGGAAGCAAAATATGCCATTATATCTGGCCTTTACTTTAAGAGCTGCTAGTTTAATTTATTAAAAGACCCTTCATTTTCCATTAGTACATTAGCTCAAGAAAACCATAATCATGATTTTTCTTAAACTGCAAATTATTATTATAGGGATAATGAATGGAATAACACACTCAAAACGTGAAGAAGGGAAGAAGGCATGACTGTATACAGTTAATGGTTTTCTGATCATTCTATATGTTCTGCATTTGTGTCAGCTGGGATAGTAATGGCTTGAAAACATTGCACAAGACTGGAATCACCAAATAATTAAATTACAGATAGGTTTTGCAGATTAGATTCTTTGTGAAAAATGTGTGAGAAGATACCTGAATAGGCACATCACTCACAGACACTGCAAAAACCAAGAGACCGAATAATTTTCTCCTTTGACTGAAAGTGTCAGTTTGTAAGTCTGTCCGTTTGTTAAAAAAGAAACAAGCTACCTTTAAAGGAACACTGTAGCATTAAGAATACAAATATGAATTCCTTAAGCTATAGTGACCTGCTAACAATTTAGGTGTCCGCCCTACCTTCACTGAATAAAATGTAATATTAACTTACCTTTCTTCTCTCACCGTTCTGTTCTCCTCGAGGCAAATCCTCATCTTTCTCCTAGATCAATCTTGGTGGTCTCAGCCTATCAAATGCTTTAAGCAGCATCTGAGCGAGAATCTGCCTCAGTTCTCACAGGGGGAAGCGCTTTTAATGGCGGTCAGGAAGACAGCCACTAGAGGTGTGTTTAACCCAGCAATGGGTTAAATGCAGTTCCTACAATGTTTATATTGCAGGGTTAAAACGGCAGGGGCACTGTACCTGGAATGAAGTGGTCTGGGTGCCTTTAGTTTAGTTTTATAAATACGTGCCTTGCTTGTTAAATTTCACATAGAAATTGTAGACTGTATTTAAAACGGTAGTTCCTATTAATGGGACTGACCAATGCCCTAAAAAATAAAATATATCCCAATGAAAACATGCATGCCTATAATTATGGTTTTTTTTTTTCACTGGAGATATAAAACAGCTGGTAAAAGCTGCAAATCTCTTGCCTGAAGCTTGCAATCACTCCCCTTCTAACCAAGCAAAAACGTACTGTGGCTGTCCAATTACAGACTTCCCAAGGCAGCTCAATGAAAAATCTATGCAAGGCAGGTGCTTAGAGCAATTGCTGCCTCTTGAGTTTAGCTCCACTGAGCGAGGTGTAACAAGGCTATTTTATGAAAAAATCAGTTTTTATTGAAATCTGCACTTTCTGTAAAATGAAAAAAAAAGAAAAGAAAAAGAAGAGGGTACACTCTTCACACAAAGTACTTCAGCAAGCGAAGATGCTTTAGGGGACTTGAGTGTCTCTTTAAGGAGAGGCTTGTCGTTAGCACATGGTGGCAGCAAGTCTTTAAAGAGTCACCATGCTACTGCAAAATGCATGAAATGTTGACTAACAGTAGAGATTTGCAGACAACACAGCAGGTCTAAGTAAGTCTGCCCAAAATGGTCAGTGGAGCCATTAATAACCTTAGAAAAGATTAATCCGATGATCGGAACTACTCAAATTAATTGTATTTAAAATTCCAAGATTTAATGTATTTCCTGGGAAAGGTTTGTTGAGATTTTCAGTTTATAAAGCATATCAAAATTAAAACATTACACAATTACTGTGAGACTTATACAACAGAATGATACATTAACAATGGGTACAGCTGTTTCTCAAGATGTATAGACGCAGGAATCCAGGAAGTTCAGACAGGCAGCAAAATTTTTATTGTTTACACAAGTTATTCCACATGTGTGTAGCTCTACAAGAAACCGATTTTATAATGAGAGATAGAAACTAAGGGGATGAAGGTGAAATGGACCTAGAAGCAAGACAGGTGAAGGTTATGTCTGGATTGAAGAGAGAGACAGTTTAGCCCTTTCAACATCGCAGTAATGGGTACTGTGGTTAAAACTATGAACAAAACTGCCTAATGAATTATACCAAGCGTTTAGAGAGATGTATTTACAGTACAGATGCTTATACCAAGACCAGAACTTTTAAAGGGACAGTTTAGGCACTATTATTATTGCCATTTATATAGCGCCAGCATATTTTGTAGCGATTTACAATATTATCAAAGGGGAAAATTTTACAATAAATGAGACAATTACAAAAACTTACAGGAAAGATAGGTTGAAGAGGACCCTGCTCAAACAAGCTTAAATTCTATAGGAGGTGGGGTATAAAACACATTAGGACAAGAAATAGCAATCAAATAAGGTGGGAGTGAAGCAGAGCTGGAGGAGAGAGTAAAGTGCTGCCCTTTAGGAGAGAGCAAGAGACAGGTATGTAAGGTAGAGGTTACTCTGGGAGGCCATAAGCTTTCCTAAAGAGATGGGTTTTAAGACACTTTTTAAACAATTGAAGACTAGGGGAGAGTCTGATGGTGGTAGGTAGGCTATTGCATTGAATGGAAGCTGCCCGCGAGAAGTCCTGCAAGCGTGAGTTGGCCATACGGGTGCAAGTGGAGAGACCGAGAAGGGGCATACCTGCGGATCTGTAAAGGGATATAAGAGGGGCTAGAATTGTTCAGTGCTTTATATGTATGGGTTAGCGCTTTGAATTGACTCCTATAGGATACAGGAAGCCAATGTAAGGACTGACAGAGGTGTGAGAGGACCGACTAGAGAGGAAAATCAGTCTGGCAGCAGCATTCATTACAGACTGTAGCGGGGCAATACAGCTTTTGGGAAGACCAATTAGGAGACTGTTACAATAATCCATGCAGGAAATTACTAGAGCATGGACAAGCTCCTTGGTAGCATCTTGCGCAAGAAATGGGCGGATGCTATCTATGTTTTTAAGATGGAATCTACAGGATTTGGCAATATACAGGATGTGAGGCTCAAAGGTGAGGCCAGAATAAAGTATGACACCAAGACAGCGCGCTTGTAAGGATGGACTTATGTGGATAACACTAACTTGAAAGGAGAGCAAAAGAGGAGGATCAGTATTAGGAGGAGGAAAGACAAGGAGCTCAGTTTTAGAGAGATTGAGCTTCAGAAAGTTCAGAGTTTCCCTGTCCCCCCCTTTTTTTTTTAATTAAAATTAATAATATAAAAAGGTTTTACTCAACTTTTGTTCACCTCCTCGTCTCTCACAACATCATAAAGAAGGCAGGGCCTTGTTCCATGATGGACCAATCCAATGTATTTTACTTGTTCAGTGCAGCAGTAGCATCTCAACAGGTGGATTTGACCATGTAATGTAAACATTGCAGTTTAAAAAACATTGCAGGGCCAAAACTAAAGAGCCACTGCACCAAACAGATTTAATTGAGATACAGTGATGTTGGTGTCTTTAGTGGCCCTTTCAAGATAAGTTTGGTAAGGTGTAGAGTATACACTGCCTTTATATGCACAAATAAGGTTCTGTAACTTGTAGGTAATCTTTCACAAAATGAGAGCACAAAGTATTGAACGTTGGAAAGTTTTATATATAACTTTTAGCGAATAGGAACCACCTTTGGCATTGGACATGTATACAGAATTTACTTTTTTATCTGGCTGAGCAGCCATGTTGGGTCAGACTCTACTGTTATCTGACCTGATGATGTGATAGTCTTATGTGAAACAACTGCAGCAGCAGGCAAATTAGGTTAAAAAAAAATTCTCAAACAAAATCATTAATTGAATGAAAAGTAAACATTTGAGGAAAGTTGTATTTTAAGCTTTGAAAGTTTAGAAAAATATCATAAACAAGTGTTAAAGGCCTCAGTTGAATCTAGAGAGACAGGTCCAGTAAATTATCCACACCACTATCCTCAACGAACATTTCAGATGGTATTTAATAATATTAGCTACAATTTTGTTTACCAATACTAATCTCTGATCTGGTTATATAACGGATAGCAGAGGTAATAAACAAACCTTCTATTTCTATTTCTTTCTCCCTTGGTCTCTGCTTAATTAGCGGTCAGCAAACTTGACCAACTTCTCTTCTCTCCTGATCGTTACTTCTCAAATATAATACCTCCACATCAGAAGTGGGAACAATATATATTATAGATTTTAATAAAATCAATTACCTTATTTACTTCTTCTGGGTCTTCATCTTTAAAGGTCAGAAACTGGATATTACAAGATGTAGGTAAAGGTTTGTACATGTCCCAGGTTTTACCATCCACCAGGGCCAGCACGGACCTTGTGCAGTACCACTCGCTGAGGTCTGAAATAAACACAAAACAGATATCCGATGGATAAGATATCAAAACAAACATTTGCAAATCAAATAAATAATGACTAAAGGACAAAACAAAAGTTCCTTCAAAAGAATGTAGAATGAGTGAAAATATTTATATCAGTAGCCGTATCTGGAATGATACTTGAACCTATGTGATCTCTAAAACAGAGATGGTCAAAATGGCTACGGAAGGATTTCACATAACCTTGAGGAGACTAATGGTTCATATAAAAATAAATGGGAGGATTGGAAAATATTCTGAATGACTCATTTTATTGAAGAATAAATTCCCTATACTATTGCATAGAAATATCCTTCTTTCCACAGCTTTATTTCATTCCTTCTTCAACTCCTATCCTCTTCAGTCTTTTTTTCGGTTCTTTTTCATATTGTTCCTTTTTATTAAGTATGCAATTTTCTTTCTTGGCACTCAGACAATGGTTCTAGAATCGTATGCCGCTGGTCTATTGTTCCTTTTTCAGACATTCCTGTTCTCACTGGAGTCAGGAGCAGGGTTCGTGATAACACTGTGGGAAGATTAAAGTGATTCTATTTTTCAAGACATCTACCACAAAGAGCTTGAAAAAGGTTCCTTCTACTTTGAAGTATGAAAAATACTTCCACTGAAAAGTTATTGAGAGGGGTGGGTGTGGGGAGAACCTTAAAGGTTACTCGCAATTACCCAAACAGACAGTATTTACTAAAGCGACAGAGGAATAGAAGGGATAAGGAATGTGAAGGAAGAGAGGTAACATTAGGAACAGGGTGTGAGATCATCAAGAAGAAAAATAAATATACCAGGATCTTTGCGATTTCTCACATCAAGGACTCAGGGATTTATATTTTTATATTTCTGTGCTAAAGGAAGCATTTGGAGAAAAAAAATATAAAAAGATTTCAAACACTGGCTAATAAATCAGAAGAAACGATTGGTAAAAATAAAAAATAACAGCAAGTAAGGAAAACTGTCCTTATTTTATTTGAGTAAATAAGCAGTTTGAAAAATACATTTATTTTGGGTGGGACAATATGTAATGGAAGCTCGGAAGTAGAAGATTATAGTGTACCAGAAATGACCAGTCATTTGTATGTATGTAATTTCACCCAAAGTTTTAGCAGGCATGTATTTCTGTCTACAATTCAATCTTCTGCAATGAAATAAAATAACTTCAAAAGGTAGGTATTCCATTTATTTTACCATACTTTAGATTTCTTATATAGTGCCTTAATAATAAATAAATAAAAACTTTTTTTTTTTAAAACCTATATAACCAATCTAAAAAACCCAAAGCTCAAATCACAGTGTTCAAAAGATGATATACTCTATACAAACCCCTCTCTGGTATCCCATGCTTTCTTGTTTGACTGGAGCAATGTATAATTTCAGATCATTTGAACAATAAAGAGGACAGGCACATACTGAATGAAAACCATCAGTTCGTCAATTTCTAAAACGGAAGAGAACGGTACTCCGGTCCAGTCTCTATAATCAATTTAATCAAATACACACCTGTAAAGTAAATAATACACAGAAGACTGGTGTAAGCAATAAGCAGTACTTTAGATGCTCATTCTGCAGAACTGTACAGTCTTGGATTGGCAGAACACACCATGGGAGTTTAAGATCTATATCAGCAGGAGAGCAGTCTTAAATCGAAGTGTAATGATTAAAAGTTAAGACACTAAATTTCCTTTCACCTTTCAGTTGGGGACAGCTCTGTTTTCACTTATCTCATTAATAGGTACTGAAGAGGTTACATCTTGTTTTTGTGTGGCTAATGACGCCACGATGAAACAGCTGGCAGCAGAAGAGTTAAACCCCCAGAAACGCTGCACAAACAGACTCCTGGCACCATGACTACTTCAGTGCTTGAAGTAAAGCTTTAAGCTGTGCAAGAAGTTAATGCGGTTTATACAGAATAAACACTAATGAGATTCCTCACTCACTATAAATCTGTTAGAGGGATTGTTTAGTAAAAAGCAGAGCCTGTATGTGTACCATTTTGATACGAAATGCTGCACATACAGAGTTTAGCCCCTCTGCTGGCAGTGGTCTAACTCCAGCTCCAGCAGCAACATTGTGGCATCATTAGCCAGACCAAAACAAGAGTTCCACGCTAATATCAATTCTGTGCCTATTGGAGATCTGTTGTCAGCACGTACAGCTTGCAAGTGACAGGCGTCCAATGGCATCCCCCCTCCGTGCTGCCCCTATCAGAGGTAAGTTATTTATTTTAAACTAACCGGGTTGGACCAGGATAGGAAAGGTTACTCTAACCAAAAAAGTGTTTTCTATAAACACTGGTTTTTGGTTGCAGCAACCATAAAAAAATTAAAAAAAAAAAAACACGTGGCTGACAGTTCAGACTACATAGACAAGAATGGGAACTCTTGACTGGCCAAGCCACGTCCTTGTGTGGGTAAAGATCAAAATGGACCATGTAACTAGTGTTGCCAATAACCCAGAAGTGAAGCGATCACTCATCTTTTAAGTAGATACATACAAAAATGCACAGCGACAGAAAATTCAGTGTAAAAATTTAAAAATTATTGCAACAAACTGTAAATCACTCTAAAAGGCCTCAATTATACAAACAGGAGAAACAATTTCCATAAAGACAACCTTTCCTGAGTCCAAACACACCACTCAACACTCAGATATAGACATTGTACAAGTATCTACAACTACACTTTTCATATAAGTCCTTAGAATTTTACATATAGTGAAAATCTATTTTCCTTTACAATGTACGGTAACTGCAATCCTTTTCTTTATGGCGGCAAGCTAACAAACTCTGAATCTATACTCACTGGATATAAAGAAATCTGTATAATAAGCACAAAACAATCAATGTTAATTATGTTGACTAGCCAAGATTAATTGTATTTATTGGCAATACCATCAGAAGTCACAGAGCTTGCACACAAGCATAGACTTGTAATAACTAGACCGGCACTTGCTTTAGATAGCGTATTACTTGAGAATTGCTCAGGAGTTAAAACATTTAATGAGTATAACACAACCTGTATGGCTGGTTAATTATTTATTTATAAAATATTTTACCAGCATGGATACATTGAGATTTCTCTCGTTTTCAAGTAAGGGTCGCATTCAATAAACCAAAGATACAATTTATCTCTTATAATGGAATATAAATTTACCATAAGACAAAGATAACATATATAGAGATATAAAAAAAAAAACACACCACTGACTTGTTTTATTATGGATTAGTGGATTAATTCCCAAGTCAACAATTATTTTAAATTTTAACCTCTTTCATTACCCATCATGGTAACATGCAATATGTAACCAGGTGGTTTATACCTTATAGCAGGTGTTCCCATCCCAGTCCTCAAGTACCCACTAACAGTCCGGGATTTAGGGATTACCCTGTCTAAAAAAGTTTAGTTTTTTTTCAAAACACACTTTAGACCTAACAGGTTATCCCCTAAACCCTGGACGGTTAAGGGGTACTTGAGGACTCTGTTTGGAACCCCTGCCTTAGAGGGTCACTCCAGGTCCCATAACTTCTGAAGTGTCACCTTACCATGTGGGGTTAAACAGTTTTAATTCCAAAGTTTACATAATGGTGGCCATCCCCTCAGCCGCCTGCTCCTTCAGCAGAAGCTATTATGCTCAACCTGGTCGCCCATGAAAGAAGTGCACTACAAAGGTGGGTGTAGAAAGGAAGAGGGGACGAGCAGACTGGCCCCAGCGTCAGTTAGGGGACCTATGGTAACCAGGATGCTTTGCAATGCATGACTAAGTGGGACAAGGACCCTGCACCCAGACCACTTTAATTAGTTGAAGTGGCCTAGGTGACTATGGTGTCCCTTTAACTCTGCATGGCAACACTTCCTCAAGCAGACAGAACCTCTCCATACAACGATACTCTGACTTCAGTCACTATTCCTATAAGTAAGATCCACTCACTGCAAGAATAATCACAGCAACTATAGCACAGCAGCTGATGTAAAAGAGATCATGCTGTCAACATAGTTCTCTGTTATAAGAATATCATGACAGGTAAAATGAAAAGTCAGGTGTTTAAATAGCTTTTTAAGAAAATCTAAACTTTCGCTTGCAATTTCTACTAGGAGAATAGGAGGATATTCGTTAAAATTCAAGTGGTTTGTACCCTGACAAGTACACTTTAAAACACAGAGCCCAGAAGACCTACAGTTTTCATTCCACATAATTATGTTTAATATATTCATATTTCCAATAGACGGTAGCAGAAAGACTGAGTGACAGGTTCCTTTTACGAGGAACATATATATTTATATTTTGCCTCCCAACATTCCATACCTTTAAAAGAGCCACTAAGCTTTTTTTTTTTTTCTCCTTCAAGTCTCACAATAAAACCACATGTACATTTAGTGCTATATGACATTTTATCTTGAATATGGCACTGATTGCTGGAATCACATATGCCCAACTTGACTGATTGTTTGATTAAATTAACCAGGATTTAAAATTTGCATCTGTAAACAAAGTAAATGTTAAAAGACCACTCTAGGCACCCAGACCACTTCAGCTTAATGAAGTGGTCTGGGTGCCAGGTCCTTCTAGGGTTAACCCATTTTTTCATAATTATAGCAGTTTCAGAGAAACTGCTATAATTATGAATGGGTTAAGCCTTCCCCCTAATCCTCTAGTGGCTGTCTCATTGACAGCCACTAGAGGCGCTTGCGTGCTTCTCACTGTGATTTTCACAGTGAGAGCACGCCAGCGTCCATAGGAAAGCATTGTAAATGCTTTCCTATGAGACCGGCTGAATGCGCGCGCAGCTCTTGCCGCGCGTGCGCATTCAGCCGGCGGGGCGGATCGGAGGCGGAGAGGAGGCAGAGAGCTCCCCGCCCAGCGCTGGAAAAATGTAAGTTATTACCCCTTTCCCCCTTCCAGAGCCGGGCGGGAGGGGGACCCTGAGGGTGGGGGCACCCTCAGGGCACTTTAGTGCCAGGAGAACGAGTATGTTTTCCTGGCACTATAGTGGTCCTTTAACCATTACTAAATAATGCAATTTTACTTAAAAAGGAATATTTTGCAATAAGCAATAAGCTTGAAGTGTAGCATTGCCAATGTTTTGTTTATGTGTCTACATGATTTAAATTTATGCAGATGCATGGAAAGAAATCATTTACAACAGGTGTGTCCGATCTGTGGCCCAGTTGCCGTCCGGGCTGCCGGGTAGTGAGGGATACTGTGCTCAAGTGCCCTTCAGTGAGCCAACATCAGGGTTATGATATCATCCCAGCTTCGGCATCACCACTGGGCACGAGAGGGACCTGTGCAGGAAGGGCATAGTGATCGCGTGTATGCCAGCAATTATGTGTGTATGTGACTGTGGGTATAGGTCTGTGATTGCACTTGTGTATGTCTGATTATCTGTGTGTATATAGGTCTGTGATTGAATGTATTTAAATGTGTATGTGTTTAGCAGATAGCTGCCTAATTAGGTATCCATACATTTGCAATACCACATAAGGATAACAAAAAGATTTATATACTATATCTGGGGTTCACAACCCATCGTACGCATGCCCTCAGGGGTACGCATAGCACCAGTTCAGAAGGTACCCTTAACTCCCTGCACCTCGGTCCCTGGATTCTTTGCGGAAGCCTCAAAATGTGCGTCATTCGTAAACTGAACGCAAGCTGTTTAACCTCTTAAGGAAAGACGGCACCCAGAACCCCCAGGAGTGGTGTGATGAGCACTATTGCAGCAATAATCAGAATTCTAGGTTCCTGATTTACAGAGATTTAATGCTTCCTATATCACAGCTGTACAGAGCAGTTGTAAATGCTGCTTTATAACTGTCTCTCCAGCAGAGCAAATGCATTTATTAGTATCTTTCCATAAAATCCACTCGACAGAAATCCCCGAAGGGCAAGATGATTTGGGCACACACGATTGATTGAAGTGATTGCAATTAAAATAAAGGGGGGGAAAAAAATTTAGATTGTAAAAGCAGGTTTGATATAACAGCTAACGAAAATTAAATTAGAAATTTAATTGCATTTTTTTTCCTGTTAATGTTCATTTAATTAACTGTTGCTACCTAATTAATTTGGAATTATTAACGAAAGGCCAGTTAATTGAACTATGAAAATTTAACATGAGGTAATCGCTGGTGTGATGTATTCAGCATAGCTATAGGTCACCAAATGCAGCGTTCACACTTATTTTTCCAATTAGACACACTTCATGTATGTAAAAGAAATGTACGCAGATCGAGTAGCAGAACCAGAATATGTTGAACCAGGATTAAAAGAAGAAAAGGGTCATTACTTACATTTTATCCTTTTGCTTAATAACCATAAAACAGAAACATTCCGCTGCAGTCAACACACCGTAAATAAAAATTTTATTGCACAGAAATGTGGCTCTTAAGACATCATACAGTGACTATACATTAACTCATTCATTATGTCTTACTTGCATACCTACCAACCGACAAGCATATAAATATTTATATATAATGAACCATAATGAATGTGTTATGGTGTCAGAAGGTCCTGGGCACTGTCTAACCTTAAGAGGTTAAGCCGTTTACACTAACTACAGAGAGGTCCAGAAGGTGCCCTTCACTCGGCCCCTCTCCCTGCACCTCGGTCCCTGGCTTCATTGCTGAAGACTCAAAACGGGCGCCCATGCGGTTGACTCAAAATGGGCGCAATTCGTAAACTGTCATATAGATATTTTACATTTCTGTTTAAATCAGGGAACGCAAACTCTGTCGTCCTAGAAGTTGATGGCCTGAAGCAGAATTCTCTGAATACAATAGATCAGAGAATCATGGGCGTTGCAATTCAGCAACATCTTGGGAGCCAGTTTTAGATGCTTGATTTAAAGGGATGCTGTCAGCACTATAACTCCTAAAGCATATTGTAATGACTAAAGTGCAAGGGGTCTTTGGGTGTAAACCTTGCCCATCTTCTGTCAAACTACTGGAGTAATTGAAAACTAGGGTTCTGCAGGTACCTGAAGCTGGGCCCCTCAGCTGCACACATTATTATTATTGTTATTATTTATTATGTAATTATTTATATAGCGCCAACAAACTCCGCAGCGCTTTATAGTGGGTGGACGAACAAACATGTAGTTGAAACCAGACAAGTTGGACACACAGGAACAGAGGGGTTGAGGGCCCTGCTCAAAGAGCTTACATGCTAGAGGGAGTGGGGTAAAGTGACACAAAAGGTAAGGATAGTATTAGACTAATGAGAGTTGCAAGAGAGGAATCAGTCAGGAGCTATTAACAGTTTGATACGCTTTTATGAAGAAGTGGGTTTTTAATGATTTTTCTGAAGGAGTGGAGACTGGGAGAGCATCTAATGGAGGAGGGAAGTGAGTTCCACAGGCACGGTGCAGCCCTCGGGAAGTCTTGAAGGCGAGCATCAGAGGTGGGAGTATGGACAGAAGATAGATGTAAGTCAAGACTCTCAGCTGCAAGCCTCATGCAGAGCCTGGGTCCCACACACACCAGCATATAGCTCCCCAGACTCTCAGCTGCATGCCTCATGCAGAGCCTGGGTCCCACACACACCAGCATATAGCTCCCAAGACTCTCCGCTGCAAGCCTCATGCAGAGCCTGGGTCCCACACACACCAGCATATAGCTCCCAAGACTCTCAGCTGCAAGCCTCATGCAGAGGTAGCTCTCTTGGATGGCTTCCCGCCCACCCCTCCCCACATCAAGTTTCTCATTACATTTATAGATAGGATAAATTACCTGACAGTCCAAACACACTATGTCTCTCAAACACTCATCACCTGCTTAATTATCACACTCCTGGCATTTTAACCCCTCCCACCTCTCTTGTAACGCTAATATACAATGTTATCTAATTCTGCATTACTGAAACTCCTACTCCCCTTCTATATAATATAAAATATTTCATTCTTCTTATAAAATGTTCTCCCTCATATTCTTTATCGTCACCCTCACTTCTCTCATTGCCAAAATATCTGTCATTCTGCATACCTGTTCCTGCTGATACAATTTTCATTGCTCCCACCCTACTTCTCTCCCCTCTCTATTCATCCCATGCACTCCACTTGTACCTTTCCAACTTATCTCCACCATCTCCTTCTAAATCCTCAAAATATAAACACTCTCACAAAACCTTTAAATCCTGCTCCCATCTTCTCTTCCTTTCTATCCTACTACTCCTAGCAGCTGGTGATGTTTCTCCAAACCCCGGTCCCACACTTGCAAACCCTTCATGTGCTAACTCCAACAATTTCTCCAATCTCATACCCATCTCACGCTACTCTTCCTTTAAATCCTCCTTCCACACTGCCCTCTGGAATGCACGCTCTGTTTGCAGTATTACTAAATCCACAGCTGTGCATGATACTTTCATCTCTCGTTCCCTACCACTACTAGCATTAACTGAAACAGGGCTCTCTCCCTCTGACACTGCTACCCCTGCCTAGTTATCCTTTGGTGGTCTTCAATTTTCCCACAACCCAAGAAACTCTGAAAATAAAGGTGGTGGCGTAGGGTTTCTGCTCTCACCTCACTGCTCCTTCAAACCTCTACCCACACCCCCTTCCCTCCCTTTCTCATCATTTGAGATTCATTCAATCTGCCTTTTTAAACCCATCTCTGCTAACATTACGGTTATCTATCGTCCCCCTGGTTCCCCATTTCTCTTCCTTGACCACTTTGCTGCCTGGCTTCCTTACTTCCTCTCCTTTAACATTCCATCTGTAATTCTTGGAGACTTCAACATTCCCATTAACTCACCCTTGACCTCAGCAGCCTCAAAACTACTTTCTATTACCTCCTCCCTTGGGCTATCACAGTGGGCTAATTCCCCCACCCATGTAGCAGGCAATACTCTAGACCTTATTTTCACTCATTATTGTACAGTCTCTACCATCTTGAACACTCCATTTCCTCTCAATAGCCCCCTCCCCCAACAACTTCAGCCTAACCCCCCTCAACCCAGAAGGAATCTGAGCTCTATAAACCTCCAGCAGCTGTCAGCTGATATCAATTCCCAACTATTATCTATTCCTGCTCACTCATGTCCCTCACTGGCTATCTCCTCATATAACTTTATCCTCACCTCAGCCCTGGACGCTGCAGCCCCTCTCCAAATACACACCGCAAGGAGGACACGCCCCCAACCATGGCACACTAAATCATCACGCTACCTGCAAAGATGTTCTCGTTCTGCTGAACGCTGCTGGAGGAAGTCTCACACAGAGTCAGACTTTCTACACTACAAATTCATATTGCGTTCATACAGCACAGCCCTTGCCAAACAGTCATACTTTTCTTCTCTTATTCGTTCATGCTCCCGCAATCCCAGGCATCTCTTTGATACCTTTAACTCTCTTCTTTGCCCTGCTGTGGCCACCCCCCAAACTAACCTTACAGATGATAGTCTTGCTTGATACTTTACAGACAAGATTGAATGGATAAGGAAAGAATTCTCACCACCTTGCCTCTCACCTTTTCAACCTCCCCTGGATCATGCCTCTCCAACCCTTCCGACCTTCTCCCAGGCTACTGAACAAGAGGTGGCTGCGCTTATCCTTTCCTCTCGTCCCACCACTTGCCCGCTTGATCCTGTCCCATCTCACCTTATTAGATCTCTCTTTTCTTGCCTTGTGCCCTCCTTAACACACATCTTCAACTGCTCTCTTTCTTCTGGCACTGTTCCTGCTGTCCTGAAACATGCTACTGTAGTACCCATCTTTGAAAAAACCATGTCTCGACCCATCCTCCCCGTCTAACTATCGTCCTATATCCCTGCTCCCTTTTTCCTCACAGCTTCTTGAAATACTAGTCTTCACCTGTCTGGCCTGCTTCCTCAACTCCAACTCTCTCCTCGACCCTCTTCAGTCCGGCTTTCGCCCCCTCCACTCTACTGAGACTGCCCTTATCAAAGTCACTAATGACCTTATCACAACTAAATCCAAAGGTCACTACTCCATACTAATTCTTCTTGACCTCTCCGCTGCTTTTGACACTGTTGATCATGTTCTCCTTCTCCAAACTCTTCAAATCGCTCGGTCTCTGTGACTCGGTCCTCTCATGGTTTTCCTCCTATCTCTCCCAACGCTCATTCAGTGTCTCCTTTTCTAATGATACCTCCTCCCCTCGTCCTGTCTCAGTTGAGTCCCTCAAGGCTCTGTCCTTGGTCCCCTTCTATTTTCTCTTTACACTGCCTCTCTTGGCAAGCTTATTACCTCTTTTGGATACCAATGCCACCTGTACGCTGATGACACCCAGATATTTCTCTCCTCCCCAGACCTCTCCGCTGATGTCCTGCACCGTGTCACCTTTCTTCTCTCTCTGATTGGATGTCCTCCCACTTTCTGAAACTTAATCTTTCCAAAACAGAACTCCTTGTCTTTCTTCCTCCTAATATTGATCCTCCTCTCGCTCTCCCTTCAGATTGGTGGTACCCATATCAGCCAATCCTTACAAACACGTTGTCTTGGTGTTA
This sequence comes from Pelobates cultripes, assembly GCA_933207985.1. NCBI lineage: Eukaryota > Metazoa > Chordata > Amphibia > Anura > Pelobatidae > Pelobates > Pelobates cultripes. The sequence continues at coordinate 33,050,443 of OW240912.1, read as the reverse complement.
CTTTTGATTCTGGCCTCACCTTTGAGCCTCACATCCGGTCTGTTGCCAAATCATGCCAATTCTACCTCAAAAACATCGCCCACATCCACCCCTTTCTTACACAAGATGCTACTAAAGAGCTCGTCCATGCTCTAGTAATCTCTCGCATGGACTATTGGAACTCTCTCCTAATTGGTCTTCCCAATAGCCGTAATGCCCAGCTAAAGTCTGTAATGAATGCTGCCGCCAGACAGGTTTTCCTCTCTAGTTGGTCCTCTCACACCTCACCCCTCTGTCAGTCCTTACATTGGCTTCCTGTATCCTATAGAAGTCAATTCAAAGTGCTAACCCATACCTATAAAGCACTGAATAATCTTAGCCCCACATATCTCCTCACAGATCCATAGGTATGCCCCTTCTTGGTCCCTCTGCTCTGCCAGTGACTACATTCTGTCCGCCGATCGTTCCCGTACGGCCAACTCGCACTTGCAGGACATTTCGCGGGCGGCTCCCGTCCTATGGAATAGCCTGCCTACTGCCATCAGACTCTCCCCTAGTCTTCAATCATTTAAGAAGTACCTTAAAACTCATTTCTTTAAGAAAGCCTATGGCCTCCCAGACTAACCTCTACCTCACATACCTGCCTCTTGCTCTCTCCTAAAGGGCAGCACTCTACTCTCTCCTCCAGCTCTGCTTCACTCCCACCTAATTTGACTTCCTTTCCTGTCCTAATGTGTTTTATACCCCACCTCCTATAGACTGTAAGCTCGTTTGAGCAGGGCCTCTTCAACCCTTCGTTTCTGTAAGTTTTCTTTTAATTGTCTTATTTATAGTCAAATCCCCCCTAATAATATTGTAAAGCGCTACGGAATCTGTTGGCGCTATATAAATCGCAATAATAATAATAATAAGTCTTCAGCACAGCGTAAGGGCCTAGACGGGACATACTTGTGTATTAGGGAGGATAGATAGGTGGGAGAAGTTTTTAATTCATACAAATTTGTCCAATTTGGGAAAGCAATGACAGGCTGTGAGTACTTTGGGTGTTTTTTGTTAATGTATGTGCACAGTGATCACAACGTGTACATATATTCTATAAATTGAGATTTCAGTAGAAGAAGCACCACTATTAAGAATGTATGATTACGAGGTAGTGCCTCTAAAATGTGACATTATATATATATTTATTAAGGGTTGACTCTAAACTTTTTTTTTTTTTTAAGTTTAAAACTATTTCAGATGGCAAAAAAGGTTTATTAGCATAAATATTTTTGAAGAATGTATAGGTAATCTTCTTAGCAATGACAGATTTTTTTTTCAGTTTGGAATACGAGCAGTTTATTTTTGCTTTTATAGTATATCAATGTTGTTTGTGAAGGGATAATCTGGTGTTTGTGAGTGTAAAGGGATTGCAGATATTGGTGTGGAAAGGGAATTGTGGATATGTGTGCATGCATATCTGTAAAGAGAATTGTTGAGGTGTATCTGTGGTTGGAAAAGTAATTGGTGGCTTGTGTAATTAATGTGGATAGGGAATTGGTAGTTGAGTGTGTTTAGGGTGTGCAAGTTAATTGGTTGCAGGTATAAAGAAAGGAGATTGATGTAAGTGGGTGGAACAGGTGTTCAGCATTTAAAAAAAAAAAAAAGGTACCTGCAATGTCTACCAATTTAGCAGCACTATAAAAGGCAATTCTGATTCAATAAAATAAGTAAAAAAGGTAATTTAAAAGTGTGGTTTAAAAGTGTTGTTAGTTATCTTAAAACATAATAGACCATTCTATATGAAAGATAGAAATTGAAACGTACAATTACAGTGTTACAAAATAATGTTAAAACAATTAGAACAATTCATGTGATATAAATATTTGGTTACAATCAAAAATATTTTTTTTAAAGTCTGCCTCCGTTGGTGACTTAGATATCAGGACTATGTCAATCTCAACTGCTAAAACGTGACCTTGTCTGACCAAAGAAACTGCCGCTGTTTTTTGGCAGAAAGCAATTTTGTCCTTGCAAGTGACTTCACCTAAGCCTAATAGGCTTTGTTAATCGCTCACTTTATCACTGAAACACTTGATAGTTCCGTAGGTCCCACAATCAGAACAAATGACCTTTCAATCTTCGGAAATCACTTGACTGTTTGCAGACTTATTCTGCCAGTATGTAGGTTTTGGAGTTAAAACCAAAGCTTGCTAAAGTTTACAGGATTTAATAATATTGCCACTCTGTAATTAATTTAGCTGTGCATCACAAAACATGAATCTGCCAAGTTTGCCTTGCCCTGGTAGATGGAGAAGAGTTAAAGGAACACTATAGGGTCAGAAACACAAATGTGTTAAAAACACCCCCTAGATATAGGAAAATCTTATCTTTATTCCAGTCTGCTGCATGGTGCTGGCTCTGCCTCCTTTGCTGACTATCAGAAGAACTCATGATCTGAGCCAATCACAAAGCTTTCCCATAGGAAATCATTGAATTGGCTGAGATGGTCAATTCTGATGATCACAGCCAAGGACACCTCCTTGTCTGGGGGCGGTCAGAGCCAAATACCGTTCTGGCCAATCAGTGCATCTCTATGAGGAAAATTCTGTGTCTCCATGCAGAGGATGGAGACACTGAATGGCAGTGCTGCACATTGCAGCACTGCCCCTGAACACCCTTCTAGTAGCCATCTGAGGAGTGGCCACTGGAGGTGTCCAGGGAGGTAATATAAACACTGCATTTTCTCTGAAAAGACAGTGTTTACTGCAAAAAGCCCACAGGGATGGATTATACTCACCAGGATAAATACAATAAGCTGTAGCTGTTCTGATGACTATAGTGTCCCTTTAAGAAACTTACTTTCTGTTCTGTTAGCTGACTGATGCTGACCACTATTTTATTTCAAAATGTTTATAATATAAAGATTTATAAAGTTAATAAAGATATCTGGCAACTTTTAGCTTGGAGGCCAATTGCGTTAAGCATTTTTTATTTTTTTTTATTTTTTTTAAATCTCTCAGCTGACCATCACAATTATTCTCATATTCTTTTGATTTCGATTTAATTATTTATTTTAGTATATAATCTGAAATATGCAGATGAAAGAAAAAAAACTGAAACAGCAGATTTCAGGGACAGTTCTGAGCTAGGGACTGTCCTTGGAAATACACAAGCGTCAGCTGCTATGTAATGATAATGTGCAATATAAAAATGTCCACTACGAGCTTACAAAAAGGCACAAAATCAGACAATTAAAGCATACTTTTCTACATTAATGACACCGACTGGATAGAATATTTCCACAGAATTACTCATTTATTAATAATTTTCTAAAGTAGAACATACATAAACATACTTTACTGTTTTGCGGTCCTGAAGAAAAAGTTGGAACAGACTTTTTATAAAAAATGTTTTAAAGAGATGGAATAAAGGGAAAAATATTTAGAAAGTCCCATAGTTGTATATTGTATGGTAATACACACATATATAGAACATACTTGTAGACTTGTGCGTGCATGATCTCTTAATTCATACCCTGTAGCAAAGTATCCTTAAAAATACACTCACTATGCCTACCCAGAATAACTGCACCATGCATGGGTTTACACTGCTTTTCCCAGCACTACATATTTGCAAACCTGCCAGCAATAATCCCACCCAAATTAATTGACAAGAACACACAACTCGATGGCAGAGTCCTTTCTCCGGAGTACCAGGTTCACGGTTATGTCTTAGACACATTTTACACTGTGTATGTCTTACATGTGCACACTCATTGCATCATTCATTCTAAGAGTCGGCTGTCTTACACTTTTAAAGCGGCACTGTCATGCCGAATCCTGTTTTTTGGTTTTTTTTTAACCCCCCTCTGGCCTCCACTACATCTAACTAACACCCTAGTCACCCCCAAATGCCACTAAGCCCCCACATTACCTATTTTTTAATCCTTATTTTCTGCCCCGATCTTTATTCAGGGCGCCGCCATCTTTGTGTGGGTAGATGAAGTTCCTGTGGGATACTTCATCAGCCCACACTAGACAGACTGTGAGATTCCCGCACATGCCCAGTGAAACACCTGGACATGCAAACGGGAATTTCATCCATTCACTCATTCATCAGACAGACGAATGAGTGAATAGAAATATCAGCCGAACAAACAAACACCATGTGTCAGTGTTCGTTTGTTCGTGCAGTTTATTACAAGGAGGCAGCTACCGGCATGCAGCTCCTTCCTTGTAATATGTAAAGATAGATAGCGGCAGGGAGCAGTGCTCCCCACCACTTCATAAGCCCCCCCAGGTCCCCCCTCACTCTATGGGGGTCAATATGACCCCCATAATAGGACAAGGGAGATTAAAACCTCTCACATGCCCCTACTCGCTATACCGCGAGTAGGGGCATGTCCACTAAACAGTGAGCAGCCTGTGGCTGCTCACTGTAAAACAAAGTAAAAAAACAACTATTGGCCCCCACCCCTAAACGGCGGGTGGGGGCCCTAAAGTAAGATAAGGGGGGAGACCTAATGTCCCCCCCCGGCCCCCACCCCTGCGCGGCGGGTGGGGGCCATAGTGAGAATGAGGGGGGGGGACCTACTGCCCCCCCCGGCCCCCGCCCCTGGGCGGCGGGTGGGGGCCATAGTGAGAATGAGGGGGGGGACCTACTGCCCCTTCCCGACCCCCACCTCTGGACGGCGGGGGGGGCCATAGGGAGAATGAGGGGGACCTACTGCCACAGGCTGCTCACTGTTTACCAGACATGCCCCTACTCGCGGTATAGCGAGTAGGGGCATATTATTTACTAATACTAAGTAATTTTTACTTGGTATTAGTAAAGATGGCTGAAAGACCAATTTAGGTCTTTCAGCCTCTTAGTAGATAACTCCCTGATACCGTGGGAATTAGGGAGTTATCTACTAAGCGGCTGCAAAGTGCAGCCACAGCATGAATAGGATAGGAGTTTCATTCATTCTAATGAAATTGCGATCCGAATTGCGTTCTAAAAGAAACAAACATACTGTTCTCATTCAGTTAGAACGCAATTCGGCAGTTTCGTGTAAAGTGACAGGAAGCATCGCGGGAACACTGAGGAAAGGTGAGAATCATGAGAAAATTGCTCTGACCAGCAGAAATGAAGCACACTTTGCTCCTCCGCTGGTCAGAGCTGGTCAAGCGGAGGAATCCTCCATAAGGCAAAGAGTCCCTACTTTGTCTTATGATTTTAAAGAAAACTAAAGAAGACAGGAAGAAAAGAATAACAGATCCTGAGAGAGGGGGAGAAGAGGAAGAGATTGAGGAAAGGTAAGTTCGGCATGACAGTGCCGCTTTACGCTAGGAGCCTGCATTAACCAAGTGATATGGCTGCAGGATTCTACCAACAAGATTTTGTTGTTATACATCAGTTTCAGATAAAAAGTATTCTCAATGGCTTTCCACAGACCAATGAGCAAGCACCATGGCGTGGTGTTAGATTTTAGCCATTTTTAGGTAAATATATCTTAAAGGGCCTCTCTAAACACCATACCCACATCAGCATAACCATCTCCTGCACCTATGAATAAGCCAGTTAGAAACCTAGCTTCCATTCCATTCAGGCGTTATCAGTTTTAGTCAAGTTATAAATGCATCGTCTGCAAATCCCACTCCCAATTTGGGCTGAGCTCTCTCCCTCCTGCTCGTAGTGAAATAAGTCTCAGATTCCCCAGGTGTGGACTACGGTTCTGCTTTGTTATTGAAATAGCCTGGGTAACAAAACCAGGGTTGTGGATTTAGTACATAAAACCTCTGACTCCTGACTATCTCCTACTCCTTATAAACTGTATAATTATAATACACTTCTATTTTGGGGGAGGATCAATTTATACACCGGCATATACAGCAGATTTATTCAGCGTCAGTACAAGTTTGACTCTGATGACAGTAGCCCAGTAATTGCTTCAGGCTCCACAAGTCTGACCCCACTACTCTGCACAAAACCGTGAACAATGCCAACAAATGTGTAAAGAGATAGCAGCCGGAGTGCGACTGCTAGCAGTTCTAGTTAACCAAAATAAATTAAAACACTTCTAGGGGGATAAGCTACTTGTCCAATAAATCTCTTCTGTGCATTGGTTTATGGGATAAGAGTTTCCTCCTGTTTGTTGCTAAACAGTGTACATAGATGTAAAACCTCAAAGACAGGTAGAAAACAGGATGTTTTAGAACTAAAACCTCCATGATGTTTTACTATTCTAAACAATGCCAAAACTAAAATAGGACTTGTAGCTCAACATCTGGGGGATCTACCTTTTGGGCACCTATCGTTTAATCTAATATGCAGTCCAGCACTCAACATCTGTTCAAGCAAGTGCTCAAATAGGGGAAATATAAACTTCCCCCTATGATTGGGTTGGGCCTATAGCTACAGTGATTTTTGCTTTTATAAACATGTCTGGGGAGACAGTATCAGGTGACCCCTTGTACCATAGTCTGGTTGGTACAGTGTTTGGAATAACCCTTCAACGCAAATGTACATTTTATCCAGGATACCTTTTCCACATATGGACGACTATGTTTCTGGCTAGCTAACAACAAAGAAAAACTATGTTTAAACAGGCGTATAATTATTTACACTTTCAGTGAGTATTACATTTGAAAATATAAATAACTAAAAAGAATATAAAAAGCCACAATCCCTTTATGAAACGTCTTATCAGAACAATACATCTCATAAATATACTGCTAGCAGATGAGATGCCAGAGGGCAGATGTAATGCTAGGAATATTGCAGATAATCTCAGTGTCTTACAAGTTGCTGATCACTGACACACACTGATACATGCAGGTTAAGCATCTTTGAGATATAATACTGCCCTGTACGCTTCTGTCTAGCATACTTATTGAAAAAGATTTGCAAACTTCAGTGTAGACAATTTTGGAAAGAACAAGTGAACAGAATGATGCGTTTGTTTTTTTGTTTGTATTTCTGGAACACCAGGAATCACAGGGGAATTGAAGAAATAGTTTAGTCTCTACTTGCAAAAGCTGATCGATGTCCGAAAGTTGTTTGTTCCTAATGTGCCATTTACAACAGATTTCTTCCCTACGAGTTTTAAATCAGAAGTTTATGTTCTCGTTCCAGAGGGAAGTCTTGCATGGGTACATGCTGTCTCAAAAGAAATAAGGAAGTTGGCATAAATCTGTTTCACAAATAAAAAGAAAATATTTCAAATCATACTGAAGCTGTTGCCAGCAGGCACATGTAACAGAGAAGATAGGAAATCTTTTTCCTGGAAAAAATATGTATATTCTACTCAACTTGTTAGAGACAGTAGTACAGGCACAAGGAAAGGCAACACGTGAACTGGCTGATCCTTTAAGGCAAGCATGTCAAACTCAAAGTCTAGCACGTGCCACATAAACAAGGTTTAAGTTTATGTGGGCCAAAAAAAACGTAAAAAAGGGGTCACTATAATAATCCAGACCACTTCAGCTCAATTAAGTGGTCTGGGTGCCAGATCCCTCAGGTTTTAAGCCTTCAGATGTAAACATAGCAGTTTCAGAGAAACTGCTATGTTTACATTACAGGGCTAATCCAACCTCTAGTGGCTGTCTTCCTGACAGCTAGAGGCGCATCTGTGACGCTGGATGCGAAATGCTTTTCTATGGATTGTTTGAATGCGTGCGAGGCACTTGCTGCGCATGCGCATTACGCTCCACTCGGGAGCTGACATCGACAGGGGAGGAGAGGTCACCAGCGCTGGATTACGTTAAACTGCTGAAGGGGTTAAAACCCCTTCAGCACCAAGGGAGGGGGACCCTGAGGGTGGGGGCAACGGGTTTGTTTTCCTGACACTTTAGTTATCCTTAAAATTTTCATATAAACGTAGGTTTATTTTGAAAAGTACATGTCGCAGCCAATGCAACACTGACAGATACACACATTTTCTTTATTGCGCCCTACCTTTGGGAGCCTATGTGGGGCCTCTCCCTGGGGTTCAGTGGTGATCTTCTATTTGCTTCCTCGCGCGGTTTAGTGGTGCCGGAATATGACATCCAATTCCGGTGCCCGGCTTCACTACAGACGGCACGCGCGAGGGAGCAGTGAGGCGCAGGAATACCGAGCTCCCTCGCTGGCCCTCCTCCCCAGCCGGGAGTTTTAGCAGAATAGGCATCTGCAATGTTGGGAATTTAACACTAAGCATGTACTCACGGCTCACCGGGCCACAAAGATGTCCATTGTCACCGGCTGTGAGTTTGACATGCTTGCTTTAAGGCTTCTATCCAAACATCAATTTGTGGTCATATTGAAGAGAGGTGGATGACAGGTAACTCTAGATAGCCAACTGTAGGAAGGAGAATTATCATGCGTAACATATTAAAGGAACGCTCCAAACACACTTGATGAAGTGTGTGAAAATTGGGACATCTTTTTTGTATTTTTTTTATTTTACCATTTTTAATGGAAATCAGCACTTTTATAAATGAGACTTGTTACACCTCTCAGGCTGTAAGTGAGACACACAGTCCTGTTACTTCCTGGTAGTTTCATATAGCCACCAAAGAAACCTGCAAAGCGAATTAATTACATGTAAGGTGTTTTTTTTTTTGGGGGGGGGGTGATGTATATTTACTAAACCGTTGTGGGGTTTTTTTTGTTTGTTTTTTTTAAATGGAGAGTTCCTTTAAAAGTTTTGATAAGAAAAATAAACCCTAAGGATGTGACTACAAACAAAATTAAAAACAAATCTTAAATTATACATAAAGAACTTTATTGTATCATCCAGCTTTCATGCTTCCTTACAAATAAAACATATGGGGGTATGTCACCTGACATGTATGTGTTTTAACACAGCATACATGTGATAAGCAGTTTGTCAGTCAGACAACCACTGCCAGGTACAGAATCCCCTTACACATGCAGCAAATGTTCACATTCTGCACTTCTTAAAGGGACACTGTAGGCACCCAGACCACTTCAGCCCATTGAAGTGATCTGGGTGGCAACTCCTATCAACCTTAAATCTGCAAGTGTAATTATTGAAGTCTTTATAACCCACCAGACACCCACTAGCGGGACTTCCAGCTTCTTGGATGACTTTAGGTAGTCTAAACTATGCTGGACGTCCTCACGCTATGCATAAGGACCTCCAGCGTCGCCGTAATCCCCATAGGAAAGCATTGAACATTGCCGCGCATGCGCATTAGGTCTCCCCTGCCAGTGGACGTCAGCGGGGGAGGACCGTGGGACATCGGCGCTGGACCCAGGTAAGTGACTGAAGGGGTTATTAACCCTTTAAGCACAGCGGGAGTGGGCCTTGACAGAAGGGGAAGCTGCAGTGCCAGGAAAACGAGTTTGTTTTCCTGGCACTATAGTTTCCCTTTAAGTCTGGAATGCCAGAGATAAATCCCAGGACGGTAAGATACATGTGCTAATATCAGAACAGTCCTCTTGGTCTGGGATACTTGGAAAGATATATTACAGAGGCTAGGCAATCTTTGGCACGCCAGATGTTGTGTACTACATCTCCCTTAATGCTGGCCAACATCTGGAGTGCTGAAGGTTGCCTACGCCTGGACAGTCTATACAAAGAGCACCTCTGGTAGAGAAGAAAATCAGACATAATTAACCTAATCTAGACATTGCACCTAACCTTTATGGGTGCCTTGAAGATATGGTTGGCCTTTGATTGCACTACGCAGTTCCTGTCTATATGAAATAATTATTTTGCACTTTGATGACCATAACCAATGCAGCATACTGTGGTGGTTAACGTGGAAGTAGTCCTTTTGGAGGAACCCTTCGCCTGTTTTCTGTTAATACATTCTCAAGTAAATTTACATAAATCTAGAGTGTTATGGCACCCAACCACTCTCAAAGACCAGCCTCTGTGTTTGCAATATTTGTCTGATGGCAAAAATGAAAGGATGTAGAGGCTGGACTCACCCACCCTTGGTCTATCATTGACATCCAAAGCTGTCCTGTTTGGGATGCAAAATGAGAACAAACTTCTGCATTATCCAAAGGGCTGTAGAAGGACAGCTTTCGGTTGCTATAAAAAACTCTAACATAGGTTTATAATACAAGAAAAATGGAATGCATTAAAAGGTTTATAGACACACTGGGATTGTGTTTGTCTTCATACATTTGCATTTAACGCCATCACTACCATAAAATAGCAAAAATGAACACAATGAGAGTCAAAGTAATCTAAATCATGAACTATACAATAATCTAGGTGCAGCATCTTTTACAACATATAGAGTAGGTCACTGGTGCCCTCTACTGTCACGTTCTGTACTTGCCGTTTTTATGGAAAGCTGCATTTATTTGTGTGATCAAAATATGTTACCCCTCTATTAAAATTAATTGTTTGTTTTGTTTTTTTTTGTTTTTTTAAAAAGGAAAAAAAATCCCCATGAGTTTACATTGCTGAAACTAAGCGGTAGGGATAGCACCTTTTTTCCCCACCTTATTGTTTAATCCAAACTTTGATTAAATCTGCACGTATCGTTTATCCTAGTAACATTCCAGGTTTCCAAATTCTCTTCTGCTTAAACCTCTGCAATCTGTTTTATGCTGACAGCACACTGATGTACCCAAAGTGGCCATTTAATTTAAAACGCACTATTCTCTGTTATTTCTCCTCTGTTTTTACATAACTTTTGATACATTAATCCAGCTGTTTCTTCAAACTACTCATAACCTTGGTCTCCATTCTTTCCCTATTAATTTTCTTCTCCCCATACTCTTTCACTTTGTAAAAGTCATCCATCAATCTCCTTTGGATACTAGTACTATACATGCGGATAACACCCAGATTATCCTTTTTTCATCAGGCTTCTGTTATTACTTCCTGGACTATGTTACGGCTCTGAGAGTTAATCACTAAAGTGAGAATTGCCAGGAATCCAAAACGAATTCAAGGTGAATTTAAAATCTAAGGACAAAATAGCCAAACTGAAAACAAAATTGAGTGTCTTAGCCTAAATTGTGAAATTCACTGATTCACATTGAAGTCCTGGCAACTCTCATAATAAATAAACCTGCCTGTCTCCAAACTTGCTACTCTAAACGTACACTGTTAAAAGGAGACCTCTAGTCTTCCTAGTACTACACATCATTGGTCAGTCTTGCTATAAGCTACCAGACATCCGATCTGAGCAGTTGAGCTAAGCTCTGCATTACAGAGCATGTAGCTAAAGACAGATAATGGAATTTACTGCTTGAGAATTTGAAATAAAGGTGGGGAGCAAGTAAGAAAACAAAACATTCTAAAAACCTTGTTCTGGCGCCATAATCACTACAACTCATTGCATAGCGTGTTCCTTTACACACTGTCTTAATACCTTTATTAACAATGCTAACTTCATTCCTCATATCTAGTTATCCTCCAAATCATGATGTTTTCAACTTAAAACAAAAAGGAAAAAATAGATGAAATTAACATTCGTCCATTTCTAGTAAAGCTGACCCCTTAATCTCGAACAGTTGATAATTTCTTAATGTTCAATCTTTCTTACCTGACACTCTCCTCAAAGTTAACTCATTTGTTGATATTTGTACATTTTTCCCGTACTCTTTAGGATTAGGTTTACAATCATGGCCTTTTGCTATGTCTGCACATTATAAAAGATGTTCTCCAGCTAAAAAGTGCACCCAATGTTGATCTTTCCACCTGCTACCTTCATATGACCTCCGTTCACACCCACATTGGGTGAGAGTACAGTACACTGACAAAGGACATATGTGACCGAAACATTTCTACTTTACTTTGCCGTTTTCCCTCAATTAAACCGCTTGGGTGATGCTAGTGCACCTAGTATATTCCTGTATACAGTCTGGTTTTTTTTCCTTGCATATTTTTATGATTAAATGTACTGTATGAAGCAATCAGAGTTGAGACTTATTAGCAGTAGTGTAAAAACCTTTTAAAAAGTTTGTAAAATTTTTTTTACCTATGGCCATCTATAGCTTCACACCCACACCTTTTGCTTTCATGTACTAGGACAGGGGTAGGCAACATACGGCACTCGAGGTGTCTTTGCACGGCACTCAGGGCTGCTAGAGCCAAACAGGTTCTGGCCTATCAGGAGTCCCAGGTAAACTTCAGATATTTGCTAATACGAAGAGGTGGTGAAGGACAATCCTCAATTTATGCATTGCAGCACATAGAGGAAGTTATCTCAGATCACGTCCTCCCAGCACTTGTGAATGGGAATCCACACTGGAGTAGAGCAGCCCGCAACTGCTGTTGCAGCTCCTGTCCTTGAGCTGTACCTGGGCAGCCTGGTCCCCATTGGAACCCAGGGAAGCCACCCACACTGCTAGATATACACAGAGATGCAGAATAACCCTCCCCTCATACAAATAATACGAACAGCCCACACACAAACACCACTAACAATCCACATACATGCACACAATCCCACATGCAGCCTCTCACATGCAATACCCCTAACAGCCCCACAATACCGCAAACTACTCATAAACATATACAATGTAATAGCTCATATACGCACAAATACAACGATACAAAGCAACTACAGTATACGTAACAAGCAGAATACAGCAACATGCACACCTCAATTTAAAAAAATAGGACCAGCACACTACAGGACATCACAATCCTATTTCAGGCACAGTGCTGCTAAAAGGTTGCCTACCCCTGTACTAGGATATTCATATGGAAAGATTTAACCTGCCAGATGAGACTCCATTTAAAATAAATAAAAATCACCCACTTAGTAAAGTTTGTTAATTTTTCCCCCTACAGCAGTATACTTTTGTTTCACAAAACAATATTGGTAAGCATTGCAAAATATAGTGTTGCTTCGGAATGAATAATAATAATAATAATAATAATAAATAATAAGACTGAACAATTTATTGGACTGGGCAAAGCTTTCAAAAAGATATAAAAATGGTGATTTACTGAGCATAGGAAATGCAAATGTGAGTATTGTATTTATTACTTTTATTTAAAATAAAAATAAATACATTTTTGTAAAAAGGTTTCCGTGTGTGCCATTCAAAATGTTTATCATTTTAACACAGCAAATTTTGCACTTTATAATCTAATAATAATGTTCACTTAACCATTCCCATTGATTCTGTATTTTATACACAATGTGAATGGTTGAGCCGCATATTGCCACAATGACTTATTGAGCCATAAGATTTTTGGCTACTTATTAACATTTTGTGTGTGTCCCTGTTAGCGGTTTTAGATTTTAACAAGTCACTAATTCTTTAGAAGATAACCCATCAACAAAGACCTTGAATATGCAACACAAGACTAATTTAAAATTCAATTTTTCAGTACTGAAGAATTTTGGGAAGTGTGGAGACAAAAAGATAAAGAGGCAATATGGTTCTCTGTAAAAGCAGCAAATATTATTTAGGAAAAAAAAAAAAAAAAAATTAAAAAAAATTCTATCTTACTTGAAGTACCAGCAGACTCCCTCCAAAGGAGAGTGAGATTTACCAGACTACACAGAAAGCAGCAGAAACATAATTAGATGCACAAAAGCAGACATAAGGGAAAAAAAGAGCTCAGTCTGTAAAAAGAGGAGAAAATACATTCTTTAGATACATCAATGGGAGAAAGAAATCAAAACGAGGTAAAGTAAGCCTGAAGGCCATAGATGGCATACACGCAGAAGATAAAGATATGGGAGACTGCTAGAATGCTTACTTGGCTCAGTTTTATAGATGCAAATATAAAGGGTTGAAAACAAAGTCTATTTGTCATGGTACAAAAATTTTATTGTAACAGATACAGGGAAAATATATTTCATATTAGGGTAGCAAACGCATAGACTTTTGAAGAACAAACCTTATGAAAGATAAGGTCTCTCTTTACCGATCAATCAACTGTCAGTGGCATAGACCTCTGTCAAAAAGTAAAAAAGGAGAGCATGAGAAGATCCCTACAGGGAAAAAATAAATAAAATTATCCCCTCTTTGCAGAATAGATTTCTCAGCCAATAACAATCTAATTGATCTCGGCAAGTGTACTTTGCATATCAAACCCCTACCAAGAAAAAACAAGACATTGACAGTCATGTTTTCCCCGTAGTATATGTGGGTTTGCAGCCTCTGTTGTGGTCAGCTGAACTCCTGCTGGCCTTAAAATGTTAAAGTTAAGTCTGTCCCCTAATGCTCCTTCTCCATCCTATAACTTCAATTCCATCCCTTCATACCTCAGTATTACACATGACATCTTAAATGTTGCCATAATATTAACTTTCAAAAAGAAGGAAAATAGTACTGCTAGTAATACCAAGAAAACAAAAGATTTACATTTACACACACACACACGCACACACCTTTTTTTTTCTTGCACTCTTTTTTGTATTTGATTTCTTTACTTCCACTGGACTGCTCTCAAAACCTTTTGTGCTCTCTCACTCACTTTCCCCGTTACCCTTAATTTTGGATCTACTTTCTTGTTACACTTTTTCATTCCTGCATTCCAGGACATGTGACTGAGTTACAGTGATCAAATAGCTAGCCTGGGAGTTTGAGGGTTCTGCACAGTATCTTAGCTGTATCTTAGCTAGAACAGCACCCATCTGGACTTAGGCAGGTCCAACCCATATTCTGAGCAGATATTTTGGTACACAATACCAGCAACTTGTTTGTTTCTCTCAGTGTATGCTGTCCCTGTTAACATCTTGCAGCTGGATACTACGTGCTGTATTGTCTCAGAGGACTCTTTGCAGTCTGCAACTTGGGTCTTGCCTGGTGTGGTAGACTCCCACTTCTATTTATCTGGTGCTGAGTGCCTTTCCTGTGCTACAAGGATTATAGCCTCTGTTCCGTCTTTTAGTCCTTCCTTTTCCAACCACTGGTAGGTCCAACCCTATCCTATCAGTGGTTGGAGAGAAAATATATATATATATATATATATATATATATATATATATATATATATATATATATATATATATATATATATATATATATATATATATATATATGATATGTTGAAAATCCTTGCACTCAGGCTGCAGTAAAGTGGCCGGGTGCAATACCTGAGCTCCAGTATTCAAACGCTGTATGAACGGCTGCACTCACAGTCTTCCAATAAAACATAACTTTTATTCCAGAGTTGTAAAAAAAACCACAAAAAAAAAACAAAACAAAAAAAAACAGGATCAACATTTCAGTCCCGGTTGAGGACTTTCATCAGGATCATACACACACAGTATCTCACAAAAGTGAGTACACCCCTCACATTTTTGTAAATATTTTATTATATCTTTTCATGTGACAACACTGAAGAAATGACACTCTGCTACAATGTAAAGTAGTAAGTGTACAGCCTGTATAATAGTGTAAATTTGCTGGCCCCTCAAAATAACACACAGCCATTAATGTCTAAACCGTTGGCAACAAGTCAGTACACCCCTAAGTGGAAATGTCCAAATTGGGCTCAATTAGCCATTTTCCCTCCCTGGTGTCATGTGTTACAAGGTCTCAGGTGTGAACGGGGAGCAGGTGTGTTAAACATGGAGTTTTGTTCTCACACTGGTCACTGGAGGTTCAACATGGCGCCTCATGGCAAAGAACTCTCTGAGGATCTGAAAAATGAATTGTTGTTCTACATAAAGATGGCCTAGGCTATAAGAAGATTGCCAATATCCTGAAAATGAGCTGCAACACAGTGGGAAAGACCATACAACAGTTTCACAGAAGAGGTTCCACTCCGAACAGGCCTCGCCATGGTCGACCAAAGAAGTTGAGTGCATGTGCTCAGTGTCATATCCAGAGGTTGTATTTGGGAAATAGATGCATGAGTGCTGCCAGCATTGCTGCAGAGGTTGAAGGCACGGGAGGGTGGGGGGGAAAATCAGCCTGTCAGTACTGAGACCATACGCCGCACACTGCATCAAATTGGTCTGCATGGCTGTCATCCCAGATGAAAGCCACTTCTAAAAGATGATGCCCAAGAAAGCCCACAAACAGTTTGCTGAAGACAAGCAGACTAAGGTGGTCCGATGAGACCAAGAAACTTATTTGGTTCAGATGGTGTCAAGCGTGTGTGGAGGTGAGGAGTACAAAGACAAAAAAGACAGTGCACCCTACTTCAAGAGTGTGCGTGACGTAGTTGTGGTGGTGGAAGGGTTAAAGTTCACTATTTGTCTGCTCTAGACCGGAAATAATGACAAAATTCCCCTTTACACCGCCCACACTTTCACATAATATTATCACTATTACTATTTGAACGCTGCCACCACCAAGACAATTTATAAATGGGGTGCCTTGGTCCCCCAAGTAAATCAATAATAAAAACCCACAATATCTATGCAATTGCAAAATACTAATTAGTCTCTTCAGGTAACGTGATTCTTAACATGACAAAGGCAGAACTTAATAAATTAACGTTTATATGAGCAACAAATTGTCACAGTGCATACAAAATATAGGATAAAGAAATTATTTACACCCACAACAGAAAAAAAAAACCAAAAAGGATAAAATAACAGAAGTCCTAATTACTCACTTAGGTTTTCAAAGTAAAACTTCTCTGGCAAGGAAGGATGATGGGACTCACTCAAAATTAGATCTTGTCCCCAACACTCCTCCAAATCATTAGATATATACCCTGTGGATTATCAAATCTTGCCCAGGGGTGGTGTTATGGCGTACCTATAGAAATAATAAAGTGACCACCTCACTTGTTCCAGACCAAAGTCAATCCAAATGGAAACATTTGTCTCTATCTTCTCTGATGAACCTGCCACAGAAATAATAACAGCATCTATGAATTGGATATTATTTCCCATCCCATAGACACGTCGCACGCCACACCCGCGATCCAATAGGGTGGACATCACAATTCCTGCCACAAGGTTTAAGTTGTGCAACTCATGTTTAGGAATAGAATAAAAATTTGGCTTAATTATTAAGCTGTGGGTAAGTATTAATGTTTCTCTTTGATACGATACTGGAATACAACGGTCTTCATGCACCATTACCACATCAAAGGATTGAACGATCAATTGAGAGTTTAAGGCCATATGGTCACAGTCAGTTAGTTTACATGAAACTAGACTTGATAGATCAAAAGTGCAATCCTTTTCCCACCTTTTAGAAGCCCCTTTTGATCAAAAGAGCAATTTCTCTCTGCCATTTGTCCTCAACCCAGGGGTCAAATTATTGATGCACTAGTGTAATAATAAATTATGCACCCTTGCTGTGACAAGTGTGTCTTTCCTACAGTCAATCATGGTGGTGGGAGTGTCATGGTTTGGGCCTGCATGAGTGCTGCCGGCACTGGGGAGCTACAGTTCATTGAGGGAACCATGAATGCCAACATGTACTGTAACATACTGAAGCAGAGCATGATCCCCCTCCCTTTCGGAGACTGGGCCGCAGGGCAGTATTCCAACAGGATAACGACCCTAAATACACCTCCAAGGCGACCACTGCCTTGCTAAAGAAGCTGAAGGTAAAGATGATGTACTGGCCAAGCATGTTTTCAAACCTAAACCCTAATGAGCATCTATGAGGCATCCTCAGACGGAAGGTGGGGGAGCGCAAGGTCTCAAACATCCACCAGCTCTGTGATGTTGTCATGGAGGAGTGGAAGAGGAAAATAATGGTGGCCATACAAAATATTGACACTTTGGGCCCAATTTAGACATTTCCACTTAGGGGTGTACTCCTTTCTTGAATCCTAATTGAAAGAACTTAAAGGACCACTATAGTGCCAGGAAAACATACTCGTTTTCCTGGCACTATAGTGCCCTAAGGGTGCCCCCACCCTCAGGGTCCCCCTCCCGCCCGGCTCTGGAAAGGGGAAAAGGGTTAAAACTTACCTTTTTCCAGCGCTGGGCGGGGAGCTCTCCTCCTCCGATCCTCCTCCTCCTCCCCGTCGGCTGAATGCGCACGCGCCGAAAGAGCTGCGCGCGCCTTCAGCCGGTCGCATAGGAAAGCATTATCAATGCTTTCCTATGGACGCTGGCGTGCTCTCACTGTGAAAATCACAGTGAGAAGCACGCAAGAGCCTCTAGCGGCTGTCAATGAGACAGCCACTAGAGGATTCTCTGAAACTGCTATGTTTATAAAATAATGGGTTAACCCTAGCTGGACCTGGCACCCAGACCACTTCTTTAAGATGAAGTGGTCTGGGTGCCTAGAGTGGTCCTTTAAGAATACTTGCTATGGAAGGAGATAACAGATAAGTTCTCTGTCGCACACTGCGATAAAAACATTTTCAAGATTTGATGATAAATCTTGCATAGCGATTTTCTGCTTGACTGCAGTAAAATTTCAATCATTCTGTTGCTTCAAAATTAACCTTTTAGAATCCGTGCTTTTAGATGGAAGGCCCTTAATCTTCACTTCCGGACCTGCTTAATTCTGTAGAATTCCTTCTGACACTGGTATTTCCCAGTTACCTTGGACAGATGTACCAGTTTGCGGTACCCAAATTCTCATTGGTCATAAAGGGATTATCACAATAACTTTTGCTCTCCCTGTCCTTACTCTGTGTAATTCCAGACATGGAAAAACAAACCAGGGGAAAATTCCAGAGAACTGCATAAATATGCAAATATCAGCATCTTCCTGTTCTTCCTGGAAGCCATAGGATCCATCATCAGTGTTCCAAATTTCTCTGAACTTTTTTGAATATTTGAGTTCCTAATTCCCATTCTGAGCTGCTCAGATTCTCTGCCAGTAAGTTGCTGACGCTTTTCATGTGTACCGCTGAAATAACTGCAAGTTTCTATTCTGCCCAATTCGTAATGGTTTGTTCAAATGTGACAGCTGTCCTGCTGTCTGTATCTGGATGGACATTTCTGTGTTCAATTCTCTGTAATTTCAAGAAAGACCATTTTCCTTTAGTGACCATATTCCTTGTAACAGATGTAATTGGAGGAGAGAGTTCTCAAATAAACGGCAGTTGTGCAAGAGCCACATATTCCAAGGGCAGGAAAAGCTTTTGACATTTATGCCCCACTTTCTTCTATGTTTCCATGTCTGAATTTTTAAATTGCTACTTTATTTTTAGTTCTCACCTTTGATTGGAGCGGCTTCTGTGGCTTTCCTGTTCTTTTGGACCCAGCAACCAGTTGGTCTTTTTTTTCGGCATCGGTTTTGATCATACTCCATTTTGTTATGTTTTCCTTACTTACCAAATTTTAACTAATTTCCCATTGCATAGTGTGCACATACATAGCTTTGTCTAGATCAGACCTGCACAACCTTCGCCCCGCCCCCACAGATGTTTTTGAACTACAGTGCCTATGATTCTTTTACTAAAACAGATAGCCAATGCCCATGTTTTTTTCATGGCTGATAGCCAGGGGGCCATGGGAGTTGAAGTTTAAAACATCTGGGGGGACTCCGGTTGTGAAGGCCTGGTCCAGATCCTTTTCCAGTTGTTTGGAAATTTGGCTTGAAGCAGATACATTCTCACCTTGGCCCAGTGTTTTACCCAAAGCTTGCTTCGAAATACTGCAACTAGAACAAAGCAGATGTGTCAAATTTCATGCTGATTTGGGTTTAGGCACCTCAGTCTTTACTTAAGACTCTTATGTGTCTCTCTTTAGATTTTGCAGAGCATCTCCATCGCTTTCTACAACTCGTACCTTAAAACCCAAAATAAAAATATATATTTTCCCCTTTGAAATCATCCACTTTTCTGAGGGATCAAAGGTTACAAGCTCCAAATATAGTCAAGATCTTTGCGACTATCGGCCAAATAGTATCCAAATTCTGCATATTTCACCCATAAGCAAAAGCGCAAGCCTCCACCAACCCCTCTCACCTGATGTAGGACATATTTTATTTATCTATCTAATGTCTTTAGGTATAGATAGATAGATAGATAGATAGATACCTCTACCTGTCTAACCTGTTAACAGCAATTTCCAAACTGAACCACTAGCTACCTTTAAAAGGTTCCAACTAGCTTCCAGGCTAAAACTCGAGCATATTTATTTACTAAACCATAAACCAAGGAATTAACCAGGAAACTTAAAAACATAGGACACTATATAGTTATAGATACAGCAATCCCAGACGATTGTTCAACCTCAGTGAGGTATAGCCAATGTCTCTCTAGGCACCGTGAGCAAGGGATCCACGTCTGAATTACCCTTTAACCCCTTAAGGACCAAACTTCTGGAATAAAAGGGAATCGTGACATGTCACACATGTCGTGTCCTTAAGGGGTTAAACTTAAGTAAATGACAACAAAAACAAGGCCAGGAACTTATGTTTGTAATAGACATTTTCACTTACGCATGGCACAATTATATGGTGTAGAGACTCCTTTATTCATTACGAACACAGCCCCAGAACTGCCTTTTCCAACATGCTTCACCTCAATTTTCTCAATGCGGGGATGCAGAGATAACTGTCTCTCTTTCTCTCTATTAAACAATTCAGTGCGCATCCGGGAGATCTCTTCATTTGTGAGTCGTGTTGCTGGAACGGTTGAGTAAAACCCTGGAAAAACAGTATTTAGGGTTAGTCGTATAACATAGTACACCCACAAAAATAAATACATACATGTATCATGTCAGTCTTACTCAATTTCAGTATAAATTTAAACTAGTACTAGTACTAGTAAACAAGAGGCATTCCACCTATAAACAATAACTGATACAGCATCTACCTAAGGTGAACACGTTCTTGGGTAACATTTAGACATAATTTGCTATAAAGCAAGGAAAGCGGTTTTATTCTAAGCTCAATGGCAGGTGGTCCATTCTGTAGAACACAGTGGAATGCATTCAATAAACAGATACTAAATATGTAAAACAAAACTCATGTTAAGTGCCAGACATTAGGGTTGCAGTCCATTATTGTCCCATTAAAGCAAACAAAACAATGTCATCTTTCACTTCAAATACATTTCTACCAATTGGGGATTAACGGCACCCATATACCTGGCAACAGTAAGTAGATGGGGAAACAGTACCCACACTAATAGGTAACTGTAACCAAAAAGAACTGCATCCACACCAAGGAGAGACAGTAACCAGGGAAGACTGCATCCACACCAAGGAGTGACAGTAACCGGGGAAGACTGCATCCACACCAAGGAGAGACAGTAACCATGGAAGACTGCATCCACACCAAGGAGTGACAGTAACCATGGAAGACTGCATCCACACCATGGAGTGACAGTAACCGGGGAAGACTGCATCCACACCATGGAGTGACAGTAACCGGGGAAGACTGCATCCACACCAAGGAGTGACAGTAACCGGGGAAGACTGCATCCACACCAAGGAGTGACAGTAACCGGGGAAGACTGCATCCACACCAAGGAGTGACAGTAACCGGGGAAGACTGCATCCACACCAAGGAGTGACAGTAACCGGGGAAGACTGCATCCACACCAAGGAGTGACAGTAACCGGGCAAGACTGCATCCACACCAAGGAGTGACAGTAACCGGGGAAGACTGCATCCACACCAAGGAGAGACAGTAACCAGGGAAGACTGCATCCACACCAAGGAGAGACAGTAACCAGGGAAGACTGCATCCACACCAAGGAGTGACAGTAACCAGGGAAGACTGCATCCACACCAAGGAGAGACAGTAACCAGGGAAGACTGCATCCACACCAAGGAGAGACAGTAACCAGGGAAGACTGCATCCACACCAAGGAGTGACAGTAACCAGGGAAGACTGCATCCACACCAAGGAGAGACAGTAACCGGGGAAGACTGCATCCACACCAAGGAGTGACAGTAACCGGGGAAGACTGCATCCACACCAAGGAGTGACAGTAACCGGGGAAGACTGCATCCACACCACGGAGTGACAGTAACCGGGGAAGACTGCATCCACACCAAGGAGTGACAGTAACCGGGGAAGACTGCATCCACACCAAGGAGAGACAGTAACCAGGGAAGACTGCATCCACACCAAGGAGTGACAGTAACCGGGGAAGACTGCATCCACACCAAGGAGTGACAGTAACCGGGGAAGACTGCATCCACACCAAGGAGTGACAGTAACCAGAGAAGACTGCATCCACACCAAGGAGTGACAGTAACCGGGGAAGACTGCATCCACACAGAGGGATGACAGTAACTGTGGAGATTGTATCCACACTAATGGGATTGTGTCCATAATGAGTTGTGACAGTAACTAGGGCAGACTGCATCCACACCTAAAGCTACACGGACAGAACCCTTATGGAATATTCATATTGACTGTGTTGAAATCCCAATGAAATTCCAACCCATTTAAGAGATATATTGAGACAAAGTGGGGACTACTTTGTGTCTGTATATTTCCTACGTCTGACACTTCTAAACACTGGGTGGACATTGCCATGTAGAAGTGGTAATCCCCCTAAGCCGTCACCAGTGATGACTACATGGAATTGGCTTTATCCATCACAGTAGCAATGTCACTATTTGAGGTCTTTGCAAATGACGCAAAGTCCCCAGACAGTGACAGTGCCACTTTAACCCCTTAACGGCGTTCTATGCCGTTAAGCTATTTAAATAGCTTTAAAGCCGTTGTGGCGGCATAGAACGCCATAACGGCTTAAGCCCCCAGGTGAGGCGCGATTTACTTACCTCCGTCGCGATCCTCTTCAGGAGGACTGCCTGACAGCCCAGGAAGCCCTCCCCTGGCAAATCAGGCACCCGGGGGCCATGTGATCGCTCTCAAAGAGCAATCACATGGCCACCTATAGCTGGCTGTGGATCTGCCAGCAGGGGAACTGTCTGAAATGTCAGACAGTCCCCCTGCTGGTGGGAAGAATAATAAAAATATTAGACAAATTAAAAAAAAAAAAAAAAAATATATATAACACGTCATACGTAGTGTATTTTTATGTTAATATAAGCACATATATTAGTATTAAAATACACTTAGAATGACGTTACATATATAAGAGATATATATATATATATATATACACACACACACACACACACACACGTATAATTACAAGAATAAATACAATAAAAATATTTTTAAAAATTTAAATATATACATATGTAATTTCATTCTAACTGTATTTTGTTTATATATATATATATATATATATATATATATATATATATATATATATATATACACACACATACATACATATATATTCTATATATAAAATACAAATAACCGCAAATAAATATATATTTACATAAATGATGACATAAGTGTACACGTAGAATTTAAATACATATATATGTGTATATATTAAAATTCTACATGTATATTTAAGTAATCTTTTAACATAATTATGTGATTTAATTAATTAAAATTTGATTGACATGCCTGACAACCCAGGCAGAAAGTGCAGAGAATGTATTTTGCAAGCACCATATTTAACCCTGTAACTTTCCAAGACACCATAAAACCTGTACATGGGGGTACTGTTTTACTCTGGAGACTTTGCTGAACACAATAATTAGGGTTTCAAAATGATAAATTGTATTACAATGATGATGATATTTTCAGTAAAATTGAAGTTTTTTGCATTTTTCACACACGAACGTCACTTTTACTGACAATATTATTTTTGTAATATGTTTTACGGTTTAAAAAAAAAAAAAAAACTTATGTTTGTGTTCAGTTAAGTTTCCCAAGTATAACAGTACCCCCATGTACAGATTTTATGGTGTTTTGAAAAGTTAGAGAGTCAAATATAATGCTTGCATTTCATTTTTCTCACATTGAGATTTGCCAGTTTGGTAATGTTGCCTTTGAGACCGTATGGTAGCCCAGGAATGAGAATTAATCGCATGATTGCATACCATTTGCAAAAGTAGACAACCTAAGGTATTGCAAATGTCCAGTCATTTTTAGTAGCCACAAACACTGGAAAAAACTGAAAAATGGAATGTGCTATATTTGGCCCTGTAACTTTCCAAAACACCATAAAACCTGCTAATGGGGGGTTGTGCATTTTATTGCAGTAACAACGAATAGTATCATGACCTTTACCGCTAAAATGTCAGACGGAACTACAATTTTTTTTTCAAATCTTAATTTCTCACCGTTTTTTATTTTTTTATTTTATTCATAATAAGTTATGTTCCATATATGAATAGTTCATAAGAAATTAAAGCCCTGTTTCTCCTGAACAAAATGATATATAATAAGTGCGGGTGCACTTAATATGAAAGAGGTGAATTACGGTTGAACAGACATAGCGCAAATTCTAGGTTTTGTTTTGATCAGATGGTGTACAATTGACTCCGTCCTGAAGGGGTTAAGGGTGACAGTAACCAGGGAGAGACTGTGTCTACACTGAAGGGGGCAGTAACTGGGGGAGACTGCGTCCACACTGAGGGGTGACAGTAAGAGGGTGACTGCGTCCACGATGAGGGATGACAGTAAGAGGGAGACTGCGTCCGCGCTGACGGGTGACAGTAAGAGGGTGACTGCGTCCGCGCTGAGGGGTGACAGTAAGAGGGTGACTGCGTCCGCGCTGAGGGGTGACAGTAAGAGGGTGACTGCGTCCGCGCTGAGGGGTGACAGTAAGAGGGTGA
Organism: Pelobates cultripes; assembly: GCA_933207985.1. Classification (NCBI taxonomy): domain Eukaryota; kingdom Metazoa; phylum Chordata; class Amphibia; order Anura; family Pelobatidae; genus Pelobates; species Pelobates cultripes. Next base: position 33,026,024 of record OW240912.1, on the reverse strand, counting down.
CTGCGTCCGCGCTGAGGGGTGACAGTAAGAGGGAGACTGCGTCCGCACTGAGGGGTGACAGTAAGAGGGAGACTGCGTCCGCGCTGAGGGGGTGACAGTGAGGGGTGACAGTGAGGGGTGACTGCGTCCTCACTGAGGGGTGACAGTAAGAGGGTGACTGCGTCCGCGCTGAGGGGTGACAGTAAGAG
>OW240912.1:33008270-33025736 GCA_933207985.1 Pelobates cultripes | reverse complement strand
GGGTGACTGCGTCCGCGCAGACGGGTGACAGTAAGAGGGTGACTGCGTCCGCGCAGACGGGTGACAGTAAGAGGGTGACTGCGTCCGTGCTGAGGGGTGACAGTAAGAGGGAGACTGCGTCCGCGCTGAGGGGGTGACAGTGAGGGGTGACTGCGTCCGCGCTGAGGGGTGACAGTAAGAGGGAGACTGCGTCCGCGCTGAGGGGTGACAGTAAGAGGGAGACTGCGTCCGCGCTGAGGGGTGACAGTAAGAGGGTGACTGCGTCCGCGCTGGGGGGTGACAGTAAGAGGGTGACTGCGTCCGCGCTGGGGGGTGACAGTAAGAGGGTGACTGCGTCCGCGCTGAGGGGTGACAGTAAGAGGGTGACTACGTCCGCGCTGGGGGGTGACAGTGAGAGGGTGACTGCGTCCGCAGTGAGGGGTGACAGTAAGAGGGTGACTGGATGCTGGGTATACTGTTCCTTATTAAGTATAGATGTGGCTGTCAGACCTTGCAAGGTTTATACAGATGACAGAATTAACATGTGTGAACCCCAACTTACTGCCCCGCACCGCCCGCAGCACACAGCTCCCCGCTTTCACCGGACTCAGCCACATCTTAACTCAGCCAGGCAAAGTGACATTCACCAGCGTGCTGCCCACCGGCCGGGTCCGTGCACAAATCATTCCCCAGCAGAAGGAAACAAAAACCCATTTTTTAACGTTCCGTGCGAACATTCTGTTCAATGCCCACCAGAGGGCGCTCCCCACTTACAATTCACAATCGAGAAACTGCACGACACCAGCACGTATAACAGGCCGACATGTTTCTTACTGGCAAAACTACTGACAACGTGTGCTGTTCAATATTTGTTCCTCCACAATAAAAAGAATACAGCTATTTCACGTTACCATATATTTATAATTAAAAAATAAAAATAGATGGCTACATCACATGCTTGTATTCACATTATAAGTATGCACTGTCAGAGGTTTAGGGATGTTATAATACCTCTACATAGCTCACAAGTGTCCCTGTTTGAGAGAGACAGTCCCTATTCTGCACACAAATCCCCCTGTGCCTCTCAACCCCCGTGCCTCCTCAACCCCCTCAAACCTCCCCTGTGCCTCTCAAACCCCCTGTCCCTCAAACCCCTCCTCAAACCCCCTGCCTCTCAAACCCCCTGTGCCTCTCAAATCCCCCTGTCCCTCCCAACCCCCAGTGCCTCTCAAAACCCCCTGTGCCTTTTTTCTCGGAGCTACACAGGGCCCACCTCCAAATCCCGCTGAAAGGTATAGACACACAGACACAAACACACGCACTGATACAAAAGAACACAGATACACACACACAAAGATACACACGTACTGGCACACACATATACATACTAACGCATACACATACTGAAACAAACGTACACACATATACAGACACACAGACATACATAGTGACACACAGACACATACTATTGTTATTATTATTATTACTGGTATTTATATAGCGCCAGCATATTCCATAGCGCTTTACAATATTATGAGAGGGGGGATTTAACTATAAATAGGACGATTACAAGAAAACTTACAGGAACGATATGTTGACGAGGACCCTGCTAAAACGAGCTTACAGTCTATAGGAGGTGGGGTATAAAACACAATAGGACAGGAAATATCAATCAAATAAGGTGGAAGTGAAGCAGAGCTGGGGGAGAGAGTAGAGTGCTGACCTTTAGGAGAGAGCAAGAGACAGTTATGTAAGGTAGAGGTTACTCTGGGAGGCCATAAGCTTTCCTAAAGAGATGGGTTTTGAGGTACTTTTTAAATTATTGAAGAGAGTCTGATGGCGGTAGGCAGGCTATTCCATAGGACGGGAGCCATCGGCAAGAAGTCCTGCAAGCATGAGTTGGCCGTATGGGTGCGAGCAGCGGACAGAAGAAGGTCACGGGCAGAGTGGAGAGACTGAGAAGGGGCATACCTATGGATCTGTGAAGAGCTATAAGAGGGGTTAGAATTGTTCAGTGCTTTATAGGTATGGGATAGCACTTTGAATTGACTCCTATAGGATACAGGAAGCCAATGTAAGGACTGACAGAGGGATGAGGTGTGAGAAGACCGACTAGAGAGGAAAATCAGTCTGGCGGCAGCATTTATTAGAGACTGTAGCGAGGCAATACGACTTGTGGGAAGACCAATTAGGAGAGAGTTACAATAATCCATGCGATAGATTACTAGAGAACAGACAAGCTGCTTAGTAGCATCTTGTGTAAGAAAAGGGCTGATGCAGGCTATGTTTTTAAGATGGAATCTACAGGATTTGGTAACAGACTGAATGTGAGGATCAAACGTGAAGCCAGAATCAAGTATAATGCCAAGACAGCGTCCTTGCAAAGACAGACTGATGTGGGTTCCACTCACTTGAAGGCAGAGCAAAAGAGGGGGATCAGTATTAGGAGTAGGAAAGAGAAGGAGTTCAGGAGAGATTGAGCTTCAGAAAGCGGGAGGACATCCAATCATAGATGGAAGAAAAGCAAACAGTAACACGTTGCAGGACGGCAGGGAAGAGGTCTGGGGAGGAGAGGTATATCTAAGTGTCATCAGCGTACAGGTGGTATTGGAATCCAAATGAGGTAATAAGTTTACCAAGAGAGGCAGTATCAAGAGAAAATAGAATACATACAAAGATATCTCTAATGAGACAGAGAGGGGTATTTTTTATATACACCCCTATATATTTATTAACCCTTAATAGCTTAATAGCTGCCGCCCATCCTATGTGTTCCCTATTAAGGGTTAATAAGTATATAGGGGTGTATATAAAAAATACCCCTCTCTGTCTCATTAGAGATATCTTTACCAGAAGCTCAAGGAAGCAAGGTGAAGGGTCAGTGTAGGACCCGCTTAGGGGGCTCTGCCTTGACGTTGGCAGGTGGGCATTCCCTCCAATGGCCATTGAAGCAACTAAATGACCTCCATTTGTTTAAATATACATAGGGATTTTTGTGTAATTTTTAAAACTTGGGAAGGTTTTTAGAATATCTGGCAGCTTTTTATTATTTTTTGATATCAAGTGCATTGTAGCACTGGTTTCTCACTGTTTGAGTTTAGTTTACTTTATTGCGCTCTCTTATCCTTTTTAATAAATGCTTCATGTTGTTTCCCTAAATTCAACTGAAAATGCAACTTATAATGATTTAAACCCTCGAATAGAATTCTTCACAACAGCACAGATATGCCAAACAGGTGTTGTCTCAAGCACGCCTGATGCAACCAATCCAGAGCTTTAGCTGAATTTGCAAAAACATCATGCAGAGAAATTCAACTTAGACCTGAAGACTGCGAGAGTAGTATCTATCCATAAAAGTATTGATATTATTGCTCCCTGTATTGTCAAAAATCTTGGAAAAAATGTGTTCACATGCAACTATGTGAGTATTATCAACAATCTAACTATCTGACCTCTGTTGAATCAGTTTTTCAGCCATATCACTCAACTATAACTGCCCTCTTAAAAGTTTGCAACAACATCCAAACTAGCATGGAACTAAGAGACCTAAGTGGAGCTATTCCTTGATTTTGCTAAAGCATTTGACACAGTATTTCATTGCATGCTATTGCAAAAACTTAAAAACTTAGGCACTGGTGATCATCCGCTAACCTGGTTTCAGTCGTATGCATTAGTCGATTGCAATATGTCTCCATTTCTGACAGCGACTCCCTGGCCACATCCCTCTCTGGCCTCTTCCTGTTCCCTGTGTCTAGTGCCAGTGTGTTTGTAGTGTCAGTGTTTGTGAATTTAAGAGAATGTCTACGTTTCACAATTGTGTGTGTGCATTTTTCAAAGTAGGTGAGTACCTGTGGTGAATGTCAGTTTCTGTGTGTGTAAATAATAGAAAATTAATTCATACTTAACGATATAGGCCATGGCAGCACTACATCTGGGTATAGCTCCTCCCACTCTCAGATTGGACAGGAAGACCTCCTAATTAAACGAATAAAAGAGAGATCCTACCCCTAAGTCCCCAGTGTTAGTCCCTAGCCACAAACAAACAAAAAGGGCGGGATTGTAGTGCTGCCATGGCCTATATCCGGGAAAAAAAAATATCGGTAAGTATGAATTCATTTTCTATTTTCCCTGACATATGCATGGCACCACTACAGCTGGGTAATATCCAAGCTAAAAACAAAAAGGGAAAACAATATAAAACCAGTCAATTTTTTTGAATGCAAAAGAAAACTTTATTATAAAGCTGAAGCCAGAACACTTCTCCCGAAGGAAGAACTGGAAGATCTGCCAACATCCAATCGGTAGTGAAGGATAAACGTATTAAAGGACCTCCAGGTTGCTGCTGAACAGATTCAGTCAGGAGAAACATTGGCTGCAGCTGCACAAGAAGAGGCTAACGCTATAGTAGAGTGAGCCTGAAGACCCAACGGGATAGGTACTCCAGATGCCTGGTAAGCCTGGGAGATAGCTGACACAATCCAACGCCCGATGGAAGAGGAGGACGCTGCTTATCCCAACTTGTGACCGGATGGAATAACAAAAAGTCTGGAGGATTTCCTGATAGCAGAAGTACGTTGTACGTAAGAGGATAAACAATGCAACAAATCCAGGCAATGCCATTTTTCCTCTGTTTCTGTTGCAGGATTGTAAAAAAAGGCAGGAAGTACAATGTATTGATTTACGTGGAAGGAAGAAACGACTTTAGGACGAAAGCCTGGAATAGTCCTTAAAATGACTCAATCGTTTTGAAAAATCAGAAAAGGAGGCTCACACGAGAGTGCTTGAAGCTCCGAAATCCTTCGCCATGAAGTAAGGGCCACTAAAAGAACTGTTTTTAAAGTCAATGTAGACATCGAAATCTCTTCCAGGGGTTCAAAGGGAGGAATAAATAGAGCCTGAAGAACCAGAGGCAGATCCCAGGGTGGAGAAGAGGATTAAATTGGGAGACGAATCTTTAGAATTGTTTGGAAAAATCTGCTAATATCCAGATCGAAGGCCAGCTTTGTGTCTAAAAGAATGGAGAGCGGAAATCTGGACTCTTAAAGAACTCACACTTAAACCTTCCATCTTGTAGGAACTGCAGAATGTTGCCCATATTTGGGGTTTCAAAGGGAACTTCATGACAAGTACACCATTCACTGAAAATGCCCCATATCCGATGATAAGCAGATGAAGTGGACTTCTTTCTTGCTTTCAGAAGGGTATCCGTGACCAAGGCCGAAAACTCCTTACCTAACAGTCGTTGCCTCTCAATTTCCATGCCATCAATTTCAACAATTGGGGTGTAGGATGGAATTCCGGACCTTGATGAAGGAGCTGAGGATGGCCTGATAGATCCAAAGGAGGTTCCTGAGATAGCTTCTGCAGAAGCAGAAACCAAGGACATCTTGGCCAAAGGGGAATGATGGCAATGACGATCACTGGCTCTTGTTGAATCCTCTTTAATAGAGGAAAAATCAGAGGTGTTGGAGCAAACACTTATCCCTGGACGAACCTCCACTCACAGGACAGGGCATCCCTGTCTTCCGCCAAAGGGTCAGAGAACTGCGAATAGAACCATGTCACTTTCTTGTTCAGGTGAGTAGCCATGAGGTCCACTTGAGGGAGTCCCCACTGTAGAACGATGCTGTGGAAAACCTCAGCAGAGAGGGACCATTCTGTTGGATCCAGGGAAACTCTTCTTAGGAAAGTCTGCAACTTGATTCATCTTCCCTGGAAGATAAACTGCCTTCAATCCTTCCAGGTTCAATTCTGCCCAGGCCATAAGGAGGGAAAGAATCTTCATCAACTGTTTGCTTCTTGTTCCCTCTTGATGATTGAGATAAGCCACCACCAAAGTATTTTCCACCCTGATCTTCACCCATTGCTGTTTCAGGGAGGAAAATCGTAGAAGGGCTTGGAATACTGCTTTCATTTCCAGGATATTCGAGGGAAGATGAAACTGCCCGTGGTTCCAAAGGCCTTGGATGTGCAGAGAATCCAAATGTACTCCCCAACCAGTCTGACAGGCATCTGTAGTTATTGTGACCCAATGAATGTGACCCAGAGGGAAACCGAGGAAAAGATTTTGATATTTTAACCACCAGGCAAGCTCTTTTTTCACCTTGGAGGAAATTAAGATCTGTTGGTTCAGATCTTGGTTTAAATATTGTAGAAGGAATTCTGACTGAGGAATCCTCATGTGCCACTGAGCCCATCTTGTGAGGCCTATTGTTGAGGATAGACTTCCCAAAAGGCTCATAAATTATCTGGCTGTCACTGACTTGACTGTCAGAAGATGGAGGATTTTCTGTTGGATCCTTTGGCCCCTTTCCCTTGACAGGGAGACTGTTGCTTTGACTGTATCGAAACTTGCTCCCAGATAGATGATGTTCTGGGTAGGAAGAGGCTGACTCTTTTTGTAGTTGATGACCCATCCAAATATTTGAAGAAGATGGAGAACTCTGTCTTGGTGAGAAACAAGGAGATTCCTGCTGTGTGAAAGAACCAGGATATCGTCTAGGTCGTGGGTCGTCAGCCTGGTCCCTACCGCCCTCCATATGCGGCAAACCGCCGGGGCCGCATATGGAGGGGTCCATCGGGAGGCCCATGCTGTCAGGGTCACCCGATGGATGTGGATTGTAAGGGGGCCCGGTCAGCGCTGGGCGCTTTAACAGCACAACCGGGCCCCCTGTGATTACATCACACTGCACGTCACTCCTCCCAGCTAACACTGAGAGCCGCGCGGGAGGAAGACCAGGGAGTCAGAGTTGGAAATCTGACTCCCATCCACCTGAGCCACCACTGGACCTCAGGGAAAGTCACCCTCCTGCACCTAAAAGAAAGGAAACAGGAAGGTGACAAATATTTTGTGTGTGTTTATTTGTGTATGTGTCTTGGTATGTATGTCTTGTGTGTGTCTGTCTGTATGTATGTGTCTGTATGTGTGTGTATGTATGTGTGTCTTATGTATGTGTCTTTGTATGTATGTGTGTATCTTTGTATGTGTCTTGTGTGTGTGTGTGTGTGTGTGTGTGTCTGTCTGTATATATGTGTGTATGTATGTGTGTCTTGTCTTTGTATGTATGTGTTGTGTGTATGTGTCTTTGTATGTATGTCTTATGTGTGTGTCTTTGTATGTGTGTGTCTGTATGCATGTCTGTATGCATGTCTGTGTGTGGGTGTGTCTGTATGTATGTGAGTGCCTGTCTGTATGTATGTGTGTGCCTGTCTGTTTGTATGTATGTGTGTCTTGTGTGTGTGTCTGTATGTATGTATGTGTGCCTGTCTGTTATAGTGGGCAATAGTAAGTAATAGTAAATGGGATACCTAGCTCAGCCTTCCTACTGGGCATTGATATAAGGTGGGGAGGGGAATTGAGGAGGGAAAGGAGGGGAGCTGATGCACAGATGAGAAATCATATTATGCGCAAACAGAGAAGTCGTCTGAATATCACCAAAAGAGGAGACCTTTGTTTGTTCCTTACGAAAATCGAACCAGATATCAAATATTTAGTCTTGCAGCATCAACCTCAAGGATCTTATCAATCACTAGTAAAGGTAATTTCAATTTACTTTATTGTTTTCTCATTAAACTTTATAAAGTTAAAAACATTATAAACATGCATTAAGTAGAAATAAAAAGATAAATGTACGTTTCTAAAAAATATTCCGCACTTGCGCGAAAACTGGTGGGCGGTAAGGAAATTTTTTCAACCAAAGATGCATTAGTGGGCGGTAGGTAGAAAAAGGTTGACTACCACTGGTCTAGGTAATGCAGCATAACTCCCCGGTCGCTAAGGGGAGAGTCCATCAGGGGGTCGCCCTTGGTGAGGCGCCGGATCCTGAGGCTTCCATGGAGAGAGAGGCTGAACTCCCCGTGGGCAGGGGTAAATTAAAACCCAAGTAAGTCACAAAATAAAAACGGAGGTGCAATAAAACGTGAGTGGACAGGAAAAAAAGACTGGGTACTTAGGGGTAGGATCTCTCTTTTATTCGTTTAATTAGGAGGTGTCCATACTTGCATCTCTCCCTAATTTCCCATCACCAATTCTATTTTATCCTGTATCCCATTAGTCTCTCCTTGTATCAACACATTCCAAACTGTGTCTCCTCCTACTTCTAGCCCAGCTGTCTCTCTCATTTATCCCATCTCCCCAATTTATAACCACTGTTGTATTCCCATTATCCCCCTGTACTTCCCCCAGTTCTAATCTCTGTTGTTTCTCTATTCCCTCCCCCTCTCTTCCACAAGTATTACCTCTTTTGTATCTCCATTATCGCCCTGTCCCTCCTCCATTTCTAACCTCTATTAGCCACATGACACCCAGTTCATCATCAAAGTCCTTCTGTCACACTGTATCACAATCTCTATTTCCCTCAGTGTGCTTTCCTCTCACCCAAATTGTGTCCATATTATAAACTTACTATTTTGTGCTGGACAGGAGTGTTAGGTGTTGATCTTCCTGTGCACTCCCTCGCAGAGCTCTTCAGTGGCAGGCAGCCATTCTCTGTGTGGGAGTAGAGAGACAGCATAAATCCGCCTCCCATGACTCACTCTGCACCGGGAAACTCCTGCAGGCAGTGTGAAGTCAGAAATCCCCTGTGTGCACTCTCTGTCTCTGACTCTAACAGCAGGGAAGACCCTGCAGGGAGAGCTCAGCTAGTCTTCCATCTCCTGGCACCTTGCAATCCCTAAAACAGCCTGCCTGTCAGTAGAACTTACGAGCTGTGTTGGCCCCATGGTGCCCTGTGCACAGCTTGCACATCCCTAAGGCCGGCCCTGCCTGCCCGGTGTCCGGAACTGCATGTCCCGGGCGTCAGCCGATAGGAATTACGCACCCCTGGAACCGGCGTTCCTGCTGTAGAAAAAGTGCAGGAACGCTGTTCCCACTCGTTCCTGCAGGACCCGAGCCCTGCACTGTGTCCTTTGTGGGTACAGGGTATGTGTGTAATGTGGCTGTGTGGGGTTAAATGTTAGTGTGCTCTCCTGTCTTGATAATGCTTGCAATCAACTAGCCTGTACAGCACCACCTTTTAGTTGCAAGGATCTGGCAACAGCTATATGCACTAACTGAATAGCAAAGCTTCCTAATTTGCATAGTCAGGCCCACAACTTTATGTTGTTATGTTATTTTAAATTCCTGTATGTTTTCTGATATGATTTGGTTAATTGTATTTTATTGAGTTTGTCACAGCAAGGTTGTTGTAGCAAACATATGGGCTAGTCCAAAGTAAAATAAAGTATTCTATGTCAGTTTCAATTGGAACTTTGTATCCTGTGTGGATTTTTAGGGATCCCAGTAACAGAGTCTTCGGACAGGTTGGCTGGTTGAATGACCTGAGTACCTTTGAAAAGGCAATAGAAATCACATTGCAGGCAGACGTGGATATCTGCCTAGAAGAAGGGCTGCAGCAGAATAGTCGAATGGGTCGATACCTGCCTGGAAGAAGGGTTGAAGCAGAATAGGCAGATGGTACGATACCTGCCTGGAAGGAGATCTGCAGCCTGGTCAGGTGAAAAAGCTCCAGAGATACTCCAGTCAAGCATCAGCGACTGGGGTTGAAGCGTTCCAGGCTCCATCCCCAACGGCTAGGAATCGGATTGGGCGGAGGTACAGGAGCTCCGACACACTGCCAAAGCCCCACGCTAAGACAGCTCCATATTTCTACCCTTGTGTTTAAGAGCTTTTATAGCAAACTTCCAACCCTATCTGAGTAGAATGCTCTCACCAGCCATTCCCATCTCTTATAATCTCAGATCCAGTACATGTGCATTCCACGAGGCAAACAAGGCATTTGCCTTGGGCGGCAATTTCCAGGGGATGGCAAAAAAAACGCCGCCCCCAAATGCCCAGGCAAATACCTTGTTTGCCTTGTTTTATGGGAGCCCAAGAGCTGGCTGGCCACCTTTGTGGTGGACTGTGGTTTCCTGGGCGGGTGGAGAGGGAGCACTTTCCCCTGAGCTCTCCTTCCTGCCCAGCAGCTCCACTGGACCGCAGGTGAGAAATCCACCCAGCTATGCCAAACGTAGGGAGGCTGGGTGGATTTAAATGTAAAAAATAATAATAATTGTGAGTGTGGGGAAATGTGTGTGTTAGTGAATGTGAGTGTGAGTGAATGTGTGTGTCAGTGAATGTGAGTGAGTGTGTGTGTGTGTCTGTCAGTGAGTGTGTGTGTTAGTGAATGTGAGTGTGAGTGAATGTGTGTGTCATTGAATGTGAGTGAGTGTGTGTGTGTGTGTGTCTGTCAGTGAGTGTGCGTGTTTCAGTGAATGTGTGTGTGTGTGTGTCTGTCTGTCAGTGAATGTGTGTGTGTGTGTCTGTCAGTGAGTGTGTGTGTTTCAGTGAATGTGTGTGTCAGTGAATTTGGGTGAATGTGTGTGTCAGTGAATGTGTGTGTGTCGGTCAGTCAGTGTGTATGTGTTGGTCAGTCAGTGCATGCGTCTGTCAGTCAGTGCATGCGTCTTTCAGTGAGAGTGTGCGTCTGTCAGTGAGTGTGTGTCCAAGTAAGTGTATGTCTGTCTATCAGTGTGTCAAGTCAGTGAGTGTGTGTATGTCATTGTTTGTCAGTGTATATGAGAGTGTGTGTCTGTCAATGGGTGTATGCATCTATCGGTGAGTGTGTGCGTCTGTCAGTGAGTGTGCGTCTGTCAGTCAAAGTACGGCCTTGACAGGAAGTGGTAGGGAAAATTTAACTTGTGGGGGTGCCCGAGCACCGTCCTGCCTAGGGCAGCACAAAACCTAAATACACCACTGAGTATACCGCATTACAAATAAAGTAGCTCAATCCTCATTTGCCTTCAGAGCACCGCAAATATGGAAGAACCTCACGGACACAATTAAATTTTCCACCACACTAAAATCCACACTAAAAGAAAACCCTGTCAACATATCTCAGTACAGAATGCACCTGTAATGATGGATGATTATATTTTACCTGGTCTGTGTTAAATGTAGATGTGTATTTTTATTATTACTTTGTATTTTTAATATTATACTGTACACTATTGCAACAATGCAATGTTTGTGGGCCCAGGACATAATTAAAAACAAGAGAAATCTAAATGTATCCTTCGTGGTAAAATATGTTATAAATAAATTAGTTACACCAAGTGTGCATAAGCTGGAACACTTGAAATACCTGAATTGGTTAAGGGTTTGTTGAGTGTCACGTTTGACTGAATGTTAGAGATCATCGCCCTTCACAAACAAAGAACAGAATAGAAAAATAGCGAAGTCACTGAATGTTCCTAGAGACACCATTGGAAGCATAGGTTGAAAGTTAAAAGTTGAAATAACGGGGGCGTGTCCTGGAATCTGAACAGAACAGCCGCATGTTTTAGTCACTCCGCACTAAACAGGCAATAAAACTGAAATTAGTCTTTCACAAGCTTGGACAACAGGCCATATCTCAACCCAAACGCAAGAGACACACTGACAGGACTGTGAAAAAAATGTTTTTGCTTTCAGAGCAGATCAGAACAATGCAATGTCTACTAAACTACTTAACAACCTGCAAACAGCCATCTGAGACCTTAAAAAATACCTCCAGGATCTTGGCACGAGGACCTCCACAGTGGAAGCTAAAATGGCAGAATTCGCCAAAGCGCAACGACCTGGCGGGGAAAATTGAAGGCCTCATCCATCTCACGAGTTGAATTATATGAGGCAAAGATGGCTATTCTGGAGAATGGGGGACGCCACAAAAATGTGGCCGCCTTAGGGAGGCGCTAGATCAGAGTGACCGGCAGGAGGTGAGTGTACAGCGCTCCCCCCTGCCAGGCACTCTGTGTAGCATGGCCAAGCAGAGCAGTGCACACTGCGCTACAGGATCTTCTGTTTCCTGTACCTGGCTGGACTGAAAGGAAGTGATCACTGAGGGAGAAACTCCTGTCAGTCCAGTGGGGTACAGGAAACGGAAGTTCCTGTACCACGGCCTGCTCCGCTTGGCCACACTACAAGTAAGATAAGAGACTAATCAGGGACCAAGAGGAGGGAGAAAGAGGGGCACTAAGGGATGGGGTGGGTGGTAAGGAACACTATGGGACAGGGGAAGGGGTGGTAAGGAACACTATGGGATGACGTGGGTGGAAGAACACTATGGGACAGGGGAGGGGGGTAGTAAGGAACACTATGGGACAGGGGAGGGGGGTTGGTAAGGAACACTATGGGATGGGAGTGGTAAGGAACACTATGGGACTGTGGAAGGGGGGAAAGGAACACTATGGGACAGGGGAGGGGGGAAAAGAACACCATGGGGCAGGAGAGGGGTGGAAAGAACACTATGGGGCAGGGGAGGGGGGAAGGAACACTATGGGACAAGGGAGCGGGGGAAAGAAACATATGGGGGAAGAACACATGGTGGGGGGAAGAACACTACGGGACAGGGTAGGGGGGGAACACTTTGGGACAGGGGACTGGGGGAAAAACACTATGATGGAGGGGGGGAAAGAACACTATGGGATGGGTAAAGAACACTATTGGACTGGGGACGGGGAAAAAATTTAAGGGGAGGGGAAAGAACTATAGGGGAGGGGGGAAAGAACACTATAAGGAGGGGGAAGAACACGATGGGGAGGGGTAGAAGAACACTAAAAAAGAGGAAGGGAAGAACACTAGGAGGCTAGAAAACATTAAGGGGGAGCACTAAGGTACAGGGAAGGGAAGGGAAAAGGAACACTGGGGTAGGGAATATTAAGGGCAATGGGGGGCACTAAGAGACAGGTGGGGGGGAGAGGAATACTAATGGACATGGAGGGGAGGAGAGAGGAACACTAAGGGACATGGAGAATGGCACACAGGGGGGCCTAAGTGGGGAGAAAGACACACAGAGGGACATGAGGGGGCAGAAAGACACACAGATGGGCCTGGAGGTGAGAAAGTTCATAGAGGGACTGGGGATGAAAGCGACACACAGAAGGGCTTGTAGAAGAGGAAAAAGAGACGCAGAGAGACTGGGGGAGATAGACGGGCTGGTGGTGAAAGAGAAACACACAAAGGAGCTGGTAAGAGTAAAAGACACAAAGGGGCTGGGCAAGAAGGAGACACGCAAAGGGGCTGGAGGGAGTAAGACACACAAAGGGGTGTTGTAAGACACAATGGAAGGTTAAAAATAAGGGATAAGATAAACTAAAAGGGGTAAGACATTTAGAAAAGGGGATAAGAAACAAAAGACGGGCTAAGAGGCACACAGGTGAAGATGCTTTTGGGTGGGTGGGGGGAGCCAAAATCATCTTTGCCTCTGTACCCAAAAATCCTTGCTCCAGCCCTGGCTCTCAGCATATATTATAGGGCTCCTGTAGACCTTAGCACCGGACTTACCTCAAGACATACTCCTACTAGATAGATAGACCGAATGGCAAGGCCCAAGTTTCTCCCGTCTGAAACAACTCAAGATGTCCTAGTGTGTAAGCACTATTACCACACAAAAGAGGCGTTCCTAAAATCGAGCAGGACCAAAAAGACCTTGCCCGAACCCTTAGGAGGTATTCTTCCATTTGCGGATGTCTCAGCCTCGACTTTGAAGTGCTTGAGGAAGTTCCAAACCATCACGGCAACTCTACACACACACCATCTGGCCTACACACCATCTATACACCAAACACCAGTCAAATTATTGATCAACATGAACTGGAAAACTACATTGATACAGAGACCAGAGGAAGGTACCCACGTGCTGAGGAGCTGGGAAATAGAACAACAGCCAACCCAAGCCACTCACCTAAGCTGGAGAGACTCTCCCCGAACTGGGAAAAAGTGAACTAATGAGCTTCCCAACACTAGAGACTAAAAGGACTTTTGACTGGGAACAGCAAGTATTTCTTACACAACCTTTATGCTGGGTTGTTGCATGTGTAGTAAGGGGTCCATATCTGGCAGAGTAATATGTCACTCCTTCCCCATACCTCTATAACTGTAGTAAAAGTTAATAGTACTGGAGACCTAGTAGAGAGGGTGAAGGGACAAAAAAAATACAAATGTTACTTGGAAAAGCTTTAGCCAGACAGATGTTAGGGCCCGATGTTAATAAGCGTCCCCATGGCCTCTGTTTGAGAGAGAACGTCATCAACCAACCTTGACGCGCATGTGATATGTCGGTATACCTAGATAATTGTATGCTGTTGTGCTAACTTTAATGTCCAATAACTGTTATTAATCTGTTACATTTCATCGAGCCTACAGCATTACTATGTACAACATTTTGGCCAATGATCAGTGTATTTTGTTCTTCTAGGAAGAAGCCACGTTCTTCTGCCACCGATGCATGGCAAAAAAGTACTTAGCCATTAAACTGGCACTTGTGTTTTTCGTTTTTGTTTATGTTATTTAACCATGTAAGTAACTATTCCAAAGTTAATTTCACTGGCCTAGTGGGCGACCAAATAACTACTAGTTCTAATGTGTGCGAACATTGTTTATTCACTATCCAAGGTACAATTACCAATCGCTAGAATTGTCAATGGCTACAACTATGCACAGAGTTTAATATACCCATGGCTGTATGATGTATTAATCTGCTTCACTCTGCAAGATGTATTCTTCATACCATGTCTGATGATGTAACCTGTCACTATTTCATGTAAGTGTGTGCGTCTTCTTTTTGTAATGCATTAATCTGCATCAAACCATATAAAACAATAAAAATTGTTGAGTTGAAGAAACAAAAAGACGTTGAAGGCAGGCCCGGACTGGCCATCGGGCATACCGGGCAAATGCCCGGTGGGCCGCGATGGCCGTGGGGCCGAGGCCAGCAGGGGAGATCACAGAATCTCCCCTGCCAGCCCGTGCAGGGCCGGCGCTACCCGAGCGCCGGCCCTGCTGTGTGCCTCCATGGGCCGGTAGTGAGATCAAAGATCTCCCTCACCGGCCCAGAGGCATGGAAATGCGTCCGCCGGCTGGGTGAGGGAGGGAGGGAGGAGAGAGGACCCGGCGGAGCTCTAACAAGCAGCTCTGCCGGGTCCTCTCGCGGGATTCTGAGCGTTGCCACGGTTACCGTTGCCGCAGCAACGCTCAGATCTCGCGAGAGTGAACTCTAACCTGCAGGTTAGAGTTCACTCTCACCACTGGACCACCAGGGAAGGATGGCAGAACGGATCTCCTCCCAGGATAAAGGTAGAGAAGAAGGGAGGGGGGGAATTTTTTTTTTTTTTTTTTATTAGTAAAAAAAATATATTTAAATTTAAATAAAAAAAATACATTCACTCACAAACACAGCACCCCCCGACACAGCCCCCAGACACAGCACCCCCCCCAGACACACACAGCACCCCCAGACACACACAGCACCCCAGACACAGCACCCAGACACACCACAGCACCCCCTACACAGCCCCCAGACACAGCACCCCCCAGACACACACACAGCACCCCCCAGGACACTACATACAGCACTCCAGACACACACAGCACCTAGACACACACAGCACTCCCCCACACAGCCTCCCTTGTGACACAGTGCCCCCCCAGACACACACAGCACCCCCAGACACACACAGCTTACCCAGACACACACAGTGCACCCAGACACACACAGCACCCCCAACACAGCCTCCAGACACAGCACCCCCAGACACACACTGCACCCCCCAGACACACACTGCAGCACCCAGACACACACTGCAGCACCCAGACACACACAGCACCCCCCAGACACACACTGCACCTAGACACACACAGCGCACCCAGACATACACACCGCACCCAGACACACACAGTGCACCCAGACACACACTGCACCCAGACACACACTGCACCCACAGACACACACAGCACCCCCAGACACACAGCGCACCCAGACTCACACAGCGCCCCCCAGACACACACAGCACCCAGACACACACAGCACACTCCCACACATATACAGCACACACATATATATATATATATATATAAAATAACCCTCAGTGAGTTAACAGACAAAGAAAATCAGAAACCTAGAATGTGACAGCAGATAAAAACACCCTCACACACAGCACCCCTCTTACATACACACACAGCACCCAGACACAGCAACCCCCGACACAGCCCCCAGACACAGCCCCCAGACACAGCACCCCAGACACAGCACCCCCAGACACACACAGCACTTTAGACACACACAGCACCCCCCCAGACACACACAGCACCCAGACACACACAAGCACCCAGACACACAGACACACAGCGCCCAGACACACACTGCACCCAGACACACACAGCACCCCCAGATACACACAGCACCCAGACACACACAGCCCCAGACACACACAGCCCCCAGACACACAGCCCCCAGACACACACAGCACCCAGACACACACAGCGCACCCAGACTCACACACAGCGCACCCAGACACACACAGCGCACCCAGACACACACAGCACCCCCAGACACACACAGCACACTCCCACACATATACAGCACACACATATATATATATAAAATAACCCTCAGTGAGTTAACAGACAAAGAAAATTAGAAACCTAGAATGTGACAGCAGATAAAAACACCCTCACACACAGCACCCCTCTTACATACACACACTGCGCCCCTCACACATACAATAAGTCCAAATATATATATATATACATACACACACACACTACAGCACCCCTCACACTGCACCACTACACACATTACGCTCCAGATACACACTAGATCCCTTACTCTATATGCACTCTTTATCCTCTATACACACACACACACACACACACTGGGTCCTTTACACAGTAGATCTCCTACACACACACACTACATTCCTTGTCAGCAAACACATACAACATTCTCTAAACACACCCTCTCTGCAACCCCTACACACACTACGTCACCTATACACACACACTTCAGCCCGTATGCACACACTCGCTGCATCCCCTATAAAACTATGCCCCCTATACACACACTCTCTACAGCCCCTAGCCACACATATTACACCACAAACACAAATTAAATTGACCTATTTACGCAATACCACACCACACTCTACACACACGCAATCCCACAAGCAGGCTCCAAACATATGCACCATGCACTTTCCTGGCCCATTTGTCCTCTGGTATCCCACTTGTGGAGACACCAGAGACAATTTAAAAGCAAACACAGCACAAGCATGTTATTACATTTGCTTGCACTGCGCAGAACAAATTCAGGGCCTTTTTCTAATGCCAGAGCTCTTCAGCAGGGCTCTGGGCATTGAACCAACATGTTCACTTTGAGAGGGGGCGTGTTGTCATTAGTGATGACAAAACACACACTCTCTGGCCCCGCCCCTTTCTTAGGGGGCCGCTCTGATTGAAAAAGGCCCGGGCCTAATTTTTTTCCCAGTCCGGCCCTGCCCCCCATGCCTCACTTACCTGATCTGTAGGCTGCCCCCCATCTCTCAATTACCTGATCTGTAGGCTGCCCCCCCATGTCTCACTTACCTGATCTGAAGGCTGCCCCCCATGCCTCACTTACCTGATCTGTAGGCTGCCCCCCCATCCTTCACTTACCTGATCTGTAGGCTGCTCCCCCACTCCTCACTTACCTGATC
>OW240912.1:32950759-33008170 GCA_933207985.1 Pelobates cultripes | reverse complement strand
GAGAGACCAAGAAGGGGCATACATATGGATCTGTGAAGAGATATAAGAGGGGCTAGAATTGTTCAGTGCTTTATAGGTATGGGTTAGCATTTTGAATTGACTCCTATAGGATACAGGAAGCTAATGTAAGGACTGACAGAGGGGTGAGGTGTGAGAGGATCGACTAGAGAAGAAAATCAGTCTGGCAGCAGCATTCATTACAGACTGTAGCGGGGCAATACGGCTTTTGGGAAGATCAATTAGGAGAAGGTTACAATAATCCATGCTGGAAATAACTAGAGCATGGACAACTTAGTGGCATCTTGCGTAAGAAAGGGGCAGATGCGGGCTATGTTTTTAAGATGGATCAGTAAACTTAATTACAGCTTTAATTAAAGCAATGACTTACAATATTAGAGCCTGTCATAGCACACAGCAGGGCCAGCATTTGGATAGTGACTCTGCATCCTATGATCTCTCCTGTTGGCATTGGACCATGACCATCGCGGCCCGATGGTCACTTGGGCTTGATACTACATGAGAAGCTTAGCCTTCAACCTTGTGTAAGGGACACAGCAATCAGGAAGAGCACAGAATCCTGACTCTCTTATTGGCAACTGGAAGAGTGCAGCCACTTTATGAAACTACAGAATTCAATTTATAAAGTGACATGGGGGACACTCAATAATACAGCACTTTGAGGTTTGGAGTGTTACTCTAAAGTCATAATTATAACTGAAATCTAATTTCTGAAAGTGGAATTTATTTTATTTACTTATTTATTTACATAGCGCCAACATATACTACAGCGTTTTACCACTATAGAAAGGGTAAATAAAGAGTTCCCTGCTCCAATGAGCTTACAATCTATGAGTTTACATATTAGTGGTTCCACCTGCAGAGTTAATGTTATTTCATATATACTCCTGCCTGTTGTTTTTACTCTTAATAACGTTGGGGTGAATTGTCAGCTCTTCAGCCAACACAGAGCTAGACAGTGTGGTATGGGCAGATGCAATGACACAGAATGACGTGTAGAGGGCGCCATACAGCCTCATCCCGATGCATCCTGCTCTCAGACCTCCCCGTTAGAAGAAGCTGTGAGCTGTGTTTTTTTTAACTCTCACTGCCCCTCTCATTGTGTCCTGGGACCGCACTGAGCACTCTCCTTCTCACACTGTCTCTACATCCACCTCTCCCGGGAAGATGTCGCCTTCAGCTTGTATCAGCCTGTTTGTGGGATACTTTGTGGCTCTTTGCTGTAAGTTTCTGGGATCTGCTCCTTTCTGATCTTTTTTTGGCTGCTTTACGGGGTCTCTCCTCTTGGTTTTTCCACCCTTGGCTTGTTAAATCAGGTTTGGGCTTTGTGTTCTGCTTTTTGTCCTAATTCCCAGGAGAAGGAGGGGGGCTCCCACAAGGGGCAATCCCTTTAACATAGTTTGGGAGACTCTCCTCCCTCCCTATCCCCCTGCCCTGCATGCACTCTGTCTGCAATACAAAGCATGTCTCCTCTTTATTTATTGCACCCTTTGGGCTTTATTATCCAATCTTTTTGCTGATAGTAAAATATTGAGAACCCTGTTTCAACAAGTGACATCTCTAGGGGCTTATCCACTAAAGTGAGAATTCAAAGTGAATTTCATTTCTCAGGCCAGAAGTGGCTGCCCTGGAAGCCATAGCTAACTTGGAGTATTTTTCCAATGTAACTATTGCCCTGAGATGTAAAATTCACTCTGAATCCTCACTTTAGTGGATAAACCTGTATGTCTTCCAATGTGCTGTATTCTCTCTGCTAAGTGTTTGAAGTTTCTAGGGCTGGGATGACCAAAAATGTAAATCCCTAATTGTTGCAGGATTGCAACTCCCAGTAGTTGGAGATCTATATTTTAGAAAATACTGTTCTAGAAGGTATGTGCATAGGAATCTCAGGGGAATACAGAGCTGCAGTAAAATGTCTACTGACAGGGGGGAAAGGGCTGAATTTTTCTAGCTATTGGTGGCTAGTCTGGCCAGATATTTGTGGACTACTATTCCCATGGTGCTCAGCTAGGAAATGAAGTCCACTAACATCTGCAGTGCCAAATGAGTTATTGCAGATTGCAAAGCTTTGAAATATCTTTATTGTCATAAATCCTGTCTTAACGGATCTCTCTTTAATGTATAACGGAATAAAGTGTCTAGCCTAAAAATTATATATATATTTATACACAAACACGCTAAGAATGACAGAAGTGTAACTCACGAATAGTACAAATGTATTTCTTTTTTAATAGAAGGAGGGTAACTATAACGAGAGATCCAAGATAAAGAAATCGAAAGGAAATTTTAGGGTTAGACAAAGGAAATCCTTTCTTTTCTCACGGAAATAGTTTTAGATGCATGGAACTGACTCCCAAAAAGGTGAGAAAGACTAATAGTATAAATAAAAGTGTGATAAGTCTCAGTAAAGGCACACCACTGTCCTGAGCGAGGAACAAAATGTACTTAAATGTTAAAACATGAATAATAAATAGGTATTTATTCTTCAAACCAGGAATTATGGAGCCTTTGCAACGAAATTACAAACTTTACATCAAAATAGATGAGCTGAATTTTTTTTATAAATTACCTAACTCACTTGACTGCTTTGGCTTAAAATGTACATTTTCCTTGTTACAGTGAGTTTTATATTTTGTTTTATGTTTTGTGACAAACTTTACATACCGGTGTGTGTATATACATATATATATATATTTTTTTTTCTATGCTCGAAGTTGCCTGCAGATTATGTTCTTAGTTAATGACATTCACAGATTTAAGTATTTTGGTATATTAATTTGCATTTCCAGTGAATGGTCGGCGTGAATGGGTCACTTTGCATTTATTTGCTACCAAAAACCTCTGTTTTGTGTTTTACACATTGTATTATCTTCTGTGTTTGCATCCAGACAGATGAATTAAGACTGGTAGCCTGAAACATTTTGTCACAGGCTAGTATAAAATATGACTATTCACAGAGTATAAAAACTAAATTAAAATGCCTATTATATACCTTGATTTTGCCTTTTACATCATTAGATCTGATTTTTATTTTTAATCAATGGGAATGTGTTGCGTTCCATAATCGTGTTGACTAATTTGAGAATTGAGTAGATTTGGTATTATGCATATTAGGCAAAAGTAGCTCAGGTAGAAAATTAGTCATTTTCATTTTTTTCCCTGTTTGAGCTATACACTCAGACACCTACCTACAATACATACCTTTGCCTAAATTATACAATCCACTCGTCACTCTTTCACAATTGTTTTAGTGACTATTCCCCTTAAATTTGCTTCTGGCATAAAAACTTTCGCAGGATTTATGACCACAACAGTTTTTGAAGAATTTTGTCACACTTTCAGATACACACATTCAAAATGTCATGAGCATTACAAGCAGTACTGTCATTGGAAAACCTTTTACATACACCATGAGAGCATATGAAAATTGTTTAAATATGATGTAAACATTTTTAAAAACGCTTGAGGAGGATCTTAAGATGTTTACGATAACACTTGATTTTCAAGTTTCTACCTCTTGTAATAAGAAGATATGTTCCCAGCATGCACCAGTCCCATCTTCCAGGTAGGCCTTTGATTTCATATTATATTTGTTAAAATAAAAGGTTCTACCGCAAATTTAGTTATTTAAAAAAAGAAAAGGCCTGAATATTAGCTGCTGACAGTTATATTTTACACTTTAAAAATGTCACCTTAACGAACTAGCATTAAACATTTCGGGAATTTGACAAGTCATCATTCTGGATTTACGTATTTACCGGTATTTCTTGTTTGAACAAAGATTGCCATGGTTTTATCTGGTCACATGCACTTTCCCAAAATCTTCTATTATTGCTTTCAGTTTGCTTGGTTTTTACTAGTATTTACCAAGTTAATGACAAAATTTGGCATTGGCGTTACGCGGCTGAAGGGGGACATAAGTGTAAAGTAACGATTAGTAAGACACATAGCTGAAATATTTCAAAATCCCAAAATGTATTTTTATCTTGAAGGCGAGCTTGAAGAGTGGGCAAGGTTATTTATTTCGTTTTTAAATTAGGAGTTAAGAAGAAGAAAAAAAAAATTGTCTACAAATACAGTAAATCTGTGTAACATTTTATAACTGTTGCCAGAAGTAGGAGATAAGGGGAGATTAAATAATTCCCTAAAACCCAGACCCCTTCCAGCAACAAGATAATGCAGACGTTTCACTTTCAAATTACATTGAAATTTGGACGACAGTAATAGGTCTCAGTCCCTGGACTGCAACTTCAATGTTACTTTGTAGACCTAAATCCCATACGGTGCTACCTTGTCATCGCCTACATTATAGTTATGATTTCCAAAAAGTGTCTCCTGCTGATCTCTCTTGTGCTAAATATGCTGTTCGGAAACACAACCTCTAATTTAACATTATCTGCGGGATCCCTGACCGAGGAATGAGTCTTCCTCATTATTGACATGTTGATCATGCTAAACACATGCTAGACGTATTACAGATGGCAAACAGTCGCATTCTGAGGCAAAAAAATGCACCGATTTAAAAGGAAGCAACTGGTTTGTGGTCGTAATAGAATTCCATTCTTACCTTTTTATTTTAATTATTTAAAGAATGTGGAATTTTTAACACGTGGTCAGGATTGTCTAAGGCTCATAACTGGAGGGGTGAGAGGAATTCAGTTGACAAATTCCCACAGGACAATCTAGGTTTTGAACCTTGTATAGTATGTGTGATTTACTTATAGAAACTGTTTGAAAATTCAGAAATATTCATAATTAATTTTTTTATATACTTGCTCATTAGCAAAGCATTTTAGTGAGGAGACTTTTGCTGTCTTTTATTTCTCTCCCCAAAAATATTTTGTGATTCCTTATAACACACTTTAACATGTTGATTGACTTGTTCAACACAATAGCGCGTAAAGGCGTACAAATATTCTTAACAATCTACTTTGTAAAGAAATGCCAGCCAGTAACTAGTTACTTGTATCAACTCTGTAATAGTATTTTTTAAAGGGGATCACACAGAACAATTTCTGTATAAATGTAGTTCCTACCATCAGCTGATGAGATTGGTCTCTGCTTAATTTCCAAAGGTTCACTTATATTTAAAAACATTTTGTTTTATTGTCTGGGCTCGATGAGTCCTTTTTTATGTTTCTTCTGTATTTTGGTCACATTCCCACCATGAACCGATCTGAGCCAGAGGAAGGATTAGAGGGGTGACAGTCAGATGAATGCTTTATCCCGTGGCTTACACTAGGAGTAAATTATTAATTTTTTTCTAAGATTTACAGCTCCTGTGGATGAAGAAAATCTGTTCTGTTTCCATCTTCAGCCAATAGCAAAGATTATAGCCATCTGTGAATTTCCTGTACAACCATACAGAGAATAAGATACCATCATGCCCTGGAACTAGCTAGGTTTTTTTCTGATGTCACTGGACTTGATGCTTTCTGTAGGCGAGGGAATTTATGTGTGTGTGTCCCACAACTTTTTTTTTCTGGGCATAATTAGTCTGTTCCTGAACCCACACTAGGAGACACTGAACAAGAGAATTTGAAAGGTTCAATTCAAAAAGGTTAGAGTGTAAAGCGAGGTTGAGAACCTAGAACCTAGATGTTTGGATGGCTTGAAGACATGTAGGACAATGGTTCCAAACTTTGTCTTCAAGGCAAACCAACTTTACAGTGTTTACTATGTTTAGTTCTCTTCCAGTGAGTTTACTGCGAAAACATGGGCCTCTGATATATAAGCCTGACGCCCACAAACAAAAGGAAACATTGGCACTGGAGATGTTAGTGAACTACATTTCCCACAATACTTATCTGGCCTATTTAGGCACCGTAAGAAACACAGATGTAAAACTTTATCAAAGCAAAATTTGTTGTTTTCTGCATTTATGGTTGCCAGGTTCCCTTAATAATTTGGATGTCCTGAATAAATAGCATGTGTTCCTTGTCTTTAATTGATCTTCTTGGCCTCTTTTCACTTTTACTTCACATGACATGAGCTTTATTCCTGATTTTTATTGAAATAATCATTCTAGCAGTAGGACTATGTTAGTTATGGTGATCTTTACTAACCAGCAATTTCGGGTATCTGTGTGTTTTATTACTTCTATAAAAAAAAAAAATCAATAGACAGATTGTAAAAGCTTCTGGTTTGTCTTTGTTTCGGTGAAGCCCCCAGGCGATCGTTAGTAGGCTTAGCTGTAGTCCCATTGTATGCTCAGGCCTGCATTGTTTGGTAGCTCTTTGCAACTTGTTGAAGGACATCACTTTCTGTGAAATCTGTTCCTCAGTCGCTAACAGTCTCTTAGATGATATTTAAGACTTGCCAGTGAATCACAGCAACTTATTTTCCCATAGAGCCCCCAATGAGTATGTTCTTTAAAAAAAAAATGTCAGCGTTTGTGTCTTTGTTTTGTTACCTTTAAACTTTGAAGGATGAGAAGGACCCCTGGCAGTGAAGCTAAAAAAGGAACAACTAAGCATATTTGTGACTTGTGTCTTATTCCTAGGGTACTATGTAGTTTTTTTTAAAAGAAATGTTGCAAAGCTCCAGTCCCACTCTCCTTTCCCCGGCATCTCCTATGTTACCAGCC
The DNA here is from genome assembly GCA_933207985.1 of Pelobates cultripes. NCBI lineage: Eukaryota > Metazoa > Chordata > Amphibia > Anura > Pelobatidae > Pelobates > Pelobates cultripes. The sequence goes on along the minus strand of OW240912.1, from coordinate 33,001,566 downwards.
CAGATTTGGCTTTGGTAGTGAATCCATCATACTGAAATGCACTGCATTTGAACGTATTAATACACGGCATAAACAGCAATGCAGATATCTTATCTGAGCTGGTTACTTCTGAGAATCAAAGGAATCCGAGAGAATCAGATTTAAATGCCAGTTTTACAGCTGAACCCGTGGCATCAGAGGAACTGCCAGTTTTTTTCTATAAAATCTTGATTAGTGAAGCTAAAAATATTTATAATTCTGGATCCCTATAATAAGCTATGCTGGCATTTAAAATTAACATTCTGCTTAGATTGCTTGGATCCTTGGTTAAAATGACTATAAGTTGCTATTAGTGGTCACTTTTTTGGGTAGAGAGGTCCCCTTTTTAAAACTGGATGCTTTTACAAAAGAATATAAAGAAATATCAACTCTTTCCAAGTGTACTCTTTCTGAGTGACAATTCTTCTTTGAATCCCTCTAGTCTATCTTGTTTCACTATAGTCTAAAAGATATGTGTATGGCTGTATTACAGCTTCTCTGACGTGAAATACATAGTAGTTTATGGTGTGTATGAGCGAATTACAGAGATCCACAGCAATAAAACTAATAGTAATGTGTAGAGTGTATGAGCATATTCCACAACAATGAAGCTAACAGTAATTTTATGATGTGTATACATAAATCACAGAGCTCCACTGCAAGAGAACTAACAGTACATTTGTGATGTGTATACATAAATCACAGAGCTCCACAGCAAGAGAACTAACAGTAAATTTGTGATGTGTATAGGTGAATCACAGAGCTCCACAGTAAGAGAACTAACAGTAAATTTATGATGTGTATTAGTGAATCACAGAGCTCCACATCAAGAAAACTAACAATGTGTGATGTGCACTAGTTACTCTGAGTTCCACTGCAACAAAACTAACATTATTATGTAGTATGTATGAGTGAATCACAGAGCGCCACAAGAATAAAACTACTAGTAACATATCAGTGTGTGCGAGTGAATGACTGAGCTCTGCGGCAATAAAACGGCATTACTTGTATGTTTTTTAACCACATTACTTCTTTGCTGAAAGTGCTGTTACTTTAGTAATAAGAAAACAATAATTAAAAATTCCCTTCGCTGTTCACGCAAGCTCATTCCTACACATTACTCGCCTTCTCTGAAGTATTATGCAATACATGTTCAGCTCAGAAATGCGATTTCCATTTTAAGTCCTATAGATCCCTAAGTTTAGTGTATCGTGCATATTCTTCATGATGATAGGCGTTTAGAACACGCCAAGCATGCCCGAACATGAATGCCGTGCTGATCGCATGCTGATATACAGATATTTATATATAGTTTCTCTTCCACCCTTTGCCTTTCTGCCACTTCTATATATACATATGTGTGAATGTGTATATATATATATATATATATATATCCATTTTGGGTTTTCTAGAAAGCTTCTTGGAATGGAGAAGCATTTTAAACATGTCGTTTGCTGTCATGGGTGGGTTACTTGCATGGTTTACGGGGCGGAGAAGATTTTTGCTGCATACCACATCAGTCAGTTCCTTATATAATCACTCAATGCAAGAGAAATAATGTTTCATCTTGCTAGAGTTTACAAGTAACTATAAAAATATATCTCATATAGTACATGATATTTTAATTTTTTATGTCTTTTAGTTTTCATTTGGTATTTCCCACAAACTATTAGATTTAGTGTTATGTTTACAAAACAATGTATCTTTATGGCACAGTAAAGGGAGCAAATATATTATATATATTATTTTATGTTATATATGTTCTTACATATTTAATAATGCTTATGATCTGGCTTTATCAAACACCCTCTCAGTAATTTGACAACCTACTGGATTCTCAAAATGATATATAAGGGGTTTCCATATTATAATCAATGCAAACAATTAGTTTTAACATAGAACAGGTTTTTTTGGGGGGGGGAGTGGGTTTGTAAACGCAAACAGCAAAGTTATTTTAGATTTTTATGATGTCTGCAACTTAATTTTCAGTTATTCGTTCCCTGAGAAACAGGTGTGCATGTGATGATGAGGTTGTACAATGAGCTGGTAAGGATACAATGTCGATACTTGCAGGTACACTTTGTCCTGGCTAGATTTGAATGTAGTGAAGGTATGATAAGTACGAGAGTGAATGGGCTATGGTAACTGTAATCAGGTCAATGTACTGGACTGTGAGAACAATAAAATCCTTGGATGTGGATTAGTAAGATCTGGGGTGATTAGGATGCAGGGAACGCAGGTGGGACGATTTGGCTGTATCTATGGATGGGTGACAGGACGTCAAGGCCATTTCTTTCTCGTATGAATACCTATGGTGTGGGTACTGCAGGTGCATCCCTAGTGAGTGCCAAACATGGATAGATGGAAATTGTAACATTTGGAAATTCAACATGGCAAAGCAGGTGCTATTTTTAATACAAAGTTCTAAATGTTGAGAGACATTCCATCGGTTTCTATGGTGATTTCTCCTTTCCCCAGAATACCACCTGTTTTTTCCTAACTAAATCTCCCCCGTTAAGAAACATTCCATTGGTTTCCACGGTGATTGCCCTTTTATATTGCACTTTGCCTCAGAATAGCACCTGTTGTTTATCTTTATAAATCTTCCCAGTTAAGAAACATTCCATTGGTTTCCATAGTGACTGCTCTTTATTTAGCTCTTTGCCCCAGTATAGAACCTGTTTTGCCGTTGGTAAATATCCCCTTTAGCGTTCTCTTTTGTCATGTCGGCTATATACACCAAATAATTAACATTTAACAGCTTTAAAGGACCACTCTAGGCACCCAGACCACCTCAGCTTAATGAAGTGGTCTGGGTGCCAGGTCCTTCTAGGGTTAACCCATTTTTTCATAATTATAGCAGTTTCAGAGAAACTGCTATAATTATGAATGGGTTAAGCTTTCCCCCTAATCCTCTAGTGGCTGTCTCATTGACAGCCACTAGAGGCGCTTGCGTGCTTTTCACTGTGAAAATCACAGTGAGAGCACGCCAGCGTCCATAGGAAAGCATTGTAAATGCTTTCCTATGAGACCGGCTGAATGCGCGCGCAGCTCTTGCCGCGCGTGCGCATTCAGCCGGCGGGGCGTAACGGAGGCAGAGAGGAGGAGGAGAGCTCTCCGCCCAGCGCTGGAAAAAGGTAAGTTTTTACCCCTTTCCCCTTCCAGAGCCGGGCGGGAGGGGGACCCTGAGGGTGGGGGCACCCTCAGGGCACTATAGTGCCAGGAAAACGAGTATGTTTTCCTGGCACTATAGTGGTCCTTTAAGAGTAAATATAATAGGAAAATAAAGAAAAAAAAATAAGTTATCTTGACGTGCCATTCAATATAATATAATGTATATATTTTTTTATTTATTTATTTTTAACCAAAATGCAAATGCATATACAAGTATGTAAAACTTTATTTTATGTCGAAGATTCCAGCTTGTATTTCTATGATGCTCACATTTTGAGAGTGGTCAGTTGTTTTGCTCACTTAGCCTCTGTTTACACTATTACTTGATCTATACATTTTCCAGTGATCCTACCAGTGTAATATAGATTAAATTGTATTCCGTCATATTAATATATTAACATTTCATTTACGAACAGTGAATCTCAGTATCCTCAGCCACTAATTGGCCGGCTAAAAATATAGGAATGTATTGTTTTGAAGAGCTGAAATCGCATGATGTGTCTGATGGCTTGTGCCAAGCATATGATTTTCTTTCCCCAGTGATATGGTATACAGCCAATACACTCACAACTGCAGTAATTAAGTGAAGTGCCTATAATTCAATCAAGAGCTGTAATAGCGTGCTTCTGGGTCAGCAGTTTTAGCTTGGATCCAGGATTTTAATTAATAAGGTTGGAACAAAAGAGAGCTACTTTGTAATTTAGTCTGGATGTACAGTATTAGCAATGTGAGGCCATACCTGAAATAACAAAATGTGGGAATTCTCAAATTCAGGAAAAGTCATATATTTAACCCAAAGTTAAATTTTTTACTATTGGGAATTTGGGAGTCAGATCCAGAAATTAGTCCCAAATATGCAAATATAGTTTGGTGTCTATTAAAAAAAAATAGCCAAACATGGACAAATTAAATGAAAAGTATAGAATAGATATTTAGTTTGTATCTGCTACAATTTTGCTTCCAATTCTGGGCTGCATGAGAATAATATTGATGAGCTCAACTTAAGTATGCAGCTCATTTTAGATCATGTTGCAAATGATCTAATTAATAAAACGTGTGGAATTTCACCTCTGGAGTGCCTTGGAACATTTTAAAGCAGGGCTGTCCATAAGGTAGATCTCCAATTGTTTTAAAACAACAGCTTCCATGATGCTTTGCCATTCTAAAGGCAAACAAATTATCATGGAAGCTGTAGTTCTACAAAATCTGGGGATCTACCTTTTGGGCACCTCTACTTTAAAGTGTCTATGGCACTACTGAGTTTTTTTTATAAAGGTGTATCTTTATGAAATACTCAAACTGATTGCGCAGAAGTAGTATGAAGTACTTTGTCACATGGGCAAGCCTGAGGTTGGCACAAGTTGACAAAGCTGGAGCTCCACGGTCAGCTTTTCTCCAATCCCAGCATTGTTTTCCTTTTGCGAGATGTTGTCTACGGAGGCTCCGGCAGTCTCATGGGATCCTTCTTTGACCTCAGTGTTGGGCTTTTGTGCTTGACATGGCTTCTGGGAGAGGAAGCTACAGGAGCTGAAAAGGAATGCGGGCACTGTGAGCAACAGCTTCAGGAAAGTAAACCTACATTGCACTGTACCCTACGGCGCCCGGATGATAACCGGAGAGGTCACCTTTCAGGAGAGCTGAACTTTACTTGCTGTCTCTTTGCACCACTCTTTATGTAATGTTCCTTTTAAAGTCATACATATTTATGGCTTGTCCACTGATTATCTCTGACCATGGTGGAAGTAATTCATTTTCCTTTCAAATTATCTACTATATCTCAAGGGATCTATAAAACATTAAATCAATATTTTTTTTCTTGTTCTTAAAATCTTGGATTTAACAAAATCAACTGCTGATAAATAGCTGTTAGCTACCCAATTTAATAATATTTATTTTATTGAATATGGAATAGCCATGTACATTAGTACAGGAGTCTGACTTATTCAGCAATACTTATAGAGTCACACTAAATAAAATTATAGGTCACACTAAATAAAATAACATTTCATGTTGGCACAAGCTCTGCCACCTCTTGCTTTTACCCTAACCCTATGATGGGGGGCATTGGGGGTCAAACATTAGGTCAAGGAATCCCAAATCTCCTTGCCCATTTAGAATCACATAATCTGTATGCTGTTGGAGAGAGGCTCGAATCCTATAGCACAAATTTGTCCATGCACCCCATCATCCTAATAACATATCCCCCTAATACTGAGAGGTATGCAGGTCAGGCCCCAAGTATGGGCCTTCAGAGTCCTAGTGCCTATGCACGGTGCGAGTTCCCTGGTGTTCCCAGCTGCAGGACACCAGGGAACTAAATCGGGACAGCAGGAGAGGAACTTGAAATCAGGACTGTTCTGACAAACTAGGGACTGTTGGCGGCCTGTAATTAGTAACATTTTAAATCTTTTCCCGTGTTCTATGAGTTACCTTGAGAACATCACTATGCATCTCAGAAAATCGAATAACACCTGTGTGAATAAAAACTTTACAGCAGAGACACTCTTAGATTTATAGCTCCCAGCAGAGTCATAAATCAGATTTTTAGAACAGTAATTTTCTCAATCAGTGGGGAAGAAACAGAGGTCATGCCGGGAAACTCTCTATATCCATCAGCTTAAAGTAGTGGGCGTAACCTTATTTACTCAGCAGGGAAACTATAAAATAACTCGGCTCAGGAGCTGATAAAGCCGTCATCATGGACCACTAATCCTATGATTTAGGGTTCCCCATTAAAATATGAGCCTAAACAATATTCTTCAAGTAATTTCCTTTCTGTGACTTGCATTTTGAATCTAAAAGAGCCCCGTAAACACCTAGACTGTAATCTTTTATTTTTGCATCAGTTTGTATCTCTAAAGTTTTTGTACTTTTTTGTGCTCTTTACCAAAAACAAAAAACGCTCTTTGGAGTATTTTGCTGATTGTGTACAATTTTATTCATTGCCCTTTTACTACACTTTTTTTCAAAACCCAAAACTGCAGACAACATCAGTCAGCACTTGGCAAGTTCCAGACGATTGACAATGACTCCTAAAAATATGTTGGATGTACCATTTGTCTGCTTTCTAATAATATCAGACTGGGTTTTAACTAATTTATGATGGCTCCTGAAATTTTTAAAACATTTATCTATAATGTAAATTAAACAAGCAGCAAATCCAGTATTGAAAATTAAAATGTTACTTGATTGGTGGAATGTGCTGGGATTATATCAAGGACCTAATTTTTACTCCAGAACATCTTGAATACTTCTGAGTCAAGAATAAACAGGTTCCTGGACAAATCCACTTGGCATTTTTTTTTCTATGTTGACTTGATAACATGATGAGGTTTTTTTCCGATTTTTTTTCTGAATATTCATATTGTAAACATCTAGACTAATTTTATACAAAAGGCACTGTACGTGATTCAGATCTAGGGAACTGTGCAGGACATACATTGAATGCTTGTAGAACCAGCATGAGATGATGCCTTTTTGCAGAACTTTATACCATAGAAAGTATTCTCTTGAAAAATTAACTGTAACCATAAAGCCATGTGTTCTGAAAGGCTTATTCTAATGATGTGGAGAATATTTTCTTGGTATACATTAACAAAGTGTATACCATGAAACTAGACTCCACTGATACACCATTCTGTGTATACGAGGCAGGATGGATCCACTGGTTTATGTTGTTATTGCTATAATTTTACCCTATAGTATCGAAAAAAACAAATCAAAATTGAAGGGATGTGGTAGGTGAAAGTGAGATAGCTCAGGAGGGAAGATCAGGATTACCCAGATCAATCCCCAGCAGACTGTGACATGTTGCAAAGAGTGGTCATTGGAGTGTTTATTGCATTTCTGTCAGCTTCCGAGGGTCTGGTCATTCTTCTCTGACCTCTTTCATTAACAAAGTGTTTTCACTCTCAGAACTGCTGATCACTGGTTGTTTTGTTTTAGTGTGTCATTCCCTGTAAACTCTACAAACTATAGTAAATGAAAATCCCACAAGGGCAACAGTTTCTGAGATGTTGGAACAAACAATCAATCATAGCATGGTGAAAGTCACTTAGATTACTCATCTAATGCCTTCAGCAACTGAACCCAATGACCATTTCGGCTTGCTTTAAAAGGGACTCTCTAAGCACCATAACGAGTACAAAACCACATTGGTGTTACAAGCCTGTGTGCTTTCCCCAGGATGCATAGCCTACCCAGTACTCTACATTATTAGGTGCACATCCATCCAATCTGTACATGTGATAGTTACATAGTTACATTGCTGAAAAGAGACTTGCGTCCATCAAGTTCAGCCTACCTCACATTTGTTTTTTTGCTGTTGATCCAAAAGAAGGCAAAAAAACCCAGTTTGAAGCACAATTTTGCAATAAGCTAGGAAAAAAATTCCTTCTTGACCCCAGAATGGCAGTCAGATTTATCCTTGGATCAAGCAGTTATTACCCTACATTAAAAGATTATATCCTTGAATATTCTGTTCTTGCAAGTATGCATCTAGTAGCCGTTTGAACATCTGATAAAACCACTTCTTCAGGCAGAGAATTCCACATCCTGATTGTTCTTACAGTAAAAAAACCTTTCCTTTGCCTTAGACGAAATCTTCTTTCTTCCAGTCTAAACACATGGCCTCGTGTCCTATGTAAAGTCTAGTTTGTGAATAGATTTCCACACAATGGTTTGTATTGGCCCCGAATATATTTGTATAAAGTTATCATATCCCCTCTCAGGCGACGTTTTTCTAAACTAACTAGGTTTAAGTTTGTTAACCTTTCTTCATAGCCGATATGTTCCATTCCTTTTATTAGTTTTGTAGCCCACCTCTGCACTTTTTCTAGTGCCATAATATCCTTCTTTAGAACAGGTGCCCAAAAGTGCACAGCATATTCAATATGGGGTCTTACCAGTGATTTATAAAGAGGCAAAATTATATTCTTGTCCCGAGAATGAATGCCCTTTTTCATGCATGACAAGGGGTAAAAACCATTTAGGCGATCGGCCCCCTTTCCAGAGATACAGGCACAGCTACTGCAGAACACCAGACTCCCAAACTGGATACAAAATAGCACTCCAACTCCCGAACTGGAACCTCCCAAATAGCTGCTAGCAGACGAACAGGAAAAGCAGACTATCAGCTTACACTCCTGGCAATCAGTCTCTAACAGCATACAGTGAATCCCCCCAAGAACGAGACAAGGCTCTGTGTTGAGGGTCAAGCAGTGGTCTGAGGTGCTGGCACACCCCCTTTATTACAGTCTTGCAAATACAGGACCGCCCACAAGGAGGTATAAAACAACCAATACCTTACTGGCCTTGGCCACTGCTGATTGACATTGCACATTGTTGCATAGTTTGTTGTCTATAACAATTCCCATAACTACAGGCAAAGAACAGTGTTCTAATTCAACGTTGGATGGATTCACACTTAATAATCAAAATTGAAATTTTTGCCATGTTAGTGCAACCGCCGAGGGTTGGATAAAGGTGCTGGGGGAGAGTCCTACTTCAAAACAGTTTGACAGTAAAACAGGAGATAATACCAGCCCCGAAGTGCACCTGCCACGGTTGTGGTCCAAGTTGGCTAAAGACATTGATCCAGGAATAGAATGGTTCCCTCTCAACCTACCAATCCTCACCTCCTGAACTCATGCTCCCACACGCAATTTCTAGCTTCATATACACTAACCTAGCTACTTATAGGTAATTCAGAGTATACTTACTTATAAACATGTAATTAGCTACACAATAACGTAACACAACATTCACATCTAATTGGGAACACACACACGTAGCCAGTTATACACTCACTTCTACAGACATACACACAAAAACGTACACTCACATGCAAGGTCACAAAACACTAACATACAATGATACTCTCACTCACAAAGATACATGTATGCATATATGTTTACATGCATACAAGAACACACAAAGACACACACAGTACAGAAGGATTGGCGGCAAAATAAATTCGTCATCTAATTGGGGTCCATAGGGGCCCACATGAACCCTTTATTGATTGGACCACTTAACCAAAGAGAGTGGGCAAGTGAGTGGAAGGAAGACTGGGAGGGAGGAGAGAAAATTAAAAAAAATTGGTCTGCTTGGGTAGGCAGGAGAGCTGTTCACAAGAAGAGGGGGGGAGGGAGGGGACACCCAGGCTTTCCTTGTTGGACCCCTGCAAGGGGAAGCTGATTACCTCTGTTGTCAGTGTCCTGTATATGCTGATGAGGGAGGTATTTTATGCACAGAATTAACATTTAGCAATCTGGAACAGAGGTCTGGCTGCCAAAGGGTAACTAGCCCCTGGCACATAAGTGCCAATATTTCAGGAAGTGCAGTACTGACTTCTATCACCATGATGACTTCTGGAGAAACCCTTTAAAGAAATTTCCAACATTGAATCAAAACCAGCTTCGTGACGAAAAGCTCCAGAAAACAGAGTTGTGCATGGATGGGTATTAGAACGTATTTTGGCATATAATAAAGTAGCTCATTGCAAGGAGAGCTCATTAATAATCATTTCATTGCGTGGGTACTTTAGAGGTCACCTTTATTAACATTGTCTCTTCACCTGGCAATTATGTTTTTTTCCTCCGTTGCTTGTCAAGTAATACAGATAAATATGTAGATTAATGACACATTGATGCTTTTTTAAAGCTCATTACAATGCTAATTCCATAATGCTAATTTGGTACCTACTCGATCGTGATTAAGTTCCACTGTCTGATTGTACATGTTACATTACGGCATGGAATGGAAAACTGGTGAATGTCTCAGTCTCTTGGAGTTATAAATTATTTTAAGACACTGGTATTTAGTTGTTGCCCTTTCTAGAGGTTTTCACATACCTCTCATAGTATTAATATGGCTCTGAGTCAAAGGCCAGTAGTCATCCATTCATAGCACTAGTGAGGGTACTTGTTTTTTTTTTCCATGCACAGACAATATGGCAACCCAACTTTAATTCTGAAGTTTACTATCAAAAAGAAGGAAAAATCCTTTATTTATTATTGGTGAGATGTCTTAAAGGAACACCATATTCACCCATACCACTTAATCTCAATGATATGGGTGCAGTGTACCTGTTCCCTTAACTCTGCAATGTAAAGCATGGCAGTGTTTAGAAACTAAAATGTTTACATTGCAGGTTAAGCACACTTCTAGTGGCTGTCAATATGACAGCCACTAGAGGCGCTTACTCTGAAAAACTGACGCAAAAGCCCCCATGGGAAAGCATTTATTTAATTCATGAAGAGCATTGGATTGGCCATGCCTGCTCTATGACATCACAAGAGGCAGCGATGAGATGTAAGTAAATCTTATCTTATAACATTTTTATGGTTCCTGGGAGAAGGGGCAACCTGTGTAGAGTTAGAGACAGGGGCACTATAGTGTTAGGAATATATGTTTATATAGTGTTCTTTTGAAAAAACCTATTGTAATGCCAACTGACATTGTCTCCTGAGACAATCCAATCAAAAATTCATAAAAGCCAAATTCATATAATTAGAATCTTTGTAATTATATACACCACTAGAATACAAATATTAAATTTTTTTAAAGTACTTGGTTCATTCCTCACTTCATACCAGTGCTCATTTTACCTCCGAAATATGAATTTGTATGAAGATCAAACAGTACAAATATTTCATTTTTAAATGATTCCATGCCCTCTGTATGGGTTTTATAAAACCAGCATTTCAAGAAAGAAAAATCTACACAGGGACTTGTCCAGAATTGGTGGAGTTTTATTAATGCTATATGCAATAAAATACAGGCTCTGAATATAACATTTGGTTCACTGGACAAATAGTGGCTGGACGCCAACCCTTTAATCTCCGATTCTTTATATCTATGTGTTATCCCCTCATCTTTAAGGAACCGCTAGATATCATTATTGAACAGAACATCTCTCCTTATCTGCAGGAAAGGGAAATCTATAAAGGGACATACAGAGAGGGGGGAGCTGTTTTATATCTCATAATGTTTCTTCATTTGAATGTTTTGGCACAGAAAAAGAAAATGTTGATTGAGACTTGTGCTTATTATGGGATTTGACTTATCTTATAAGACTTTGTAAAATCTACTACTGTATGACTCTTAATTGCTCAATAAAAACATTTAGAATTGTATAAGACATAGGATCACTAATAAATGCAAATTCCCGAATACCATGAACCAGGGGCCACTCCTATATATACCTGCTTTTAAGAGCCATTATCAATTCTACAGTAGATCCACAGACTATATGCTTTGCATGCCTTTAGAATGACAATGCATCATAGAAGCTGTAGTTTTAAAGCATCTGAGGATCTACCTATTGGGCACCCTGTTCCAAAGATATTCTAAGAGCATGCAAAGCATCATGGGAGTTATAGTTCTACAACATTTGGGGAGCTACCTTTTGGGAACCTCTGTACTACACTATATTGCTGCTATTTTCTGCTCTTGGTTTTATACCACCTGGAGCTCTCATACAGGAACAGGATATTCAGCAGATCAACAGGTGGGGTTTGTACCGCCCAGGCACAGATTATTGGAGCTTAATATCAGCTCCAAAAAATGTAAGTGTGTTTCTTTTATTGACTCCAATAATAGCATCAAAATACTACACAATATTTTGTCTCCTGCCCTCTTGTTTTTACATATTGACCTGTCCTAATTTGGATCTGAGGACATCTCCAAGGCGCTGCTTCCCTTTACCCCTTCACATGCAAATTATTGATGGTGGTGACACCAAATATTAAAACAAACTAAAACAACTTTATTAACAAAATGACATAATGAAAAGTTAAGCAGCGGTATTGAGCACCTCAATATGCACCTGGGCCCAAGGAAGATCATGGTTTCAGTCCGCTCTTCCTTGTCCTTTTAAATGTGGCCTGGGAATATGTCATTACAAATGTTGGGCCTACACAGAATCTACACAAAGAACATTTTTGCTAAAAGATTTATTTGGGAATGTAGTGCCTTTAGTAAGTCTAGTCCTGTGCAGTGGAACAAGCAATCTCTATAGTATGCTAGCAGATACATAAAGGATATAAAGACAAACTTAACCTATTAAGGAAGCATGACAGTCTGTGCCGTCATCTGTCGGTCAAACTTCTCATTTCAGGCGAGATCTGCCAGAGGTCATAAGGTCTTTAGAAACCACATTAGGATGGTGACAAATTGTGTTTTATTCATTAAAATCACTGTTCGTTTGCCGTCTAAATACTTACCTACTAAATGCACATGCACAGGGCACTGAGGTATAGATCGCATACAGTAATGCCTTAGTAATTAAAATAGAACACAATTGAATGTCAGTGCAGGAAATATATAAAGTTAAGGCCAAAAAAAGCAACTAATCTGCTCAGTTTGAAGAAAAATGTTAAGTAACCTCAGAGCAAATAAAATATTCTTAGTGCCAAATATGACTTACCTAAACCCTGTAAGATTCCAGTTAACCTTTAGAGTACCAGTAATATGGGATCATTCATACTATTAAACCTAAGATTTTAGAGGCAGATGCTATGCTGACACATGCAATCTACCCATCCCTGCTTTAAAAATGACAACCTTTTTTATTGAATTTATTTTCTGGCTTGCACAGTACTCATAAGCCTTCTTGAACTTTTCCACTGTATCGCTAGACAGAGGACTATAGACCCTAAAACAAAGAGGGAGCTACTGACTGCCCAGGACTTTATAACTGTTCACAAGCAAATATGCTGCTAATAATATGACAAGGCAATATTTGTAACTACACTAACTACCAACATATTCAGTTACTTGTCAGAAAAACAGGGTTACAGTCTGGGTTTAACCTTGTTGCCACAATTCATCCTGTTACAGGGCCTCAGAATACACAAACAATTTAATCGCATGAATGCTTTCCATTTGCTTTGTATCTCCCCCCCCCTTCTGATTCTCAGCAGAAGTGTTTCTCGGTTTCTGTGATTTTGTGGAATGCTTAGGAATGTTTGTTACTGTTGAGTTGCACATGAAAAGCTCCCCCGGCATTCACTCATATGCTACACGGTTGATACCAGCCACAGAGATCCCTTTGAGAACTCTGGATTAATTAATTAATTGATTGTACTGTGCAGCATATTAATGCAACATACTGTTGTGAACTGTTTTCCTGTACAGACCCACAGCATGAAGTAATAATTTTCATGCTGCAAAAACATGGCCTTCTACTCAAATGTTTAAAACAAATGACAGTTTGTAACCAAAATAAATTGGGAACATATAAAAACATTCCTTTCTGATACCCAGACTATTACATATTACGGCTGCAGATGCTAAGAGCTACATACCTGCCCTTGCTCACTCATGTTAAGGACATTTAAGGGGTTTCACCAGATGAAGGACACCAGCGAACAAACTCGAGAAAGTGTGAGATGAGCACAAAAGCAAGACTATCCCACTTAACCCCAGACTGTTGGAGCTGTTTGTTGACACCATGTTAACTTACAATATCATACTTTACTGCTTTGTTTTTCGTTTGCTTTATTTATTTATTTTTTTCTCAAAATCAATTTTGATTGGTGGAGCAAGATACAGCAAAGTAAAGATGTCAGCATTATTACACAGTAATGAATGAAACACTGCAGAGAGTGAAAATTAGAGGAGCAACGTGTTAAAGAGTTAATGTCACCCTGTATAAGCAAAATTGGTATATCTATCTCCGAAGGACCCAGATAAGTGTCAAACCAATTGAAAAATTGTTTAACTACTTACCGTTCGGTGGTGCCACTGCCAGGAGACTGTAGTGCACAACAGTGCTTATGGTTAGTACACTGACCTTTTAAGTGACAGTTAAAAAGTAGAAATCTAACATTATGAATCGTAAGTGAAAGCTCAATGGTGAGAATTGTAAAAGATCTAATGTCATCAAGTGACACAGCTGCCATTCTATATCATTTGTAAGAATCAAGTGTTAGCGTCAGATGGTTTAGTGTCCCTGGACTTCCCGTTAGTTTCTGATTAATCAATTTTTGCTGGTAGTTTGTAATACAGGAAGTGTGTAGAACATGTATACTAGCATCTTGTCACACAAGTACATGAGAACAGAGTTCACGCAGTAACTCAGGATAAAGCAGGAAGTATGAAATTGATCTCTACTTCGTAGCCCTTGCTTGGTGCCAGTGGAAATCTAATTCTAACTGAGTCCTGAATATTATTTTTTATGGGCCCAGAAAGGTGGACATCACACGCCTGAGATTTAGTCTTTAGTGATGTCAGTCAAATGCTCAAGATTTCACCACTGGTTCGGACTCCAAATGTCTATTACAGGCCATCACATGACATCAAGTGATTAAAATTATTTGAAAGATAAGGTAATTTTATGTTTCAATTTCTGTCAATTCAACCCATTTCCTTTACATTTGAAAACATAATAATTAACTGACAAACCGTGGCTTGTTAACTCATCTGCCTCTTAGGAAAGTACATATAATTTTTTAATAAGACAGTAAACCACACTGACATCTAAGCTCACGCTGACATTCGCAACTGATAGATTATGTTCTGTAAAAAAATTAAGAAAACATAATTACCAATTTCTTTAGACCTAATGTACGAGTTTAAGTTTTGCTCAAGTCGCTGTACATCATACTGAAGAGTACTGTAGCCTGACTGTGTTTACGTTCATTTTTATTAGTCCTATATAAAATGTCATATATAGAACCGAGTATGAAATAATCCAACTGGCAAAGGGAAGAGAGTTACATTTCACTGTCTGCCCACTTTTAATTGTTATTGCAAGAGCACTACACTATATGTTGATGTGATACATAGAGACACTCACAAAGTAAATGCTTACATTGGCTTGTCATAACAAACTTAGAGATGTTTGACATGCGTGAGCCTTTATATATTGTAAATCCAATACATGTGGGACAAATCTCATCTCTTGATTAATGAGCATGTTAATGGAAACTCCCACTTAAGGGCTTAACCCTTATACTACTCTATTCGGCTCAGCCAAAGTAAAGACCACCAAGTATTGCTGTACTAATTTCATGGTGCTTTACCAACCTTTAAGTTGGTGATCTTCCCAAACTTCTCTTACACAGTTTCAACACAACCTGAGGAGATTTTAAAACCATTCAATTAGGTTGTTTTGTTTTTGGTTTGTGCTGTTGTAAGATTTATGGGTCTATTCAGCAAAAGTCTGGCAAGTTCTGTTGATTGTAAAATCCCCTGGATCCCTAGGACGTACTTGGAAGCCAGAGTAATCTGAATGTACCTTTCCTGGTTAAATACTTTGTTATTATTATCATTGTGAACTAAATTGGTAAAGTAATAGACTTGGTCATTAATAATACACAGCGTGGCTTAAATGGACGCTCAACAACAAAACTACTACAGCTTGTGGTGGACAAAGTGTTTTGAGAATAAGTTAAGGGATTCACATCACGCAATGCGTGATCGAGCTGTAAAACTAAAACCACTGGGAAACAGGTTAGTGAGGATTCTGTGTCAAATCAGCCCATTGGCTTTGCCAAATAGACTCAAGCTACATGTGCCAAGCTACATTTGATGGGACTGAAAGGGCAAGATGGCCACGCTGAAAAGATTAATAGCTGAATCCTCCTTTACCCCAGTGTCCTCCATCTTTTTGCATGACGTGAACACAGGGGTTAAAATGTCAATACGTGAGCCATTGTTTCCTAATTCTTCTCTGTGTAGAATTTTTGTTATATATTCAAGTCATTCGCAAAGGCAAAGAACATCCTAAAAAGAAAATTACCTGTACAGACCTTAAAGTGCAGGATGTGTTTTGCAAGAAATGCGTACAGCAGGGCTGCACTGGCACTAGCAGAGTATCGGACAAAACAGATTTCCGCTAAATCATTCAGGCATATTTACAATAGTGCAAATGGAGAATTGTTGCTGAAATACACTCAAAATGGATGATGTCATCTTGACTGTTTATTAAATCATGGCTGTCCAACCCAAGGCTTTTGGGTAATTCTTGCTTCGTCTACTCAGATGTTTGTAGACTTTTTTTTTTAAATCCTAAGTGATTCAATGCTGTTTCTTGGCATGTGGCCGCTGTTAATGGGAGCCGCAGTGCTTAGTGGTGGATATAATAATGCAGAAAAAATTGACTTTAAAAGTTGCATCTTGTTGCTGGGCTGATAACACTGTAACGGCAGAATTTCACTTCCAAATACTCCTTGTCATTGTACTTTGAAAATACTCCATTGAAAAGATTGTCATGACATTATTTGTGACTAAAAACTGTTTTAGACGCTGTTTTTGCAGTTGGCTCCCATTATGATAGAAATATGCTTCACAA
This sequence comes from Pelobates cultripes, assembly GCA_933207985.1. Lineage (NCBI taxonomy): Eukaryota > Metazoa > Chordata > Amphibia > Anura > Pelobatidae > Pelobates > Pelobates cultripes. The sequence continues at coordinate 32,985,074 of OW240912.1, read as the reverse complement.
ACTGAAGCAATGCTAATGCACAGTTCCCCAATTTTCACAGATTCGGTTTAACAGTCCTGTTTTGGGCTTATCCTGTTGTCTCGAGTTGGTTGCTTGGTGTCCTGTTCCTGGTGACACGATATATATGTCCCCAACAAGCTGAGAGTGAAAGTGTTGTTAAAGGGATACTATAGGCATCAAAATAAAATAACTTTAGCTTAAAGTGACACTATAGTCACCAGAACAACTACAGCTTAATGTAGTTGTTCTGGTGAGAAGAATCATTGTATGCAGGCATTTTCATGTAAACACTGCCTTTTAAGAGAAAAGGCAGTGTTTAAATTGCCCCTAGGGACACCTCCAAGTGGCCACTCCTCAGATGGCCACTGGAGGTGCTTCCTGGCTCAGTGCTGCACAGTAGGCAGCAGTGCCGCTCAGCGTCTCCACGCTCTGCATGGTGACGCTGAATTTTCCTCATAGAGATACTTTGATTTAATGCATCTCCATGAGGAGGTGCTGATAGGCCAAAACTGGTTCAATGCATCTCTTCAAGGAGATGTTGATTGGCACAGTGTGACTTTGTGCTGTACATGCGCATTAGCCTACCAATGCTTTCCTATGAGAAAAAATACAAAATGATGATCTCGTGGGAAAAAAAGATGTTTAAAAAGCTTTTTACTGCAATCTAAGGGGGGTCGGTTACCTAAATAGTTAGTTTAACACTGTAGTGTCAGGAATACTTTTGTATTCCAGACACTGTAATGTTCCTACAGATCCTAGATTACCAGACTCCAGATGAATGCATTAAATGGCTATAATACCACATACTGTCTATGTAAGTACACAGATATGTGTATTGCATACCATACCTCAGTCTCATAATGCACCAAGGTTCATTTCTGGATCATCTCCTTACATGTGTTCTGGTACCTTAAATGAGCACTATAGGGTTAGGAACACAAACATGTATTCCTGACCCTATAGTGTTAACACCACCATCTAGCCCCCCTGCGCCCCTCATGCCTCCATAAATATAGTAAAAATCTTACTGTATTCAAGCTTGAAGCTGTAACTCTGCATCCTGTTAGACTCAGAAAAACAAGCAGTGTGCTGACATCATCAGAAGTGGTAGCCTGATACAATCACAATGCTTCCTCATAGTATTAGCTGAGACTGACAAAGAGGCAGATCAGGGGGAGAGCCAGCATGATTCAAACACAGCCCTGACCAAATCAGCGTCTCTTCATATAGATGAATTGAATCAATGAATCTCTATTAGGAAAGTTCACTGCATGCAGAGGGAGGAGACACTGAATGTTTGGATGCATTTTAGGCAGCCATGACCCAGGAAGGATCTCTAACAGCTATCTGAGGAGTGGCCAGTGAAGTTATCACTAGGCTGTAATGTAACACTGCATTTTCTCTGAAAAGACAGTGTTTACAGCAAAAAGCCTGAAAGTAATGATTCTTTTTTTTTTTTTTTTATTCTTTATTTTTGTAGTGCTTCGAGTAACAAACATGACTATATCGCCACGACAGCAGATACAAGTCGCTGAGATATCACAAAATAAACAAAATCATGGCATTAAATGACAGCACATTTTTAGATTAATCTAGGAATAGTAAATGAACAGTGCATGCGTGATACAGAAACAGTTAACAGTATAGATTGGTTATATGCACTCTATAGGAGTCAAGTATTGTTATCTGCACGTGTGGCTAAGATCTATGTGTGAAAGTAATGATTCTACTCACCAGAACAAATTCAATAAACTGTAGTTGTTCTGATGACTATAGTGTCCCTTTAATCTTTGCTCATGATTCCGTGGCTAGTTAACCTTATTGTTGCAGTTTATGTTTGTACCAAATATTAGCTTATCATCTACCAGTTATGTCTCTGTCTCTGTAGATCTGGCTGTGACTGACTGCTCATTTCTCTTTAGCAGTCTGTTTAAAGGCTGTTTACTTTTCCCTCCTTGCTTGCTAAGCGCAGTATTGTCAAGTACACAGAAGTGGAACATTAGTAATTCAAACAGGGAGAGTAATGCTACCCCATGTGAAATTATTGGGAGATATGTGGTACAAGTCCCCACCCAAGGTTTACAGGTTTACCGTCAGGTCACTTATCACGGATGGCAATCTGTCTGTAAACCGCATGGTTTGAACCAATTAATGTATGTAACATTACATAGATAGGCATGAGAGATACGGGTTTGCATTTCCTGGTTCTTGCCATACAGATCACCTAATGGATAGATTAAACTTTGTTAAGTGGGCTGGCAAGTATTGTTTTGTATAATTTATTGGTAGACACTCTGCCAGTTGCTTCTAATAAAAGTGGTGTTTACTGACTTGCACTGCTGATATAAAGAAAACAATGGTCAAACTATTATTTTACAGAAACAACTTAGGCATCACAATCACTATAGCTCTCTGTAGTGGTTATATTATCAGAAGTTCCCTGGTGCTCCCACATTGTAAGTAGTCAAGGAGTTTTTAAATGGAGTGAATTTTTAACTTGCGGTTGGCCAGGTAATGCTACCTGCCTCCACTACCAACGATGGAGAACCGGAAGTTCCTAAGCAGGAGCTTCTGTTGGCTCTCCTAAGCTAAACTCTACAGTAGAAGGCTCAGCTCATTGGTTTAAAGCAGGGCTAAGCAACCTTCGGCACTCCAGATGTTTTGAACTACACGTCCCATGACGCTTTGCCAGCATTATGGCTGCAAGAGTATTGTGGGAGATGTAGTTCACAATATCCGGAGTGCCGAAGGTTGCCTTGCTCTGGTTAGAGCATCAGCTGATACTCAGAAAGAATAGGGTCATACATATGTTTTTCAGTTTTAAAATGAGGACCAAGAGTACTGTGACACTCAAATCAGAGCCCCGTGCTAGGGATCCGCTGTCCACAATATTGGATAAAGATTTGTTAGAAGGTGCGTAATTCCATAAATTGATGCTATATTAAGAATGAGAGAAAGAGCCTGTTTCACCTTTCTCGTATACGAATTACATATATTCTGCTATATTAGTATTGCATTGCCTTCCTGGAATGCTTACATATAATTGCTGTATTAGCTGGGACACCTGCCAAGCCAAATTTTGGATCACTGCAATACGTATTTATTGTACGATACCTTTGTGAGATATTTTTTCATTTATATTCCCCCAATTCAGTTTAGAAAGAAAACACATTGCTGTTAATATATTCCTAATTTTCCTAGGGTTTTAACATTTTGTTTACTTACCCATATGTTTAACATGTGTTTCTCAGGTATCGAAAATAAAATGAACTTCGTTATTCACTTAGTGAAAATTGTCAGGAAAAGGACTCTATAGTCACCAAAGCAACTTTAGCTTAATGAAGCAGTTTTTATGGATAGATCTGAGGTCTCACTGCTCAATTCTCTAACATTTAGGAGTTAAATCAGTTTGTTTCTATGAATGGAGCCCTAGCAATGCCTCCCCTTGCTGTGACTGAAGCAGTTTGGGTGTATAGATCATGCCCATGCAGTCTCACTGCTCAATTCTCTGCCATTTATGAGTTAAATTACTTTGTTTATTCAGCAAAAGTCACACCTCCCAGCATGTGACTTACACAGCCTTCCTAAACACTTCCTGTAAAGAGTCATCTAATGTTTACACTTCTCCTGCTCTGTTAAAAGCTTGCTAGACCCAGCAGATCCAATTGTATGCATGGTTGCCACCTGACCGGTATTTTACTGGCTCAGCCGGCAGTTGAGGCCGTGTGGCTGGTGCCGGTATTGCAGAAAAAACAGCAATGCAGGGGCCGATATTTCTGTCTTCTGGAACTGTGACAGTGTCTCCCTACTCTGTATGTATGGCACCTAGACCACTTCATTAAGCTGAAGTGGTCTGGGTTCCTATAGTGGTCCTTTAAAGAGGGGATTATGAGACACATAGGTAAAATGCTTTTTTTAGCATCTTAGCCTGTGTAGCCAAAAATCCTTACACCCTCAATCAGACAAGGTGTACACATTATGGCACACTGCCACAAACACTCATAGCATACACAGTCTTATATGGTATATACACAATATAACACCCACACTCTAACACAGTATACACACTTACTCTTACTGCTACACATACACAATGCCACACACACAGTTAGACATAGTACACACTGTAAATAGTACTTTAGCAATTTATGGAACATTAATTATGCAAATTGGCATGGTCTGTATTTTCTTCCAAAAAAGGCAGCAACCCTACTTGTATTTAATTAAAGTTCAATTTACAGAGCAGGAGACAGACACTTTTAAAGTAAGTTACATCTGATTGAAAGTGAAACCATTTTATTTTCATGCAGGCTGTGTTAGTTACAGCCAAGGGAGGTGTGGCTAGGGCTGCATAAACATAAACAAATGTGATTTAACTCCTAAATGGCAGTAAATTGAGCAGTGAAACTTCAGAGGCACAATCTATACACCAAAACCGCTTCATTAAGCTAAACTTGTTTTAGTGACTATATACATTTAAATATCTCCATTTAACCTCCATCCACAAGGTCATGCTACAGCAGGAGGTAAGAACCACAAGCAGTTAAAGGAAACAGGGGGGTGCAAGAGAAATAAGCAGGGGTGCAAGTAGCACAGGAGACACAAGGGGGCGAGGGAAGCTGGGGTGTGAGAGACACAAGGGGGGATAAGAGACACAAATGGTGCAAAAGATGCTAGTGAGGTGCAAAAGACACTAAGGGAGATAAGTGACACTAAAGAGGGGATACGACATTTAAGAGGTATACCAAAAACTCAAACAAGTAGTCCGGTATTTAACAGCCATTTCCTTATTAACATTTTGCTGCCTTAAATAAATGTCCCACCATACCATTTTTGGATAACAGGTATTCCCTAAATTCTTGGTTTTTATGGGAACGATCCTCTAATCATAGAGAAAAGACATCAGACATTTGGACAATCAATGTTTTTACTCGAAGTTATAGATTGGTTGAAACTATGTGTTCATTCGTGTGTTCAGATCCAAACTGAGCCTTTACCTTCACTCCGATGCTCTCTTCATCGCTGTTTCATATCAAGTGATGCAGAAGTCGCTGTGCTACATATTTGGAGCATAGTAATTGTGCAGTTTTGGTGATCTTTATCACTCTTCTAGCTTGAGACCTTTTAGGGAATATTTCAAATGTGTGAAAGATTCTCAGTACCACAGAATCTTCTATGTTCGTAATAACTGGCGTTTTTTTAGATTATCTTGTCCACAAGATATATGACATTATATTAGGGTGATTAAAAACACATTTTAAGCTCAAGGGTCTAACCATTAAACCGACTTAAATCGACTACCTACTTTCTCAAAAAAACTTATTTTTTTTTCTACTGCTGCTCTATTAGTAAAAAGTTCACAAGTCACTTGTCTATTCACCATTATTCACTAATTAGTGAATAAGACTATTTATCTTTACGCTATAATATTTTAAAAGATGGTGACAGGTTATGTTGAGATTTTTCTGTTAGGTTCAGGGATCGAAAACAAAGCAAATATAAGCTATATGCCTTTTAAAAATAAAAAAAATGTGCAAATAGCTCAGAAATTTCTTGTGCTGTTATTATTATTTATAAAGCACCAACCAATTCCACGGCACTGTGCAATGGGTTAGGTCACTGTTGAGAGCAATGAGCATTTATGGAAACTCAGAGTTGTGGGAAACTGCCAGTGATTTTGCATTAAAATTGCTTACAAATGCTTACATGCTTGTCCAGGGTCCAATCAATATTAAAGACGGCCCTGCCTGCCCCACCTCCTTGGCTGAGATCATCAGAATTGACAATCTCATCCAATTCAATGCTTTTCTATGGGAAAGCATTGGATTGGCTGACATCATTAATTCTGATTGTGTCAGTCAAGGAGGCTGAACGGCGGTGGGGCTACTGATGGAGGGCTCGCACGGCGCCAGAAATAAAGGTAAGTTTAAAAATTTTTAAAGAGGGGCTAGTGGGTGCCAGGAGCCTAAACTGCATATTTAACACTATAGGGTCAGGATTACACATTTGTATTTCTGACCCTATAGTGTTCCTTTAAGAATATTTAATTGATCTTGACAGTAATTAAAGTGACTGGGTAAGCAATTTAGGACATCAGACTAGTATCTGTTCTGCAGAAAATGAAAGAAATTGGCAGTCCACGGGTCCTAAGATCATCATATTTTAAGCATTCTGCAATTATTGTTATTCATAACCTATACGATAAGCAAATATGAAGCCTCTTGTCTTGCCATAAAATTATATTTACCACTATTATCATTTCTCTTTCATTGAGTTTAGCAGAATTATTCACATTTTGAATGTCATGAATTCAAAGATAATTTGAAATTTTAGCCCAAACTAGCTAAAAAAAAAAATCTGAAAATTGATATTTTGGCCTAATTCACATGGATTTCAAACAAATTCACACTTTAGTGAATAACCCTTCAGATATATTTTGGATGGGCTTTTTATTTATTTTATATTTTTTTAATAAAAAGCTAAATGTTTGCATGCTTAATAACTCATGCTTGTCACTTCTTGGGTATAGCTTAAATAGTTTAAATGGGACTGACCTGACATTCATTAGTGACATAGTGGTGACATGCATGACCTAATTTTAAATATAACAAAAGGAAAATGAAAACATTTGAAAGGAGTTGGGAGCAGCTGTTTCACTCTGAGTGTCTGCAGTGGGAAGGGGGTTGGAGAATGTTGAAATTATGGCATTTCCGCATTGAAAACACCAGACACCAGTACATTAACTAAAATGTGAATTGCTGGGCATTCAAACTGAATTAATATAGCTGATAGCTGATTTCAAAATAGCCGATCTAAAAACGTATTCAACTTGTAAAGAATTTTCCAGGTCATCTTTTGGGAAAAAGAGAAAAAAACTGCGCTAAATTATTATTATATTATGAAGGCAGCACTCCTCAAAGGGGAGTCTCCAATAATCCCCTAATGGTAACAGATAGCAAGAACAAACAGAGATATAAGGATGCGCCTAAAACTTGATAAAATAAAAGACTAAATTAGTCAGATAAAATACAGAATAAAATAAGTAATAAAACAATAGTCCAATAAAATAGGCTTATCACAGTCCGTGAGGGTAGGTCCCACTTGTAAAGGAATATTCTTTAGGGTGTAGATGGGATCGTATCTTCAAATGTTGAGAATTCAGCATATGTGGAGAGAAAAATAAAAACAGGACTCCAATGGCACAGTAAATCGGTGTATAAAATAAATATAAAAGTATAAAATCAGTCTTACTCACACTTTCCAGAGCTAGGATCAGCTCTGATATTGCTCGCGTAAAGTGGAATAATCCCCACTTCAAGGATACATGGAGTAAATTTTGATAGTTGAATATCTGACGTGGGTTCAGCGTTCATCTTTTGGGGCTTAAATTGTGAAATTCACTTTAAATGCCCAGCAATTTACTCTTTAAGGCATAAACCTGTGTTTAAAAACATTGTGGGATCTAATAACTTAATTCCAAGTTCTACTGAATTTAAAGCCATAAAGGGAAAATCTAAGCCCCCGGAGAAAGAGAATTCTTCCCGACCACCTATAATAACTGAATTTTGCAGTTCTGTTTTTGATTTACTTCTATTTTTTTTCTCTAAATTACCCCACTGGCTATCTCACAAGTTCATTCTAGAACACACATTTTATGTATGAGTGCTACATAGGTTGCAACATGTCCATTGCCCTGGCATTTGCAGGGTTAAGGTGAAACCAGTGCTTTGTTTTTTTTTTCTGTATTCCCAGAATTCCATGGCTTCTTAACATGCCAAATAACTGTGCTGAGCACATAGCACCATCTTGATGCATTCCAAAAAGTCCAAGAATACATTTTAGTCTCAGATGGTTAGAATTACCACCTGGCACTACTGTAAAAAGTAGTGTCAGTTGTGTAATGCCTCTTGCTTCGTAGAAGAAGCTGTGAAGAGCACAAACACATTTTCACATACCGTCAAATGTGGATAACCACTGATAGTCCAGCTGCTGCCTTAGAATTATGGGAGCTGTAGTATGTAGCAGCTGAGTAAATGCTCACCAAGCCATATAGTTCATCTCACTTATTAAACTGTAATTCTCTTTTACAATTTAATTAGCCAAAGGCATCCTTTTTTTATTTGTAAAGGAAATGTATTAAAACTCTAAATCTGAGCCTGCAAATTCCTCATCAATATCACTTTCAGTTTAGTGTTTATGTTGTTTTGTGGGTTTTTATTTTGTTACAGATTTTTTTAGGTGTAGTATAGTAAAAGACAATGTCACCGTCGGGGGTCATAAATATATAAGCTTTCTTTCAGGATTTTAAACCGTCACGCCGTACTTACCTCTTCCCAATCGCTTCCAATTATCTTCCTGTCTTTTTTTTGGTTTTTTTCCATCTGTTTCTAACTAAAAACATAATACAAAGTAGTTCATACTTTGTATTATGTTTTTAGTTAGAAATAGATGAAAAATGACACTACACCTGACACTTCTAGACATTGGGTGGAGCTACCGCCATCTACAAAAGTGTCAATCCTCCTGTGATGGCTGTCGGGAATTGGCTCTGTCTATGGAGGATATCGCGGTCTCACTGGATCCTCCATAGAGCTGAAGAGGACCCGCCAGAAGAAGATGGAAGCACCGACAAAGGACATGTTCAGGTAAGTAGAGCTCACCCTTCCCTGCCCTTCCCTCACCCCTGCCACCGGACCCCCAGCAGCGATGTCACCATCAGGGGTCTTTGCAAATTCTGCATGGTCTCCAGATGGTGACAGCACCACTTTAAGCTTCTAATTGCAGTGTTGCATGCTATACAGGAACACTTCAGACACTAGCAAAAAAAAATAATTAATGTATTCTTCCAAATTCTGTTTCCTTTCTGAGATATTTTCCAGAGAGACTGTAGATTGATAATTGCCATTCACCGCTCGTTACAGTTTTTACAGCTGTAATGACACTGCTGCCTAATGCAGATATTTCATTGTATGTCAGTAATGTCACTCACAGCAAGGGACACAAAAATATTTTTGCACCAAGGCCATTTAATATATTGTTTCCAGTTGTCATGAAAAGGGCCCAGAACAAAACAATAGACTTTCCTATGTTTTCGCATCTAAGCATAATATCTGAATGATAACATCCTGTACAGTGTCAAACATACTGCTGATACTATATATGGAGCTCTTTATACATATAAGGCACGCCGCCTCTGTACAGCTACTGTATTCATATGGACATAATTCATTTATTTCCAGAGCTTCTGAATAAGGAAAGAAGTGCCACTCTCAGTTAAGATTTAGATTTAAATAATAAATTGCTCAGAGACCATCAGAATAAAACATTGTGTATGGAGATTATTCTCATACAGTTTATTTCCATATACCTATCACTGCAGCCAGTCTCAATATATGGACAAGTTGGTGGTATGTCTCTGTGGCTTGTTTAGCTGCAACAAAGTTGCCTGTTTTGTGGAATGGAGTACTTTTAATAACTAAATATTACAGTAGGAAGATCGTACCTATTAATTTAGAATTTTCATCGTTACACCTCCCAACACTGGGAGAAAGATGCACAACTATTCTACCTTGATGGTAAGCTCATGGGCTATCTAAGTGGTCTGTGTATATTGTACGTTCTCCCCTATTTGTACAGTGCTGCAGAAAATGTTGGCCCTTTATAAATTCCAGTAATATTTAAATACATACAAAACAGTTGGCACTTCTGGCACTGGAGGGTCTCTATGCTTAAAGGGACACTGTAGGCACCCAGACCACTTCAGCCCATTGAAGTTTTATGGGCACCGTGTCTGACACACAGGGGAGGGGCAAGTTATTTTCCCGATGCTATGATGATAGCACCGGGAACTGTGCTCTCCCCTGCCAGCTCTGCAGGACCGGAGGGGAGATCAGAGATCTCCCTCTCTCCCTCTCTGACCCGCTTGGAATTTGCTGACAGCCGACAGGGGAGGGAGGACCCTGGGAGCTCTAACCTGCAGCTCCGCCGGGTTCTCCTCTTGCGAGCTCAGAGCGTTGCTGCGGTTACCACGGCAATGCTCCGAATCTTACGAGAGTGAATTCTAGCAGCTCCTGAGGCTGCTATAGTTCACAGCCACCACCAGGACCACCACGGATTGCAGGAAATGTCCCCCCTCCCAGGCAAAGGTAAGCAGGAAGGGGGGGGACATCATTTTTTTTTAAATTTATTAATTTCTTCTCCAAACCCACAGACCCCATACCACACAATATGTCCCCAATACACACACACTGCCCCCATACACACAATTATCCCCCCATACACACACAGTACCCCCATACACACACTACCCCTATACACACACACTGCCCCCTATACACACACTGTACCCCTCACACACACACTGCAATCCCCCACACACACTGTACCCCTCACACACACACACTGTACCCCTCATGCACAAACTGCCCCACATGCACACACACACAAACTACATCCTTCACAAACACAATGCACCCCTGTACACACACACTACGTCCCTCACACACACATTAAATGTAATGTAGTGGTTATTGTGCCTGGATTGTTTCTTTAAATAATCTACCAGTGCCACTCCCAAGATTAGGGGCCCAGAATATGCTGCAGCGCAGTACATGTATACAACCAAGAAAATAGTTTTGACTTGGGGTGCCTTGGAAAAATATTGAAATATTAAGGGCACCTTGAACCTAAAAAGTTTAGGAACCACTGCATTAAATAATGCTTTCCTATGGGGAGATCCTAATGCGAGCGCGGCCATTGCCATCAGGGCTGGCGCTACCTGTTAGGCGGACTAGGCAGCCGCCTAGGGTGCCCCTTAGTAAGGGGCGCTGCCAGGAGCGCCGGCCCCCCTCATGCTGCAGCCGCCCGAGCGCTCTGTAGAGAGCCTCAGGCGGCTGCAGCTTTGCCTGGGCGGTGCGTCCATGAGGGCGCACCGCCCGGGCGCAGCATGAGGAGAGGGGCTGACAGGAGGGAAGCGCTCAGCACTCCCTCCTGTCACTCCCTCACTGTAGCGTGGCCGAGCCCTCTATTGGTCCACGGGTACAGGGGGCATCTGTCTCCTGTACCCGGCCGGACTAACAGGAAGTGCACACTGAATGTGCACTTCCTGTTAGTCCGGCCAGGTACAGGAAACAAAAGCTACCTGTACCCGCGGACCAATAGAGGGCTCGGCCACGCTACAACAATGGTAGGGAAGGGGGGGGGAGAATTGACGGTGGGGGAATTGACAGGGAAGACGGGGAATTGACAGAGAAGGGGAAGACAAGGTGGGACTGGGGAACTGACAGGAAGGGGGAAAAAAATTGAAAGGAGGGGAATAAATTGAAAGGGAATACATTGAAATGGAGGGTAGGGAATAAATTGAAAGGGGTGGGGACAGGGGAAATTGACAGGGAGGGAGGGTGGGGAATAAATTGAAAGGGGGGGGAATAAATTGACAGGGGGATAAATTGAAAGGGAGTGGGGGGAATAAATTGACAGGGAGGGGGGAATAAATTGAAAGGGAGGGAATAAATTGAAAGGGAGGGGAAAGAAATTCACAGGGTGGGTGGGAAGAAATTGACAGGGAGGGGAATTGACGGGGGAGGGAGGGGGAATGAGAGTGGGGAGGGGAGAAGAGAGTGACAAGGGGGGGAGAAGAGAGGGACAAGGGGGAGAAGAGAGTGACAAGGGAGGGGGGAGAAGAGAGGGACAAGACAAGGGGAGAAGAGAGTGACAAGGGAGGGAGAGGGGGGAGAAGAGATTGACATCCATCACACACACACACAATGCACCCCTTACACACAAAGACAATGCACCCCTTGCACACAGAAAAACACACAATGCATTACACACACAGACACACACACACACACACACTCAATGCACCCCTTACACACACTCAATGCACCCCTTACAGACGCACACACTGCATCCCATACATACACAGAAACACACCTTGCAGCCCTTACACATACAAGCACAGATTCAAACAATGCATTCCTTACACACATATCAGGACATCCCCCTACTCCACCCCCTGTGAACAAACTAATTGGTGGAACATGAAGGTGGGCCCTGGGACCCAGACCTTGAGCTGTGTAAAGGGCCTTAAAAAATGGAGCTGCTTCCCGTTCTCCCAGAACATTTATTTTTGTGACCACAGTTACAAACAGCCACCAGAGAGCCTGTTCTACACCAGACCAGTGGAGCCAGACTGCAGCTAGAGCCCATCATCATCCTCATCTGGTTGTAAGTAGGCAATCTAGTATATTATTCGTGGCACTAATATATAGTCCCCAGAACCACTTCAGCTTAATGTAGTGGTTCTGGTGTCCATAGCCTGTCTCTGCAGGCCTTTTAATGTAAACACGGCGGCACTGCAGCACTGGCGTTAGTTAACATGGCAGATCATATGGGTGGGGCATTGTGATGTCACATGGGGGGAGGGGGCGGCAAACTTTACTTTTGCCTAGGGCGGCAAAAATCCTTGCACCGGCCCTGATTGCCGTGCATGCGCATTAGGTCTCCCCTGCCGGTGGACATCGGCAGGGGAGGAACGTGAGCAGTTTTAACCCCTTCAGTGATGTCGGATAGGGGGCGGGTGGGAGGGGGGCACTCCAGGATTCCACAGTGCCAGGAAAACGGGTTTGTTTCCCTGGCACTAGAGAATCCCTTTAAGGGAAATTATAGTGTGAAGTCCTGTAGGTCACAGAAATTCTGAGTCAAAAAACAAAGCACAAACCCAGTAGGCCCTACATTAGTGAAAGCCCAGGAGACAGTATAGTCCAATTAGGCCATGAGACATTACAAGCCCAGTAGGCTGTACAACGGTACAAACCCAATAGGCCATAAGACAGTACAAGCCCATTAGGTCGTAAGACACAATAAGCCCAGCAGGTCATAAGACAGTATAGGCCTGTTAGGCCATAAAACAGAAAAGTAGGCTTAAGACAGAACAATCACAGTAGATCATGAGACAATACAATCCTAGTAGGACGTATGACAGAACAAGCCCAGAGCAGGCCATAATACACTATAGACCCAGCAGATCATGAGACAATACAAACCCAGTAGGCCGTATGACAGAACAAGCCCAGCAGGCCATAATACAGTATAGGCCCAGTAGATGATGAGACAATACAATCCCAGTAGACCGTATGACAGTGGAAGCTCAGAAAACCACAGAACACTAGAAGTCCAATGAGTCAGCACCTCTATATCATGTTTAGTTAAGCAGGCAGACACTCCTAGATTGCATTCCTTCTCAAGGACAGTAAGAAATAACAAATATTCACACTTTACAAAGAGCACTCATTTCAAAAATAATATTTTGCAAAGCCTTCAAAGCTGCAGTGTTAAAGCAGAAAGATGATTATAAAGGGTACCCGGGGTCAGCTGTCCACTTAGTACAATCCAGGAACGTGAAAATGTTCAGGTTTTCAGAAAAAGATTAGATTATAAACTCACTTGGACAGGGCCGTCTCTGCCTTCTCTTTTCAGTTAACTCTTGTTTGCTGCGTATCCACCATTCTAATATTGCAAAGTGCTAAATGCTAATAAAACAATAATGAATCTCCCACAGCGATAACATCACACTGGGCTAACACAAGCTCTTTCTTATCACTATGTGCATGCGCAAAATTCTAGTTGTCTGCAACTTCCATGTGTTTGGTCTCATGCCGCTGAATATCACCAAACACCATGGACACACTCTTCATGGCTTTGCGTGTGTCACAGACTGTCCCTGCCTCATTCACAACTACCAGTGACAAAAGCAACAAAAGACGTGAGATTAGCAATAAAATTGGCATTTTATTATCATAGATACCTCTAAATCACCCTACACATAAAGGAAACCTGCTGTTTAGATAAATGTATATATATTTTAATAATAAGGTAAATATCAACAAATAATGCCACAATGTATTACAATTGGTTGACAGAAGTTGGTTAAAAGATACAACATTGGACACACTATCACAAGTTAGGAAGTCATACAGGAACTTAGAATTTACCAAATTGGCAAAAAACAAAAACAAAAAAAAAACAATTGAAAGGAGCCATGAGTAAAATGAGAAATATAACTTGTCTGACAATGTGATGTTTTGCTTTCTTTTAAATGTATGTTAAAGACTTAGCAATTGATATCACAATCCAGTCCTGGCACAGCCAAGGCATACCTTGCATTAGAGAAGGAGAAACATTATGTGCGTTTTACTTCAGTTTTCAGCCTTTGAAAACAAGTATTTCTTCAATATATGGGGTAATTAAACATAATTGTAAAAATTGTAGGAAATGACTGTTTACATTTAACGTTCTAATCTTATTTAGATTACGTATGTCCCATGCTGAAAAAAAAAGTAATAATAATTTTTAAAAAACACAACATATATAAACAAACTTATTTATTGATTGCCTTGAATTTTGCCATAAGGAAAACGTTAGTTAAATAAATCTGGATCAAGGTCCAATTCTGTAATGTAAGCATTTATCTGGAATGACGTTCGTAAATGGATACAGTTACATATATGACATTGGAACTGTGCGTGTACATTGTTTTGCATAATATGTAACAATATTGTTGCAATATTTTATTTCTTATTGTTTTCCTCTTTAGAAATAAGAGTCTAAAATTTTAAAGTAAAAGCGTCAAACAACTGAAAAAATGTATGGATCTGGACAGTCCCTGAAGATGGGTAAAATAGGAGATTGTTGGCCTTCATGTAGTGAATCTAGTTTCCGGGACTTAGTTTTGCAAATTGCCAAAACCAAAGTAAATCATTGGCTTAATGAAATTATTTGGAACTATGTCAGGGATATCTAACCCTGATTGTCCAGATGTTACAGAGATAAATTGTCTGTGGTGCTCAGCCTTAAAGGACCACTCCAGACTGATTTTTTTTTTAATTATTTTTTTTAAATCAACATCACTGTTTAGTAGATGTACCCCCAATGAATACATGTGTGCATTTTTCATGCATATCTCATCTTAAAAGGCCTTGCAAAAGCTGCAGGTTTTATGAACTGCAGTCTTTAGAAGCACTCCACTTTTCCCCGGAAGAGAGTTTCTTAACAGTAAATAAACTTATCAAAAGCTTCTCATTGAGAAGCACACATCTGGTCTGAGGTCCATGGAGGAGCTGGTGGAGCTGAAGACACTGATCTGAGATCTGTGTGGGAGGAGGCAGTAGAGCGTGCCTGCCACTTCTCATGGGAGCTAACGGAAAGAGGCAGCAAACCTCTCTGGCTGTTTGACAGCCAGGGGGAGGATCCATCATTTCTCATAGAAGTCGACACTTTTATAAACTGGGGTTAAAATAGGATACTCCTCACCCATAAAGCTCTTCGGCAGGTTGGAGTTCTTTAATGGTGTGTGCTGGTCCTGTAAAAGGACATCCTAAGCACCAAAACCACTTGAGCTTAATTAATGATGTTGGTGTATAGATCATGCCCTCGCAGTCTCACTGCTCAAATCTCTGCACTTTAGGTGATAAGTTACTTTGTTTATTCAGCCTTAGCCACGCCTCCCCTGCCTGAGACTCACACAGTCTTCATGGACACTGCCTGAAAAAGTCTACATTTTTTTAAACTTCCTTTTTTGCACAGTGTGTTTAATTTAGAAATTTATACCTTTTGCTCTATTAATAGCCTGCTAGAGCCTATAGGAGCGTGCTGTATGTAATTATAGTTCAACCAACAGAGCAGGAGTTCAGAAATCTAACAAAGTAAACACTTCTGTAAAAATGAAACCTTTTAAAAAAAAAAAAGTTGTGAGAGTCCTTTGGTCTCCTGTTTATTGTCCAGTGTCCCAATGTTCTCAAACTATTATTACTATTATTATAACCATTTATATAGCGTCAACATATTCTGCAGAGTTTTACAATATTATAGAGAGGAAAATTTACAATAAATGAGACTATTATGAAATGTTACTAAACCATTACAAATTGTTACAGGAACAATAGGTCTATGATGACTCTATTCGAAAGAATTTATAATCTAGAATCTAATCTAATCATTGCTGTCCAAGGTTGTTTAAGTATGCAGAGTCTGAGAGTAAAACTTTTGCCTCCTCAGCAGCAAAGGGGCCATTCTAAATGACAAAAACACATTTTGTCAAATATAAAAGGGTTTGGCAAAAAAAATAATTGTGTGCAAGCAGCTATAGATTCCTCTCACAATAACCACATCAATAATGTTTGCTTTATCCTCAAAATGACAAAAAGCATAGTGTGTATATTATGCGACAAGAACATTTGTCATACCCCTTGTCATGAAAGGGTTAAAGTATTCCTGTAAGTACGCTTGCTTATGTAATGACTATCAGTGCGCTAGTCGATACTGGCGTGATAATAAATACATGATATGGGGGTTCTCAGAGTGGTAGTACATGGTTAAATTTCACGGCAGACTTTGTGTAAGTCAGATCTTTTTAATTCGATCACATGCTTGCTTGGTGCCTTATGAAGCATGAAGATTTACTTTGGGTTCCCTCTTGAATCAATTATCTGCATCTTTCTGCATTTGCTCTGGCTCCGAACTCCAGTGTAGCTTCGGAGTTGGCAGCTGGGTGTACGTCAAGCTTGGAATGAGGAGTTCTCAAACTGTCATTGGAATGCAACTTCCAACACGCTCAGTACGTCTGAATGCCATTAATGTCTTTTGGGGTTGATGGGTGGGGATGTTTAGCAACAAGAGGACCCTAGTATGAAAAAACACTGGATTGGCTTAAAACGATCATCACGAATATTCAGCAGGTTCCGTAGAAAGCACTCAAAGGAACTTTCCAAGATGCTTGAAGTGTTAAGAGCTAATATCACTTGATCCCCAGTGTAGACCATTTGAAGAATTTTCCGTGGGTTATCCTACAACAACTTCATACTAAATAAAGATGCTGGCTGGCCAGTATCGATAGAAGTGGCTGGGGCTCAAGTGTTCATCAAAGTTGAACTTGGGATTTACTATTAATGGGACATTTAATGAAGTGGTCTGGATGCCAATGCCCCCCCCACCATCCACCCATTTTAACCTTGCAGCTGAATACATTGCCGTTCTGCAGGGTGTAAATACCTCTAGTCACTCAGACAGCCACTAGAGGTGCTTCCAATGAAATAGCAGAGTAAACATCTCTGAGACCATCTGATAGGAGCCTCTCAAAGCTTTCCTATGATCTCCATGGTTTCAGCTAAGGAAGCAGAACATTCCCACAGAGACTAGCACTGCGAGTGAGAAAAGGTAAGTAAAATACCATTTTTTTTCTCTCTACAGGTGGGGGCTGGGGACCTAAATGGCCACCAGGGCACTATACCGTTAGGAATGTACATTTGTATTCCTTTAATTGAGGAGTGCCCGAATGGTAGATGCCCAGATGTTGTAGAACTCCACCTCCCATGATGCTTTGCATTCCTTTAGAATGCTTTGAAATGACAAAGCATCATGGAAGCTGTAGTTTTAAGACATCTGTGGATCTACCTATTGGGCACCCCTGCTTTAAATAGTCCAAACGTGGATTTAAACTAAAAAAGACAGCATTTGCGGAGACGTGCAGGTAGGAATAGCCCTAGTGCTCACAGCTTGGATTACCTGTATTTAGCTGAGGAGACCAATATCCAATGTGTTATTTGGCAACCATGTAAACAGAGGCTATTGAGTTGCCGGTGTCGAGGTCATCCGGTCAGGCCGTCCTGTTGTTGCATTCTGCAGTTCTATAGAAAGTATACGCTATTACGGATCATGACTTCACAGTTTAGGGTCTTTGTTCAAAACAAAATACCAAAATGTAAAAGTTTAAATAGTGGAGTTGTAAGAAAAAATAAATACAAAAAAAAAATAAAAATCTTGCAGACCTGGAATTATTTTCCAAGTCCGTTATTTTGTCCCATTGTTACCTTGGCTGCAATAATGTTTATAGATTTTCTGCCAAAACAGTGATTACAATGTAGGCAGAAAAACATGATTATGAGTTTTCCTTCAACAGCAGTGTTTGTGTGCTTCATGCGTTAATGTCTTTGAATTAGGCAATTGTGCAATTGGTTGAAAACAGAGGGGTGTGTGTATATATGTGTGTGCGTATGCGTGTTTGTGTATATGTATGTATGTATGTATATGTGTATTTTTATAGTAGAGTTTGGTATATAGTAGAGATGTTTTATATATATATATATATATATATATATATATATATATATATATATAGGTGAAGAGACGTAAATTTTTTATATTATCATTTTTTTTAAAATAAGATAGTAATTGTGTCATATTGTGCAGAGAATTTCCCATTTTAGACTAAAACAGGAGAATCGGAATACGTTTAGTAATGGTCAGAATATTTGTTATTTTATCTGCAAAGCACCAACATATGCTGCTGCGCCGTACAGTGGGAAGCACAAAAAACAAGTATTTAGCACCCATGCAAATTTAGACATACAGGGATGAAAGGTGACAAGATTTACATTTTAAAAGACGTGTATATCGTATGTTCAGTCTTTCAGGGTGAACGTGTATACCCCCCTAGGCTGCTGTATTGAGACTTACCTTTATGCTTGGTTTGACTTACCCTTACCTAAGGGCCCACAACTAATGAAGGGCAGCATCAGAATGTGGCCACATCCGATCACATGCAAAAAGAGTTACCTGCACACTATCCCAAATCCCTAAACACAGCTTTTTTTCTGGTGGTGTCATTTTGTGTGCATGTCAGTGCATGTGCTCCAATTTTAATGGATACTATTGTGCCATTAATACAAAGCTGTTAAAACCCTTTACTTATTTACCTGGTCAAAGCGCCGAGGAATATCGCCTCCTCCGGCTACACTTGATGAGGAGGTGCTAATGCACATGCGTGGCGAGTGCCACTCGCACATAAACACAGACCTAATTGAGTTTCCATTGGCACAGTTGGTGTTGTGCCATTATATTGTGCATTCTTGTGCAACTGTAAATTCTGATTTAACCTTAGTAGCTGTTATAAATTTTAACATAACTTTTTTTTTTTTTTACAAAGTAAAGCTGTTAAGAAATGGTGACGTTGATCTTTATGTTTCCACAGGTAGAGATGCCTTTGGAGTGGATGTGTGGTCGGATAATCTCGATGTAAGAGTAAACGAGTTTGGAGGTACTATAAGTCTTACTGTATTTGACAGTTCATTTTGGGGTTTATTTACTAAAATCCAAATAGCCTGATATCGAATAGGGCAAAACCATTTGATTCTGTAATTGGAGTATTTTGAATGCAAAATACAGATTTTGCTAACCAGGCTGCGAAGAAGCCTAAATCTGGTGCAAGGGTTAATGGTTAATTAAGTGGCTGCTGGACAGCGCTTGCTTGCCAGTCGCCACATTTTAAAATAAAAAGTCTGTGTGGCTCAATATGACCCCATATTATTATATGAGGTGTAAAACTGCAGGTGAGGGCAACCATGCCAGCCTTAGATGAGGCTTATTGCAAATCAGTTTGCCCCATTACTATGGAGCAGCATTAGAGTTTTACTACCATCATAACTATTACAGCGGCCTGAAGTTAATTATGATGTTTGGATGACGCATTGATTTAAAAAAAAAAATTAACAAAAACATTACTCAAAAATATATAAATACGATTTTAAAAAATCTAAAAACTGCACATAGGACTTTAAATTACAGTTCTGACGATTTTCTCTTTGAACTTCACTGCATAATTCTAACATCGTTAATAGTATTATTCCCAGCTGCAAATTTCAATCTGTAACCCTGCTCTTTATGGCTACACTATTCCAGGAACTGAGATCTGACATTAGAGTGGTTAGACTCAGTTGAGCCCCCACATTTCACATTATAAAAGCTGGGTGGGGGAGGGGGGTCACAGACTAGAATAAAGCCCTATGGTTTCTAAAATCCAGAGGGATTTATTCACTGAATAGTGAAGTAGGGTAGCTTCATTCAAATGTTTTTTTTATCTTTGTAATTTTAGCCGACATTTTGCAAGTTTGTTGTCAGCTCGTTGCAACGAATGACCCGGGAGAATGCCATGTGACAAATAACACAATTCAGAGCTGTAAAACTGCTCCAACTCATGTTTTCTTTTTTTAATTCTTTTTATTGTCTTGACAGAGGTGATTCTTTCTTGTAAATATAGACTGGAGAAAGAACAGCCTGCGAGGCTGGAATGGAAAAAAGTATCGCCAAATGGAGATATTTCATTTGTCTACTTTGGTAATTCCCTAGCAGGTAAAACATCATTTATTTTAGCATCTAAGAACCAATAGCTACATGTATTTCACCGGTTAGAAATTCAGAGGTATCGATATATGTTGTTCCAGAAAGGAGTCACCTGAAATTCATGGAGAACTAGCTTGGCTGTAAACATGTAGTATAGTTTCAATCTAAATGTAAATCTGTTGTTTTTTCGATATTCTTTGTCGATTTTTCATACCTGTCTATCCACTATCCTGTATTTTACTGAGAATAGAAAAATGTAAATCTGTCTCATTCTGTGTATTATTTTTATAGCTACATTATTGAAATCTTAAAGGGACACTCTAATCTCCAAAATAACTTTAGCTTTATAAAGTGGTTATGGTATATATATCATGACTCAGGTGTCACACGGCTCAATGCTCTGCCATTTAGAAGTTAAGTTAACTTTTTATGCAGCCCTAGCCACACCTGGCTGTGACTTAAACATCCTCCCTACACCATTCCTGTAAAAAAAGATCTAATGTTTAAGCTTCCTTATTTGCACAGTGTGTTAAATCTATAATTCTGTACCCCCAGCTCTAGTAATAGCCTGCTAGATCCTGCGTCGGGCTCCTGTTAGCGATTAATGTCTATTAACAAACTATTAACTGTGCTGTAAGATCTGATTGAAATTTAAACATGTTTTCATGTCTATACACTAGAACTGCCTCGTTAAGTTGTTTTGGTACTTAGAGTATCCCTTTAAGAAAATTGCTTGCAAAAAATATAGTAAAATAACACATTGCATCATATGCAGTTATGTTAACATTACATGAAGTTGGAAAGCTTGTGGACCCAGAGCAAGAATAATCCGGAATGGACTTTGAGGGTGTCTTGAGGCTGCTACACAGTTGTAGGAGTTGTAGTTCAGTAGTACTTGTTTATCTCTCTTTAAATAGACTCAGGTGAGATTAACAACCAACTTGCAAAATTTTTAGCAAAATAACCATTTCGAGATGACTTGATTTCCCAGTTTGCCTGCTGTGGTCTACATTTTGCTTGTTTAATCAACTTACCGCAGCTCTCAAATAGTCCCCTTTACAAAAATAAGTAAAGAGGCTCCATAAAATAAAAGTTATAATTGAAAGTGGAAAAATGTTTTATGAATTTTTCTCCATCATTACATGTTTCCCTTTAAAAGTTCACCGTGCAGTGTTTGCCCCTGTGGCACACTAAGGGCTAGAATTTTGTGTTGGTATGTGAAGCATGATAGTTAGATAGAGCTATCCAAGCACCCCGCTAGTAACAGCGATAGTAAAAATAACCACAAATATCTTATGAGAATTAGACCTTCAGACATGGTCATTCGTACTGAGCATAAAGATTAGACCTAAATATCTAAACCAGGATCGACCCAACTACAGCCACCATCATTTATTAGAACATCATTCCCGTAACTTTTTGCTCTCTTCCTGTTTTTAGTGAAGGGCAGGAGTAGAGTTAGAATTTAGCTGACTGTGAATTTTTGGGAGTTAAAGTTTGATATTTAAAGAAATGGCTTTGGAAATTGTCTGGGCCATATATTGCATGTGGATTTGATCAGCGTTGATGGATGCATTTATGCTGTGTCTAACAGGAGTGTGTAATTTGAATACACAGGTGATTTGTTGGCACGTGCGGAGATGATGGATTCCAGTATCAGAATAAAAGCTGTAACCAGATCGGATTCGGGAAAGTATCGCTGTGAAGTCAGTGCACCTCAAGACAGCAGGATCTTTCAAGAAATCACAATAGACTTAAATATTTATGGTAAAGCAACAGACAAAACAGTTTATTTGTTAAAAAAAAGGGCGTCCCTGCCTGCAGATATGATAGAAATACCCACATAAGACAAAATATGTAAATTTTCGTTTTGTTTTTGACAGAATATTTTCCAAATCTCTAGTTTTTAACATTTTTGATTATGTACCATAGTAGAATTTTTGCAATGCAGCTATTCTTGTCTTAAAATTTGCAATTAGTTTTTTTCGTTAACCATCGGTAAACATTGCATGGTCTTATGTGTTACATAACAATAATATTTTTAAAATCAAGGGACAGTTGTTCTACATTTGTTCATAATAGGCTTTCCTCCCCTGACTGTGCTACCCCTGCGTCCCTATCTTATGGCGGACTCCAAATCTTGCCTACTCCCAGACATCGTGACCATAAGGGTACAGGATCTCCTCTCATCTCATTATACTTTTCAACTTATTCCCTCTGTGCCTTGACTATTTCTCTTCCTTTGAGATGCATGCTTCGCTCCTCCTTACTTCATATTGCTATTATTGTTGGCCACTTCTTGGAACTCTTTTCAGCCTGGCTCTCTCATTTCCTGTCTTTCGACATATCCTCCAGTATCCTTGGGGACTTTTACATAACTTTAGATGCAACAATTAGCACTGAGGCCTCTACATTTCTCTCTATGACCACCTCCATAACTTATGCAGTGGTCTAATACCCCTACTCATCATGCCAGCAACACCTTAGACCTTATCTTCTCCAAACATTGTGTTATCAATAACTTCACTTACATACCCTTCCCTCTTTATGATGACCACCTCCTAAGGAGAAATCGTTTCTTGCAACCCAGCCAACCACCCTCACCTCAACTCAGAAATCTGAAATACATTGATCAGCCGCTTTCGATAGATATCCAACTCTCCACTCACTGATTTTGAAAATCACATGTCCTTCCATGGCAACTACCCTCTGTAGCTCTACTTCTCAAATATCCTAGATAAGCTATTTCCATACACTCTTCTCCCTCTTTATTAAACTAACTACCAAGTCTGTGTTACTGGAGTAATTTCATAGTATGGCCGATTCCAGCACTATAAACTTGTGTGAGTCCTCTCTCGCCAAACAAACATAATTCATCTCCCTTCACCACCTTCTCACATGATCCAAGCGCCTGATTGATAACATCCAAAAAGAAATGGTCTTACTAACTTTTTTCCTCAACTGTACAACGCACTGCTGGACCTCCTCCTCTAAACTTAGTATCTGCTTAAAATTTTCCACCCGTCTCTTTCCTCTGGCATTTTCCCATCATCCTTCAAAAATGCACTGATCTCACCCATAGTAAAACAAACCTTCTCTTGACTAAGATGTTTTGCTTGGCTTTCGTCTTATCTCTCTTCTTACCCTTACCTCCATGCTACTTAAAAAGGCTTGTTTATACTTAACTTATCTGAACTCCCATACTATACTAACCGCAACCCCACAGGCATGTTGCCTTGATGTGTTTTTTGATTCTGACCTTTCCTTCACCTATAACATAAAATCAATCACCAAACCCTTTTGCTTTCATCTTAAAAACATTTCATATATTTGTCCTTTTCTCACTAATGAGACGAGGGAACTACAATGCTTGTCGATGCTATCATTGTTTCCCACCTTGATTATTGTAACCTTGTGTCTGCATATTGGCCTCTATCGTGCCCAGAATGACACATAATGAAGGTCCAAGACTTATCTCTCATCCCATCCTTCACAGAATCCTTAATTACACATGTCTTTACAGAAGCATAGCAGTTTGCCCCTTAACTCTCTTAACAATCATCCTCTGCTGTATCCCAACTACTGTGCTCTCTCTTCTCAACCTTTCAGGTATATACAGATCATTTGGTCCCACCACTTACCATTTTGTATTTTTCTGCCAGTTTGGCAGGGCCATCTTTACCTACTGTACCCCTATGTCAAACATGTTTTGTTAGAACTTATTGTTTGCCTTTTTTACCTATTGTTCAGCGGTGCAGAATATGTTGGTGCTATACAAATAATCATAAATCATTCACAATTTTGCTTTACATGAGAGATATTACTGTATACACTGGATATTAGTGTGTAGTTTCAGGTACAAACACATTTGACAAATTCTAAATTTAAAGGGACACTATAGTCACCAGAACAACTACAGCTTATTGAATTTGTTCTGATGAGTAGAATCATTACTTTCAGGCTTTTTGCTGTAAACATGGTCTTTTCAGAGAAAATGCAGTGTTTACATTACAGCCTAGTGATAACTTCACTGGCCACTCCTCAGATGGCTGTTAGAGATCCTTCCTGGGTCATGGCTGTCTAAAATGCATCCAAACATTCAGTATCTCCTCCCTCTGCATGCAGACACTGAACTTTCCTCATAGAGATTCATTGATTCAATTCATCTCTATGAGGAGATGCTGATTGGCCAGGGCTGTGTTTGAATCATGCTGGCTCTGCCCCTAATCTACCTAATTGTCAGTCTCAGCCACTCCTATGGGGAAGCATTGTGATTGGATCAGGCTACCACTTCTGATGATATCAGCAGGCAGTGGGCAGGTCAAAAGGAAACAGTGACAAAGCCAGCAGCTTCAGGCTTGAATACAAGTACGATTTTTCTAATTTAGGGAGGCATGAGGGGACCAGGGTGGCTAGAGGGTCAGGAATACATGTTTGTGTTCCTGACCATATAATGCTGCTTTAATAAAGTGACACGCGACTTGTGCGGAAAACCCAAAAACTGTTTAGATGCCTCTGTTATAATAGTTTATTGGTCGATGGAATAAATGTGACCAAGGGAGAGAGATCTAATACAATGTATCTGTGTTATTATGTAATTTACAGTAGGTGTGCATTACGTCAGTTGCTGTCCTTGGCGGAGTGACGAATTAACCCCTACAGAGCACATTGAATCATCCCATACGCAGAAAGAGACATGCTAGGGTCTGCTTTATATGACAGAATTTATAACACCTCGCAATACTTGGAAAGTCATATGTTTATAGTCCTCGCATTGGCAGTTTCTTCACTTGTTTTCCATCCAAGGAGAATATCCAGATGTTTCTGGTTTGTTTTTTTAAATAGCATCCTCAGAAGGTTAAATTGTAAAAAAGAAGACACCCCAGTGTGAGACATCCCAGCGTAACTATATAAGCAGAACCCGCAGCTCCTGTGTATCAAGTCAGCAACATCTCACAAGTTGTGCAATTTGTGTTTTGCTAAATGCTGCCAAGTACTTTTAATTTATATTCTGCCCAGAATGGGTTAATCATAATAAAAAGAATACTATTTATATAATTAGTTAAGGCATTATAACAAGTTAAAGGGACAATCAAGACTCCTATCTGAAGAGTGTGCCCTCTTTTTTCATTTTATAAAAAGTGCAGATTTGAATAGAAATTGTCACCTTTAGAAATTAACCTTGTCACACACCTTGCTGTCAGTCAGACAACCAGTCCTGTTACTTCTTTGTGGTTCAGCTCAGTGGAACTAATCTCAAGAAGCAGGCAGTAGCCCACAGCACCTACCTTGCAGTCTGGAACATGATTTCTGATTACATTCATTCCTTGCACTATAACCACTACATCAAAATGATATATAGGTAGTGAGATAAAAATAAACATGATCACCTGTGGAATAATCACACAATTCCACCAATTTAAAACACACGCTTAAAACAAGGTGAATATGCACATATAATGCTGATTATAAAACATGCAACATACAGTTGCAAGAAAAAGTATGTGAACCCTTTGGAATGATATGGATTTCTGCACAAATTGGTCATAAAATGTGATCTGATCATCATCTAAGTCACAACAATAGACAATCACAGTCTGCTTAAACTAATAACACACAAAGAATGAAATGTTGCCATGTTTTTATTGAACACACCATGTAAACATTCACAGTACAGGTGGAAAAAGTATGTGAACCCTTGGCTTTAATAACTGGTTGAAACCTCTTTTGGCAGCAATAACTCCAACCAAATGTTTCCTGTAGTTGCAGATCAGACGTGCACAAGATAAGCAAAAGAAGAATATATTGTGCAGTATGTCTGTATATATGAACGTTTGGAAGGTTTTCACTTTAGCAAATGGAAACTCACATTTGTCTGAGCCTAACAATACTGGCTCAAGCAACATGGCTTGGTTTAACAAACAAGAGAGTAGAGATAACACCAACATTAAGGCAGTATACAAATATGTATTCAAATTAAAATAACTATACATGTAAGTAAAAAGCTTCTCAACCAGTAAGCAGCAGAGAGCACTGCAAAATGGATTTACAGCTTAATTTAATAGTTCTGGAGTATACAGCCTGTCCCTGCAGGCTTTTTCAGAGAAAAGGCAGTGTTTACAATGCTCTCTAGGGACACCTCCAGTGGCAGTCACTCAGTCTCACAACGTGCAGCACTGACATTTAACGTCAGCCAGCTTTGCATGGAGACGCTGAGCTTTCCCACCCTCAGGGTCCCCCTCCTGCCGGGCTGGATGGAGAGGAAGGGGTTAAACTTACCTCTTTCTCTAGCGCCGGGCGGGGAGCTCTCCTCCTCCTCTCCTCCTCCTCTTTGGCTGAAGCCGCGTGCGCATTCAGCCAGTCCATAGGAAAGCATTTTTCATAGAAAATCACAGTGAGAAGCGCGGAAGCCCTCTAGCGGCTGTCAATGAAACAGCCACTAGAGGCTGGATTAACCCATTTATAAACACATTTTCTGAAACTGCTATGTTTAAAGAAAAAAGGGTTAAACCTAGCTGGACCTGGCACCCAGACCACTTCATTAAGCTGAAGTGGTCTGGGTGCATATAGTGGTCCTTTAAATTGAATAAGGACAGTAAAAAGAGTCTTTTTTTGTTTACTGAAAGTTAAGTTGGTAGATAAAGAATAAAAATGGTTCATTATGCCTCAGAATTGCAAGCTATCAAGTTGTGAATGAATTCGACATCAGCACACAATTTTGAAAGTCACTTTGATTTCCCAAGAACATTGTGTTCCGAACCGTTTAAGTATCTTTAAACTGCATTAGACCCTGGTATCTTCCTGTGTGGATTAGGGACTGACGTGAGCTTTCGATAAAGGGAAGCAAGGCAGCCAAGTATTAGCAAGGCTGCCTTAAAATCACTTTTTTGTTTCCACACCCTAGACATGTGATGGTGCGTAGTCCTGGAATGGTAAGATTAGTTTCCATGGCAACTTGGATGTTTAAAGATGCCTGTACTAGCTGCTATGTGAACACAGACTTTTTGTTGTCTTCGTGGCTGTTTTTTTGTTGCATTATAAGTGGACTTAGAGTGTAGAATCTACGTATACTACACAGTGCTGTGGAATATGTTGCAAGTGTGTAATTATTAAAAAGAATAAATATGAAAAAGCAATGTTTACCCAGTGACTAAGCAAAGCTAATGACATTTAAGAACCTTTACCTTTATATATTACAGATTTTTTTTAACTTAAGTCTCCTTTCTTTCCTCTGTGAAAGGTCTTCTATATGTATCCAGCTAGCTCTGCTGTTTTAGGACTACATTACCCATAAATCGTTGTCAGCTGTCGATCCACAAAAAATGATGTACTTTTAATAATTACAGTACCACGATTGAATATCTACGATAAATATGTACCAGTGTTCTGAGTTTGGGTCCGAATTGCACAGCAAATTCACGATTCACTTTAACCTGGCCTGAGCACTAATTCATTGGCCCAAATTAATTCTTGAGAGACAAAGGAACTCAAGTAGAACTAAGTCTGAATTGAACTGCTTGTGGGAGTGTTCTTGGCAGGATGCTTTTTGTAAACATTTCTTTTCCCCAAATTGAGTCAGAGTGAATACTCCCGGTGATAACTGTTGACTCATGGTTTAGTGAATAAATCCTAGAGGACAATTAGTGAAAGCCTGAAACAGCCTTCTAGATCTGAACTGGAAAAATCCAATTTCAGGACATAAGGAATGTCAACTACACACATACGTATTGGGCAATAGGACTGTGATAAAAGAAAACGTTCAAGTAATATGCTGAATACAGTAACTAGCCAGCTTGTCTTTTGTTTGTAATTATTGGTGATATAGATAGATAGGGATTTGGGGGTCAGAGTTCACAATTTGTGGAATGTTCCTTCCGATTGCTCCTCTTTCAGGAATTTGTGTAATAATTGCCCATTCCATTTCCAGCCACACTTTGTAACCTCCCCCATCGAAGTATTTCTAAAAATAAGTGCAATAACATTGTTTTGTCAGCCATTTAATGCTGGTCATACGTAATTCTGTTGGCTGCCATTATGAAAAATCCTAAACAATGGTATAGAAATCTGCAAACTGTTGGTTGGCGCTTTTTCTTTTCTTTTTTTTTTTGTCAATCTTTATTTTTGCAGTGCTTTGAGTTACTAACAAGCTTAAGTTGCCACAACAGCATGTTCAAGCTAATGAGAAATACAGAGTAAACAGAGTTAATGGCACTATTATTTAGTTAGTAGTTAGATACATATTAAGGCATTGAAATCAATCAATGGATGGATAGGTGTATAGATCATTGGGTTGATCATTGGATGGATGGATAGATGATTGGATGTATGGATGGACAGACAAATGAATAGACAGATGGCTGTACATTTAAATGATTTGTTTTGTGTTTTCACCAGTTGCTCCAAGTGTACCAGTATGTGATATCCCTAGTACGGCGATGAGCGGCTCTGTAGTGGAATTGAAGTGTCGAGAAAACGAAGGCTACCCAGCTTCAGAATACAAATGGTTTAAGAATGGTGTTCTATTAGACAACCAGGGCCAAAATACCAAAGCTACAAATGCGACTTACAGAGTGGATAAAGTCTCTGGATCATTGGTAAGTACGGGAGTATGTTTAGCTTGTGTTTCCATGTTTCCATTACTAGAGAATTTCATCAGGCATAGGTACCCAAATTAAACTATCAAAGAATCCACAAGCTAATCTGGTACAGAGCATGAATGTCAAGTGCCAGATGTGAGATGGGAGAGGCATTCTATGTCCTCTTGGCATGCTAAACATCGAGCGTTTCTTGCTAGCCTTTATCATGCCCATTCTAAACTGCTGATTGAACAGATCAGAGAATTCCACTTATAGTCTGAAGAGTATTTAGGGCATGTGCTATTCAAAAATAACATAGTGCAACATTATATCCAATAAAATTTCATAAGTGCGTATTCTTAAATACATTTCTAGAAAATGTATGGATACAATTTTATGATGATTCAAGCTATTAGCCCTCTGCTTAAAGACGTAGGTGTAGCATATGTGTGCTCAGAGTAAAATCCTTAAAAAAGAACTTTACTTACCTCTACTCCAGCATCAAGACTACCTTGGTGCTGCCAGCCACTCTGCCCCCATCATCCAGTGTTCTTACTGGCGTCCAAGCCAACACACCACAGTAAAAATTGATGTTGGTGTGAAACAAGTGCCATGCATCCAAATGCTTTTCATAGCAAAGCATTGAATTCAGTGATTTCCTATGAGCTTCTGTATCACGTGACTGGGTGTACATGGTCCCCGCAGTGGAAGCGCCCTCTAATGGCTGTCATGAAGACAGCCACTTGAGATGAAATTAACCCTGCAATGTAAAAAAACTGCATTGTATTACATTGCAGTATTAAAACTGAAGAATGATTGCATCCAGACCACTTCAATAAGATGAAATGGTCTGGGTGACTTTAGTGCTCCGTTAAATGTAGAAATTGACACCAGTCTATTTAGCTATATCCAGAACTGAGTGCCTCCGTATTGGCTCCCTTTCAATCATTCTTGTAGGCTCTGCATTTTCCTTTCATTAAACATAGTATGTGGAGAAAAACAGCGAAATTTCAGTTTATTCTCTTACAAAGCAAAATATGTGACCTGACTGTAGATTGATGTCATTTGCTGAATCTTTAATACATGTTGGTAGGTATACAATGTAAGCATTGGTACAGTATTATAAGAGGCATTACATGTGTACTGGTACATACTCGCAGCATTGGCACAGTGCATTACAAAGGTGGTATTAGCCATAAGTGTTTAGAGGTTTAATATCAGCACTTTGTGCTGTATATACAGGCAGGATTCACACTACAAAGGAAGAATTAGAACATTGTTATACACAGCCAGGATTTTACATTGTTATACCGTGACTGTATTTACAAAGGCTTTTGCAGTAGAATGTATTACACAGGTTTTCCAAAACATTCAATAATTGACTTATTTAATTTACTGCAAAAAGGTTCAGATTATTTAAATTTAATAAAAAAATAAAAAAAGAATAAGGTCTTAAAAATGTACTGTTTTGTAGATAAGACTTGAGTCGTTTAGGAAGCTCAAACCTTGCAGTAGATGCAGGCTATCATACAAATAGTTTATTACCTCTACCCAGAGTGAGGCACTGTGGATCATAGAGATACTAGTTGGAAGGTAAAAACAGCCTAATTGCCATCTACCTTGATTTGATTGCAAACAAAAAATGATAAAAAAAATAACAATTATGAAAATGGGTGATGCAATGTTTACTCACAGATCGATATTTTAGGGATGTGACAGAGTCTCTGCTTGACACTGTGTTATATATAGATATTTGTATGTATACATGTGTGTGTATATAAATATATATAAATAACCTGGAATTTAATTTTGTTTAACTACCTTATGGCCCCAGTGTCCATAAATGTCAATAAATTGCTTCTACCACTGACTACAGATCAGTATGATCACTGCAGATTTAATTAACATCGGGCTCTATTGATTCATAAAGATTTATACCATCTTGCTTGCAGTCCATGTATGTAACTATGTATCTCGTTTCAACCAGCATTTCAATGTAGTGGCCAAAGCAGACACGGGCGAGTATTACTGTGAAGCTTACAACACTATTGGAGTGGCTCAGAAATGCTCTGCTAAAAAGATGCAAGTGGGTGAGTAATCAGAGTGGCTCAATTAAACGGCACTTTATAGTGAGCCGGTGGGTGTTGTGTCTATCAGTGGGTCGCACAACAGTAACACTTATGTCCTGAATAAAAAGAATATTTGTTATCTGTTATCATCCATTTTGTTTTAATTTGTATTGTATCTTCTTTATAATTGTGGACCCTGTACCTATTCGGCATTTATTGTGTCTCCCCTGTGCTGGTATGATAGCAAACTGCTCACTTTCCAAATTTTGTGGAATAAAATTCCTCCTATACTGAGAAAGAAGGATACTGTGTACAGAACAGCTGGGATGCAAGAACTTCCCAGTCCCTGCTCTAGCTTCAGTGAACCAGACTCCCCTTATAATACTAACATACATCAAAGCGTTACCAAATTTAAAGGGACACACCATCCTTTTAAATGAATGTAGTGTTGGGAAACCGTGAGTTCTAGAGTAAGATCATCCACTGTGTTGCAATGTGTTGGGAAAGCCTTTTTAGTGGCTATGTCAATCTACATAGCTTGTTGTAAAGAGAGGAATGCTACATGCTATAGTGCATTAGTTATATTGTTATCGTAGATCTTCGGAACTCATAAAATGTAAATTGGGTTGAAAATAATTGGAATCCGTCATATATCCCACTGCTATCACCGGGTGTAACCTAGGTTTGGTGACTTGTCACAGGAGCCAGGGGACAACAAAACAGTACGGATTACATCAAGCATGAACAGTGGGACTGCCAGCAGGGTTACATCAATAACTGAATATATGTAATATTTCTTCATTATCAGGCACTGGTATGCACATAATTTACAGATGTCACTCTACCCTTTTACCTGCCCCCCACCGATCCCCAAAAAGAGGACGTGACTCTCCATGCTTTATAAATGGGAATTAGCAGGCCTAGAACCATCAACATCTATATTCACATCCGATGTGTGTAGTAAGAATGAAAGAAAGTGTATATGCATTTAGTTGTGTAGTATGAAAATGTATTTGACTTGTCCAACATTTACCTAAATAATCACAAAATTCATTTTATAAAGTGTGGGGGTCACCTTATTTTTTCTTTTTTGGGGTGGGGGGGAGGGAGGGCAGAGGCATGTTAAGAGTTCACTTCTTTGCCTGCAGATACAGATACCTCATAATACGTACAAATTATGTATACCTACAATAACTGAAACTACGTGTAACTGGTTATATTTATTTTCACTTTTCTCTATACAGATGACTTAAACATTGCTGGAATTGTTGCTGCAGCGGTTATTGTAGCTCTTGTGATTTTACTTTGCGGATTCGGAGTGTTCTATGCTCACAGGAGAGGATACTGTTCCAGTAAGTGATGTTCTTACACATGTAATGCAGATGTATGACTTCATGCTGATGAATAGATGAGCAGTAGGCCGTTACTGACTCATCAAAGCAGCGCTATCTTTTATTGGCTGCTGACCACAGCCCACGATTCTCTACAGCTGCACTGCTAAACTATGGACAAATGGGCCAAAAAGTTAACTCCAAAGTATTCTCAGGCTCAGCTCTTGCAAGTGTGGAAGAAAAAATGTCTCACTCTTAACCACCATCCAACATCCAATACCCTTACCCTCCCATTAGGTCTCAAATCTTTACACCTCACTCAGTTTGCTAAAATCCTTTACTACACCATGGCCCATTCTCTATTTCAGGTTCACCCACCTATGTTTCTATGTATTTGATTGGTTCAACCCATCTCTCCTTGATTTCTGTTTCCACAATCACGCCATGATCTTCTTTGAGTGGATTTGTGTGTAAATATTACTTCAGGGTATTGCAATATATAAACAGGATTCTTGGTTGGGTCATTGAAACGAGCCACACATTGATGACTGTTAACCTTTGTTTTTATTTAATGTAAATCCACGTTTAGCTTGTATGTGTATAAGCAAGCATGAAAACGTGTGTAGGTCTGTCTCGGATGTGTACGGTATTTGCGGCCTTGAATGCTTTACTGACCTTGCTTTATTTAGAGTGTATGGCTTTCCGTTACCTTTTTACGCAATGTAACGGACACTGTGTTTGTTTATGTCAGATGACACTCCCTTAAAAACCATCACTTACGATAATGACTGTAAATAATGAACAGTTATCTTTGCACTGCGTGTAACAGATCATGTGCCGAATGTTGCAAGAACCTATGCAGTATTCTTTGCTGTGTCTCTTTTACTGAACTGCAAACTTTTTGCTCATCTCTTTCACGGGCTTATCGATTGAAATGAACAGCCAGGCAGGCACATGTTTCAAAGTTAAAATTAGTTGTGGATACCATTACCCTGAGAATGGGGAGCGGTCAGTAATATTAATAGGCGCAGAAAGTAATATTTCTTCTTGTCTGTCTCTGTACCTGTTAAAGGGACGCTCCAGATCCTTGAAGCACTTCAGCTTGCTGAAATGCTTTATGTGTGAAGCGTGGGTCCTCTCTTTTTCATTTTACAAAAAGTGTGGGTTTCAAAAGAAATTGGCACTTTCATAAATTAAACCCCACAGATGGCAACAAATTAAACCCCCCCGATCAGACAACAGTCCTGTTACTTCCTGGTAGTTAAGCTCAGTGGAGCTAAACTCAAGAGGCTATTGTTAAAAGGATTTTCCATTGTAGCCAATAAATGTTTTTATTGCGGGTATATACTCAACAGGGATTTTTTTTATTGGTCAGTGGAGTGTCCCTTTGAAGAACTGCAATTAGAAAAATTTTAAAAAACATTTACGTAACTTTTTTTGTGATGTGTAATGCATTGTTAGATAGTCTGATATATATTTATGTTTTATTATGAGTTTGTTATCTTAAATTTCTTTTATAACTCTTTCATAACTAGGATTAGGTAAAGCGCTATTTATTCTAGATGTCTAGCCATTGGTCACTAAAGGGTTAAAACGCAGAGCGTTGAGGTTTGCGTTTTAGAATCTCTACATTGCCTATTTTCTTAGGCGTGCGCATGGGGTTATCTTTGAACCCACAGCCAGGGAGGGAGGCAGGAGAGGACTCGGGGAGCCCTTGCCAGCAGCTCCGCCGGGTTGCCGTGGCAATGCTCAGATCTCGCGAGAGTAAACTCTAGCCCCATGTGGGGCTAGAGTTAACTCACCACTGGACCACCAGGGATGGCAGCAGCACGGTCCCCC
The DNA here is from genome assembly GCA_933207985.1 of Pelobates cultripes. NCBI lineage: Eukaryota > Metazoa > Chordata > Amphibia > Anura > Pelobatidae > Pelobates > Pelobates cultripes. The sequence continues at coordinate 32,951,084 of OW240912.1, read as the reverse complement.
CTCCCTACAAAAGGTAAGAAGGAAGGGGGGATATTAACTAAACGGCTCCCGCACCCCCACACAATACAATACACACAAACAGCACCCACACAGCACACACACACTAACAGCACCCTCACACTAACAGCACCCTCACACATATATCACCCTTACACACACAGCACACACACACTGACACACTAACAGCAGCCTCACACTAACAGAACCCTCACACTAACAGCACCCTCACACATACATCACCCTTACACACACACACACACACACTAACAGCACCCACACACTAACAGCACCCTAACACATACACACACAGCACACACTAACAGCA
>OW240912.1:32901344-32950659 GCA_933207985.1 Pelobates cultripes | reverse complement strand
AAAGGGACACTATAGTCACCAGAACAACTACAGCTTATTGAATTTGTTCTGGTGAGTAGAATCATTACTTTCAGGCTTTTTGCTGTAAACACTGTCTTTTCAGAGAAAATGCAGTGTTTACATTACAGCCTAGTGATAACTTCACTGGCCACTCCTCAGATGGCTGTTAGAGATCCTTCCTGGGTCATGGCTGCCTAAAATGCATCCAAACATTCAGTATCTCCTCCCTCTGCATGCAGACACTGAACTTTCCTCATAGAGATTCATTGATTTAATTCATCTCTATGAGGAGATGCTGATTGGCCAGGGCTGGCTCTGCCCCTGATCTGCCTCTTTGTCAGTGTCAGCCAATCCTATGGGGAAGCATTGTGATTGGATCAGGCTACCACTTCTGATGATATCAGCAGGCAGTGGGCAGGTCAAAAGGAAACAGTGACAAAGCCAGCAGCTTCAGGCTTGAATACAAGTACGATTTTACAAATTTAGGGAGGCATGAGAGGACCAGGGTGGCTAGATGGTGGTTTTAACCCTATAGGGTCAGGAATACATGTTTGTGTTCCTGACCATATAATGCTCCTTTAATAAAGTGACGCGCGACTTGTGCGGAAAACCCAAAAACTGTTTAGATGCCTCTGTTATAATAGTTTATTGGTCGATGGAATAAATGTGACCAAGAGAGAGGGATCTAATACAATGTATCTGTGTTATTATTTAATTTACAGTAGGTGTGCATTACATCAGTTGCTGTCCTTGGCGGATTGACGAATTAACCCCTACAGAGCACATTGAATCATCCCATACGCAGAAAGAGACATGCTAGGGTCTGCTTTATATGACAGAATTTATAACACCTCGCAATACTTGGAAAGTCATATGTTTATAGTCCTCGCATTGGCAGTTTCTTCACTTGTTTTCCATCCAAGGAGAATATCCAGATGTTTCTGGTTTGTTTTTTTAAATAGCATCCTCAGAAGGTTAAATTGTAAAAAAGAAGACACCCCAGTGTGAGACATCCCAGCGTAACTATATAAGCAGAACCCGCAGCTCCTGTGTATCAAGTCAGCAACATCTCACAAGTTGTGCAATTTGTGTTTTGCTAAATGCTGCCAAGTCACTTTTAATTTATATTCTGCCCAGAATGGGTTAATCATAATAAAAAGAATACTATTTATATAATTAGTTAAGGTATTATAACAAGTTAAAGGGACAATCAAGACTCCTATGTGAAGAGTGTGCCCTCTTTTTTCATTTTACAAAAAGTGCAGATTTGAATAGAAATTGTCACCTTTAGAAATTAACCTTGTCACACACCTTGCTGTCAGTCAGACAACCAGTCCTGTTACTTCTTTGTGGTTCAGCTCAGTGGAACTAATCTCAAGAAGCAGGCAGTAGCCCACAGCACCTACCTTGCAGTCTGGAACATGATTTCTGATTACATTCATTCCTTGCACTATAACCACTACATCAAAATGATATATAGGTAGTGAGATAAAAATAAACATGATCACCCGTGGAATAATCACACAATTCCACCAATTTAAAACACACGCTTAAAACAAGGTGAATATGCACATATAATGCTGAATATAAAACATGCAACATACAGTTGCAAGAAAAAGTATGTGAACCCTTTGGAATGATATGGATTTCTGCACAAATTGGTCATAAAATGTGATCTGATCATCATCTAAGTCACAACAATAGACAATCACAGTCTGCTTAAACTAATAACACACAAAGAATGAAATGTTGCCATGTTTTTATTGAACACACCATGTAAACATTCACAGTACAGGTGGAAAAAGTATGTGAACCCTTGGCTTTAATAACTGGTTGAAACCTCTTTTGGCAGCAATAACTCCAACCAAATGTTTCCTGTAGTTGCAGATCAGACGTGCACAAGATAAGCAAAAGAAGAATATATTGTGCAGTATGTCTGTATATATGAACGTTTGGAAGGTTTTCACTTTAGCAAATGGAAACTCACATTTGTCTGAGCCTAACAATACTGGCTCAAGCAACATGGCTTGGTTTAAAGGATCAGCAACAAACAAGAGAGTAGAGATAACACCAACATTAAGGCAGTATACAAATATGTATTCAAATTAAAATAACTATACATGTAAGTAAAAAGCTTCTCAACCAGTAAGCAGCAGAGAGCACTGCAAAATGGATTTACAGCTTAAAGGACCACTCTAGGCACCCAGACCACTTCAGCTTAATGAAGTGGTCTGGGTGCCAGGTCCTTCTAGGGTTAACCCATTTTTTCATAATTATAGCAGTTTCAGAGAAACTGCTATAATTATGAATGGGTTAAACCTTCCCCCTAATCCTCTAGTGGCTGTCTCATTGACAGCCACTAGAGGCGCTTGCGTGCTTCTCACTGTGATTTTCACAGTGAGAGCACGCCAGCGTCCATAGGAAAGCATTGAGAATGCTTTCCTATGTGACCGGCTGAATGCGCGCGCAGCTCTTGCCGCGCGTGCGCGTTCAGCCGACGGGGCGGATCGGAGGAGAGGAGAGGAGGCAGAGAGCTCTCTGCCCAGCGCTGGAAAAAGGTAAGTTTAACCCCTTTTCCCCTTTCCAGAGCCGGGCGGGAGTGGGTCCCTGAGGGTGGGGGCACCCTCAGGGCACTATAGTTCCAGGAAAACGAGTATGTTTTCCTGGCACTATAGTGGTCCTTTAATTTAATAGTTCAGGAGTATACAGCCTGTCCCTGCAGGCTTTTTCAGAGAAAAGGCAGTGTTTACAATGCTCTCTAGGGACCACCTCCAGTGGTAGTCACTCAGTCTCACAACGTGCAGCACTGACATTTAACGTCAGCCAGCTTTGCATGGAGACGCTGAGCTTTCCCACCCTCAGGGTCCCCCTCCTGCCGGGCTGGATGGAGCGCCGGGCGGGGAGCTCTCCTCCTCCTCTCCTCCTCTTTGGCTGAAGCCGCGTGCGCATTCAGCCAGTCCATAGGAAAGCATTTTCCATAGAAAATCACAGTGAGAAGCGCGGAAGCCCTCTAGCGGCTGTCAATGAAACAGCCACTAGAGACTGGATTAACCCATTTATAAACACATTCTCTGAAACTGCAATGTTTAAAGAAAAAAGGGTTAAACCTAGCTGGACCTGGCACCCAGACCACTTCATTAAGCAGAAGTGGTCTGGGTGCCTATAGTGGTCCTTTAAATTGAATAAGGACAGTAAAAAGAGTCTTTTTTTGTTTACTGAAAGTTAAGTTGGTAGATAAAGAATAAAAATGGTTCATTATGCCTCAGAATTGCAAGCTATCAAGTTGTGAATGAATTCGACATCAGCACACAATTTTGAAAGTCACTTTGATTTCCCAGTGTAAAGAACATTGTGTTCCGAACCGTTTAAGTATCTTTAAACTGCATTAGACCCTGGTATCTTCCTGTGTGGATTAGGGACTGACGTGAGCTTTCGATAAAGGGAAGCAAGGCAGCCAAGTATTAGCAAGGCTGCCTTAAAATCACTTTTTTGTTTCCACACCCTAGACATGTGATGGTGCGTAGTCCTGGAATGGTAAGATAAGTTTCCATGGCAACTTGGATGTTTAAAGATGCCTGTACTAGCTGCTATGTGAACACAGACTTTTTGTGGTCTTCGTTGCTGTTTTTTTGTTGCATTATAAGTGGACTTAGAGTGTAGAATCTACGTATACTACACAGTGCTGTGGAATATGTTGCAAGTGTGTAATTATTAAAAAGAATAAATATGAAAAAGCAATGTTTACCCAGTGACTAAGCAAAGCTAATGACATTTAAGAACCTTTACCTTTATATATTATAGAATTTTTTTTTACTTGTCTCCTTTCTTTCCTCTGTGAAAGGTCTTCCATATGTATCCAGCTAGCTCTGCTGTTTTAGGACTACATTACCCATAAATCGTTGTCAGCTGTCGATCCACAAAAAATGATGTACTTTTAATAATTACAGTACCACGATTGAATATCTACGATAAATATGTACCAGTGTTCTGAGTTTGGGTCCGAATTGCACAGGAAATTCACGATTCACTTTAACCTGGCCTGAGCACTAATTCATTGGCCCAAATTAATTCTTGAGAGACAAAGGAACTCAAGTAGAACTAAGTCTGAATTGAACTGCTTGTGGGAGTGTTCTTGGCAGGATGCTTTTTGTAAACATTTCTTTTCCCCAAATTGAGTCAGAGTGAATACTCCCGGTGATAACTGTTGACTCATGGTTTAGTGAATAAATCCTAGAGGACAATTAGTGAAAGCCTGAAACAGCCTTCTAGATCTGAACTGGAAAAATCCAATTTCAGGACATAAGGAATGTCAACTACACACATACGTATTGGGCAATAGGACTGTGATAAAAGAAAACGTTCAAGTAATATGCTGAATACAGTAACTAGCCAGCTTGTCTTTTGTTTGTAATTATTGGTGATATAGATAGATAGGGATTTGGGGGTCAGAGTTCACAATTTGTGGAATGTTCCTTCCGATTGCTCCTCTTTCAGGAATTTGTGTAATAATTGCCCATTCCATTTCCAGCCACACTTTTTAACCTCCCCCATCGAAGTATTTCTAAAAATAAGTGCAATAACATTGTTTTGTCAGCCGTTTAATGCTGGTCATACGTAATTCTGTTGGCTGCCATTATGAAAAATCCTAAACAATGGTATAGAAATCTGCAAACTGTTGGTTGGCGCTTTTTCTTTTCTTTTTTTTTTTGTCAATCTTTATTTTTGCAGTGCTTTGAGTTACTAACAAGCTTAAGTTGCCACAACAGCATGTTCAAGCTAATGAGAAATACAGAGTAAACAGAGTTAATGGCACTATTATTTAGTTAGTAGTTAGATACATATTAAGGCATTGAAATCAATCAATGGATGGATAGGTGTATAGATCATTGGGTGGATCATTGGATGGATGGATAGATGATTGGATGTATGGATGGACAGACAAATGAATAGACAGATGGCTGTACATTTAAATGATTTGTTTTGTGTTTTCACCAGTTGCTCCAAGTGTACCAGTATGTGATATCCCTAGTACGGCGATGAGCGGCTCTGTAGTGGAATTGAAGTGTCGAGAAAACGAAGGCTACCCAGCTTCAGAATACAAATGGTTTAAGAATGGTGTTCTATTAGACAACCAGGGGCAAAATACCAAAGCTACAAATGCGACTTACAGAGTGGATAAAGTCTCTGGATCATTGGTAAGTACGGGAGTATGTTTAGCTTGTGTTTCCATGTTTCCATTACTAGAGAATTTCATCAGGCATAGGTACCCAAATTAAACTATCAAAGAATCCACAAGCTAATCTGGTACAGAGCATGAATGTCAAGTGCCAGATGTGAGATGGGAGAGGCATTCTATGTCCTCTTGGCATGCTAAACATCGAGCGTTTCTTGCTAGCCTTTATCATGCCCATTCTAAACTGCTGATTGAACAGATCAGAGAATTCCACTTATAGTCTGAAGAGTATTTAGGGCATGTGCTATTCAAAAATAACATAGTGCAACATTATATCCAATAAAATTTCATAAGTGCGTATTCTTAAATACATTTCTAGAAAATGTATGGATACAATTTTATGATGATTCAAGCTATTAGCCCTCTGCTTAAAGACGTAGGTGTAGCATATGTGTGCTCAGAGTAAAATCCTTAAAAAAGAACTTTACTTACCTCTAAGTAAACTCTGCCCCCATCATCCAGTGTTCTTACTGGCGTCCAAGCCAACACGCCACATTAAAATTTGATGTTGGTGTGAAACAAGTGCCATGCATAGCAAAGCATTGAATTCAGTGATTTCCTATGAGCTTCTGTATCACGTGACTGGGTGTACATGGTCCCCGCAGTGGAAGCGCCCTCTAATGGCTGTCATGAAGACAGCCACTTGAGATGAAATTAACCCTGCAATGTAAAAAAAACTGCATTGTATTACATTGCAGTATTAAAACTGAAGAATGATTGCATCCAGACCACTTCAATAAGATTAAATGGTCTGGGTGACTTTAGTGCTCCGTTAAATGTAGAAATTGACACCAGTCTATTTAGCTATATCCAGAACTGAGTGCCTCCGTATTGGCTCCCTTTCAATCATTCTTGTAGGCTCTGCCTTTTCCTTTCATTAAACATAGTATGTGGAGAAAAACAGCGAAATTTCAGTTTATTCTCTTACAAAGCAAAATATGTGACCTGACTGTAGATTGATGTCATTTGCTGAATCTTTAATACATGTTGGTAGGTATACAATGTAAGCATTGGCACAGTATTATAAGAGGCATTACATGTATACAGCATTGGCACAGTGCATTACAAAGGTATTATTAACCATAAGTGTTTAGAGGTTTAATATCAGAACTTTGTGCTGTATATACAGGCAGGATTCGCACTGGGTTATACAAAGGAAGAATTAGAACATTGTTATACACAGCCAGGATTTTACATTGTTATACCGTGACTGTATTTACAAAGGCTTTTGCAGTAGAATGTATTACACAGGTTTTCCAAAACATTCAATAATTCACTTATTTAATTTACTGCAAAAAGGTTCAGATTATTTAAATTTAATAAAAAAATAAAAAAAGAATAAGGTCTTAAAAATGTACAGTTTTGTAGATAAGACTTGAGTCGTTTAGGAAGCTCAAACCTTGCAGTAGATGCAGGCTATCATACAAATAGTTTATTACCTCTACCCAGAGTGAGGCACTGTGGATCATAGAGATACTAGATGGAAGGTAAAAACAGCCTAATTGCCATCTACCTTGATTTTAATGCAAATATGGGTAATAACTAAACAAAAAATGATAAAAAAAAATAACAATTATGAAAATGGGTGATGCAATGTTTACTCACAGATCGATATTTTAGGGATGTGACAGAGTCTCTGCTTGACACTGTGTTATATATAGATATTTGTATGTATACATGTGTGTGTGTGTATATATATATAAATAACCTGGAATTTTATTTTGTTTAACTACCTTATGGCCCCAGTGTCCATAAATGTCAATAAATTGCTTCTACCACTGACTACAGATCAGTATGATCACTGCAGATTTAATTAACATCGGGCTCTATTGATTCATAAAGATTTATACCATCTTGCTTGCAGTCCATGTATGTAACTATGTATCTCGTTTCAACCAGCATTTCAATGTAGTGGCCAAAGCAGACACGGGCGAGTATTACTGTGAAGCTTACAACACTATTGGAGTGGCTCAGAAATGCTCTGCTAAAAAGATGCAAGTGGGTGAGTAATCAGAGTGGCTCAATTAAACGGCACTTTATAGTGAGCCGGTGGGTGTTGTGTCTATCAGTGGGTCGCACAACAGTAACACTTATGTCCTGAATAAAAAGAATATTTGTTATCTGTTATCATCCATTTTGTTTTAATTTGGATTGTATCTTCTTTATAATTGTGGACCCTGTACCTATTCGGCATTTATTGTGTCTCCCCTGTGCTGGTATGATAGCAAACTGCTCACTTTCCAAATTTTGTGGAATAAAATTCCTCCTATACTGAGAAAGAAGGATACTGTGTACAGAACAGCTGGGATGCAAGAACTTCCCAGTCCCTGCTCTAGCTTCAGTGAACCAGACTCCCCTTATAATACTAACATACATCAAAGCGTTACCAAATTTAAAGGGACACACCATCCTTTTAAATGAATGTAGTGTTGGGAAACCGTGAGTTCTAGAGTAAGATCATCCACTGTGTTGCAATGTGTTGGGAAAGCCTTTTTAGTGGCTATGTCAATCTACATAGCTTGTTGTAAAGAGAGGAATGCTACATGCTATAGTGCATTAGTTATATTGTTATCGTAGATCTTCGGAACTCATAAAATGTAAATTGGGTTGAAAATAATTGGAATCCGTCATATATCCCACTGCTATCACCGGGTGTAACCTAGGTTTGGTGACTTGTCACAGGAGCCAGGGGACAACAAAACAGTACGGATTACATCAAGCATGAACAGTGGGACTGCCAGCAGGGTTACATCAATAACTGAATATATGTAATATTTCTTCATTATCAGGCACTGGTATGCACATAATTTACAGATGTCACTCTACCCTTTTACCTGCCCCCCACCGATCCCCAAAAAGAGGACGTGACTCTCCATGCTTTATAAATGGGAATTAGCAGGCCTAGAACCATCAACATCTATATTCACATCCGATGTGTGTAGTAAGAATGAAAGAAAGTGTATATGCATTTAGTTGTGTAGTATGAAAATGTATTTGACTTGTCCAACATTTACCTAAATAATCACAAAATTCATTTTATAAAGTGTGGGGGTCACCTTATTTTTTCTTTTTTGGGGTGGGGGGGAGGGAGGGCAGAGGCATGTTAAGAGTTCACTTCTTTGCCTGCAGATACAGATACCTCATAATACGTACAAATTATGTATACCTACAATAACTGAAACTACGTGTAACTGGTTATATTTATTTTCACTTTTCTCTATACAGATGACTTAAACATTGCTGGAATTGTTGCTGCAGCGGTTATTGTAGCTCTTGTGATTTTACTTTGCGGATTCGGAGTGTTCTATGCTCACAGGAGAGGATACTGTTCCAGTAAGTGATGTTCTTACACATGTAATGCAGATGTATGACTTCATGCTGATGAATAGATGAGCAGTAGGCCGTTACTGACTCATCAAAGCAGCGCTATCTTTTATTGGCTGCTGACCACAGCCCACGATTCTCTACAGCTGCACTGCTAAACTCTGGACAAATGGGCCAAAAAGTTAACTCCAAAGTATTCTCAGGCTCAGCTCTTGCAAGTGTGGAAGAAAAAATGTCTCACTCTTAACCACCATCCAACATCCAATACCCTTACCCTCCCATTAGGTCTCAAATCTTTACACCTCACTCAGTTTGCTAAAATCATTTACTACACCATGGCCCATTCTCTATTTCAGGTTCACCCACCTATGTTTCTATGTATTTGATTGGTTCAACCCATCTCTCCTTGATTTCTGTTTCCACAATCACGCCATGATCTTCTTTGAGTGGATTTGTGTGTAAATATTACTTCAGGGTATTGCAATATATAAACAGGATTCTTGGTTGGGTCATTGAAACGAGCCACACATTGATGACTGTTAACCTTTGTTTTTATTTAATGTAAATCCACGTTTAGCTTGTATGTGTATAAGCAAGCATGAAAACGTGTGTAGGTCTGTCTCGGATGTGTACGGTATTTGCGGCCTTGAATGCTTTACTGACCTTGCTTTATTTAGAGTGTATGGCTTTCCGTTACCTTTTTACGCAATGTAACGGACACTGTGTTTGTTTATGTCAGATGACACTCCCTTAAAAACCATCACTTACGATAATGACTGTAAATAATGAACAGTTATCTTTGCACTGCGTGTAACAGATCATGTGCCGAATGTTGCAAGAACCTATGCAGTATTCTTTGCTGTGTCTCTTTTACTGAACTGCAAACTTTTTGCTCATCTCTTTCACGGGCTTATCGATTGAAATGAACAGCCAGGCAGGCACATGTTTCAAAGTTAAAATTAGTTGTGGATACCATTACCCTGAGAATGGGGAGCGGTCAGTAATATTAATAGGCGCAGAAAGTAATATTTCTTCTTGTCTGTCTCTGTACCTGTTAAAGGGACGCTCCAGATCCTTGAAGCACTTCAGCTTGCTGAAATGCTTTATGTGTGAAGCGTGGGTCCTCTCTTTTTCATTTTACAAAAAGTGTGGGTTTCAAAAGAAATTGGCACTTTCATAAATTAAACCCCACAGATGGCAACAAATTAAACCCCCCCGATCAGACAACAGTCCTGTTACTTCCTGGTAGTTAAGCTCAGTGGAGCTAAACTCAAGAGGCTATTGTTAAAAGGATTTTCCATTGTAGCCAATAAATGTTTTTATTGCGGGTATATACTCAACAGGGATTTTTTTTATTGGTCAGTGGAGTGTCCCTTTGAAGAACTGCAATTAGAAAAACTTTAAAAAACATTTACGTAACTTTTTTTGTGATGTGTAATGCATTGTTAGATAGTCTGATATATATTTATGTTTTATTATGAGTTTGTTATCTTAAATTTCTTTTATAACTCTTTCATAACTAGGATTAGGTAAAGCGCTATTTATTCTAGATGTCTAGCCATTGGTCACTAAAGGGTTAAAACGCAGAGCGTTGAGGTTTGCATTTTAGAATCTCTACATTGCCTATTTACTTAGGCGTGCGCATGGGGTTATCTTTGAACCCACAGCCAGGGAGGGAGGCAGGAGAGGACTCGGGGAGCCCTTGCCAGCAGCTCCGCCGGGTTGCCGCGGCAATACTCAGATCTCGCGAGAGTAAACTCTAGCCCCATGTGGGGCTAGAGTTAACTCACCACTGGACCACCAGGGATGGCAGCAGCACGGTCCCCCCTCCCTACAAAAGGTAAGAAGGAAGGGGGGATATTAACTAAACGGCTCCCGCACCCCCACACAATACAATACACACAAACAGCACCCACACAGCACACACACACTAACAGCACCCTCACACTAACAGCACCCTCACACATATATCACCCTTACACACACAGCACACACACACTCACACACTAACAGCAGCCTCACACTAACAGAACCCTCACACTAACAGCACCCTCACACATACATCACCCTTACACACACACACACACACTAACAGCACCCTCACACTAACAGCACCCTTACACAACAGCACCCTCACACATACACACACAGCACACACTAACAGCACCCTCCCTCACACACACACACAGCACCCTTACACACACACACACTAACAGCACCCACACACTAACAGCACCCTAACACATACACACACAGCACACACTAACAGCACCCTCACTCACACACACACAGCACCCTTACACACAGCACCCTTACACACACACACACAGTGCCCTTACACACACACACAGCACCCTTACACATACACACACTAACAGCAGCCTCACACACACACAGCACCCTCACAAACACAGCACTTACACACAGCGCCCTCACACACACACACACACAATGCCCTCACACACACAGAGCCCACACAAAGCAGTGTATGTGTGTGTGTGTGTGTGTGTGTATGTAAATTTATATATGTATATATATATATGTGTGTATATATATATATATATATATATGCGGCGTGTGTGTTTGTGCTTTAGGGTGCACACCCTTATGCAATAGGCTGCGCATGTCTATGCCTATTTTATTACATAAGACATTGATACTTGACTGAAAATTCCTGGCACTCGTGTCCCAGACATCTAAATTCACTAAGGCTTGTATTGTCTTGACTCTCCGATGTACTCAGCTCAGGCAGACTGAATGTTAAAGGTGTTCCTGACTAGGGCAGATATTTTTTTTTTAAATGGCATGGCTCTTTGCTAAATTGGGAATTGTCAAGAATTCCAACTGAATTTTAAGATTTAGGCAAAAATAGCTGAGTTGTGAAAAAATAGCTGTCTTTGAGAATATTTCTACTCTAGTTTTGGACTAGAATTTTAAATCCTTTGAATTCATATTTTAGTGAATAACCATTTGGGTAGCACAAAAAAGTAAGTAGGAACCATAATGCCACGTAAGCTTTAATCTCCTTGGTGATACCCCAGCTCCCAACTAGTTGTAGAATTAGTAAATCATAGTTAAAATCCCTGTTTAACTACACATGACCATAAATATGGATATACTTTAAAGGAACACTACAGTCACCAAATCAACTTTAACCTCTGAAGTTTCACTACTCAATTTTCTGCCATTTTGAAGTTAAATCACTTTTGTTTCTGCCCATGCAGCCATAGCCACACCTCCCTGGCTGTGACTCACACAGCCTGGATGAAAAATAATGGTTTTACTTTCAATCAGATGTAACTTACTTTGAAAGTTTTAATCTCTTGCTCACTAAATTAAACTTTAATCACACACAGGAGGCTCTTGCAGGGTTTAGCAAGCTATTAACAGTGCAGTGGATAAGAAATTTAAATTAAACATAATTTGCCATAAAGGAAGTATAAACATTAGATGACTCTTTACAGGAAGTGTTTATGAAGGCCGTGGAAGTCACATGCAGGGAGGTGTGACTATAGTGCATAATCAAAGTGATTTAACTTCTAAACTGCACAGAATTGAGCAGTGAGACTGCAGGTGCGTGATATATACACCAAAATAGCTTGATTAGGCTAAATTTGTTTTGGTGACTATAGTGTCCCTTTAATTTCAAAGTTCTGTTTTCCAATTTACAAACACTTCCATATCTTTTTTGTGAGTTGCTGTATAACATATATGTGATGGATTGCTAAAGGATTAGTGCCACAGACATCTCAAGGTTAAAACAAAACTTCCTAAATATGAATTAGAAGCTGAACCCAATGACTTACTGTACTGACAAGAAACTGAATCAAAAGATTCGTTTTTTATCTATATGTAAATAACCCCATCAAAGTAACAATATAGAAATCAACCATCTTGCAAACATCTCTAGAAGTCTGCTGGTGTCACTGCTGATGTAGCGTTTATTGCAAATTGTATCATTTTTAAATAAGTTTCCAAGAAGGCGGCTACATATAGCTTTATTTTGGTGACTTTCAAAATACATTTTTTATTGCAAACATCCAAAAAGTAACGCCATATAATATTGCATTGTTTTGTAGCTAACTATAGTATTTCGTTAAATACAAATAAAGGTTAGAGGACAAGGCACTATATTATTGGGCAGTGGGGCAATCTGCAACCAGATGCTTATTTTATCAGTCCATTGTCCAATCACAATAATAAACTAATTTGCAAAGAAAGAGCTGATATGAATGGCTCATTTACTAGTAGTGCAGTTTTCCATAAATAACAAGGGAACGCCCAGAGACACTGATCTGGTGCCAAATTGTACACAAAGGCAGGAAAGCAGGGTCTAACCATACTGTCAGCAGTCAATGGGAATTAGTGGTGTTTATTGTGAGGATGCAGAGGCTGAAGGAAATAACTGTACACAGAAACAGCAGGTAACAGCCAGACTACACAGGCAGGCCTGCAATTTCATCCCTCCGTCAGGGTAAGTTGCCATGTCTTGTAGCACAAGGGATCTCTAAACAAGGACGTTATTTTCACAAAATGAGAATTGTGGCAAATAGCAGCCAAGCTACAAAATATAGGTCACAATAGTCAAGAAAGAAAAATACAACTCGACATTTTCCAGCTCAGTTATTCTGTCCTAAATTTACATTGTCACTTGTCAATTCTCATACACATTGCGTATTTGCGGTTTTTGAATTTCTGTGGATGTCTGTGGTACGGGCATACAAACTAATCAGGTAAAAGCCCAATACCAAAATCCCAGGCTATCCAGGCGTATTTGGACGCCAGAATCCAGACATTTTTCTCAAGATTTATAATGTCTAGATTTTGCAACACTGTGTCCGAATTACCTTGAATTTTGTCTGAATGCAAATGAATGGCTGCAATTTGGATCTAAAAGCAGATTATCCATGTTATTTGCCGACCGTCATTACTAGCAAGGTGTGGGAAAATAGTTTCAAAAGCTACGTGATGCAATGATCAATAAATGGGGTGACTGAGCAGCTTCTGTTCGTCAGCCTCCATGCTAAGAACTAAATAAATAAAGGCAATTTGACCGCCGTGTGCTGGTTTGGTTGAAGTTACCAAATTAGAACCAGATTTGCCATTAGTAAACATGTTAATTTGATTTGTTTTATTTAACCAAATGTTGTCCATCCAGAACATATTTGGAGTTAGCTAATATTCATGTAAATAATTTTATCATAACGGTAACATACACAGGGTTATCCACTAAAGTGAGACTTGTCACGAATTTAAAGTGAATTGAAGTGATTGGAAAATTAAGGCCAACCTAGCTGAACACCAAGTGCAGCTACTTTGGTCTTAATTAAGAAATTCACTTTGAATTCTGTCTATTCTCACTTTAGCGAATAATCCTAACAGTTACATTTCTAATAAAACTGTAAAAGCTTCCTTAATGATTCTCGAGTATATAAAAGGAGAAATGCAGAGAAACACCTAGTCCCAGAAGATGCCTAGCTAAGAATTCTTACTTGAGGTGTGTCGTACAGGCTGGAGTTCTAAATAATCATTCACGCACACGAGTGTGTAATAGTAAATTCACAATTATGACTTTTACATTGTACTTGTTAAATTTCCTTTGCACTATACCCACCAAAAATCTATATAATACTATTGCCTTGATATCAACTGTGTAGTTGTATGTGAAATTAAAGTAAACTATAGGCACCCAGACCACTTCAGCTTGTCCCCCTAACCGTGCAATGTTAATTAATGCAGTTTATGAGAATCTGCAATAATTAAATTGTAGGACAAAGACTGCCTCTAGTGGCTATCAGACAGACTCTAGAGGCACTGCCTTCTTGCTAGGCGACTTTGAGTCTTGTAACTGATGTTGGACATCCCCACGCTCTGCATGAGGGCATCCAGCATCAATTAAATCCCCATAGGAAGCACTGCAGCAATGGTTTCCAATGGGGAGGACCCAATGTGCTCCCAGTGCTTGCCGCGCATTAGCCCCCTGTCAGATGACATCGGATGAGGTTGGGCGTTGACACAGCGCCGATGGACTGTAGCACTGAAATCGGTTAAGTGAGTAAAGGATTTTTTAACCATTAAGCTACTGGCAGTGGGGCAGAGGGAACTATAATGTAAGAAATACAACTTTGTATTCCTTACACCATAGAATCCCAGGCACAACTCACTATTGTGGTTATGGTGCCAAGAATGCTCCGGTACCCCCCACTCCCATTATAAGGACTTCTCACCTGGGGTCCACCAAGCGCTGCTCTGTCACTCAAGCGCCGTGGCTCCTGGTAAGAAGTCAAACCGTTCAAAAACTATTTGATTCCTTACAATGGAGAGCAGCCAGTGCACTCCTGGCACCATAACCACTATTTGGAGTGTTCCTTTACTTCTACAGCTTGCCTCCTCATCTGCACAGCCTTTTTACACAGAGTTAGGGAACAAGGGTAGAAAGGAGATCTGTGGCCCCAGTGGTATAGATCCCTCCTACCCTGCTCTTTACTTTCTGCATAATATTTATCATAAAACAGACAAGTAGAAAACACTGGAATCGGAAGGAAGCAGGGAATAAGAGGATTGTATAGTTATAAGCAAAGATCATACTTTCATTACATGTACGCGACGTTTAAGAGGCAGGGATGCAGTGAGGGGCTCAGTGTCTCTCTGTGATTACTCAGTAGGTCAGGGAACAGACTTAGTATAGTAATAACTGTATACAGTATGTAAAAGTCAAGCTTCATGATTCTAATTACGCATCTATTTGGAAATTCTCCGCTTATCTCCTTCCTTTGCTTGTATTGCTTTTCCTTTATTTTTTATGATATCTTAAATAACATGGAGGAAACGAGATAAAATATCCACTTCCACCCCTTGCGACCCTTGAAAACTTGCAAGTGCAATAACTGTTTGTTTTTAATCCAGAATGCTGAATGTTCACACCATCTCCGAACGCGTCATACGACCTCTGGCCCACCAGCCCTCTTCACTCTCTATTGCCCAATACAACTCGGAAAATGGAGAATAATGAGTTATAAATTATATAATAGTAATTATAATATGCAATAGATCTGCCTTATTGCATCAATCCATACAATGGACAAACCATGTTTGTTATTGTTTAACTTGTGGCTTTTTTAACATTTAACATTTTATCTCTATTGTTTATAATCCCCATGATATTCTCAATTATAAATCTCCATGGGGATTACACATGAACTTCTGGCAAAATGACACCGGTTTTACTTTGAGGGTAGTGGATGCATGGAATAGCCTTCCAGCTGAAGTGGTATAGGTTAACACAGTAAAGGAGTTTAACCCCTCAAGGTCCAAACTTCTGAAATAAAAGGGAATCATGACATGTCACACATGTCATGTGTCCTTAAGGGGTTAAGCATGCGTGGGATAGGCATAAGGCTATCCTAACTATAAGATAAGACCAGGGACTAATGAGAGTATTTAGAAAATTGGGCAGACTAGATGGGCCGAATGGTTCTTATCTGCCGTCACATTCTATGTTTCTATGTTTTGCAGATTTTATTCCAATTCGAGGAGTTGTACCTTTCCCCTAAAATATTGTCAGACCTCCACGATTTACAATTCTCCACAGTAGTTTCCGTACTGAAAATTGTGTGTTATTACCAAAACTTGCTTTAATATCTTGTACAAAACTAGAGTATATGTTTGCTAATCACTAGTAAAATTCTAGTCATAATTAGTGTAAATTCAGTTGGGTTGGCTTTGCCTCAATGCCTTGTGAACTTTATAATTGTGTTGATGAATTGTGAAGTCAAACAGTTTTTCACAAATTTTAGTAATTAAAATTTGAATCGTAAAAATTGAGGCTAAAATAGCCATGCATTGAAACGTTCTCATTTGGATTTAATTTGCTGAAATTCTGAGTTTATTGAATAACCTTGCCTATGAATTTAAAGTGAATAAAAAAATATAGACCTCAGTAGCCACGTCAGCTATGTTTATAGTAATGCAAAGTAAATTTTGGGATTATAGTAATTTGGGGATTTTCCTTCCTTTTAAATGTAACTGCTAACCCTTAGTAGTAATAATAGCAATAACAAGAAAGTCCCACCAGAAAAAAATATTCACCATAAATAATCTGTTTCAAAGGATTTCTGGATTTGCCAAACCTTTTACCCCAAACATTCTAGCAATGAACTCAGGACAGTTCTGCCCTTAAAGAATGCACTATAAGAGGATAGATGGTGAACGAGTTATCCTAAGACAGCACAGCCTTTAGTGAGTACAGTAAAAGAAGGTAGACTGCAATCAAGCTAACTCAGGACAGCTCACCCCTTAGTGAGTGCACTGTATGAGGGTTCATGGTGATCAAGTTAACTCAGTCCTTAGTGAATGCATTTGAAGAGGCTAAATTGGAAGCCTCAGGACAGTTCGAGTCTTAGTGCACTATAAGAGGGTAATAAAGTTAACCCAGGCTAGTTCATCCCTTAGGCAATCTCCAGCACCCCATATATTGTGGACTACATCTCCTATGATGCTCTTACAGCCATAATACTGGCAAAGCATCAGGGGAGATGTAGTCCAAAACATCAAGAGTGCCAAAGGTTGCCCACCCCTTCAGTCTTTCATAAGAGCATATCTCCCAGCGTCAGTGTCCCATGAACACCGGTGGGCGTGTGAAAGGGGGAAGGCCAGTGACGTAGCCTGGAATAATAACGGGTCTGCCTAACGGGTCCCTATTTTGGGCCCAAATTTCTATGTCCATCTTTTCCATCCTAATGTCCTCTTTTTTCTAGGAGCTCCATATTGTTGGTGTGTATAACAGAGCTCCACAGCAATAATACTCACAGTAATGTCTCTTTCAATTACAATAATTGTGTTTTAAAATCAGTCTGTGTAAAACAAGACACATTGTTCTTGTTCCAATTGCATTTCAATTACATGAAATATTATTGAGTAACCTAAAATTTCTCAAAGCAGCGCCACCTCTGGCCACACAACCACTCACTCACCTAAAGTGAGGGTGCCTCTTTGTCCATTTGCAATGGTATTTAGTATTTTCGTTGTGTTGTTGTTGATTAATTGTCATGACACCTGCTTTAATCTCTGTTTAATTATTGTTTCTCTTTGTTCTTCTCCTTTCTAGGGAGGAAACCCTCAGAGTAAGTACCTTTTTATGTTTCATATACTCTGTAATCCGAAAGCTGCTGGGGCATAGCACATCTCTTTATTTCTGCAAAAGGAAACATCGTGGCAGTTTTCAGTCATTCATGAAGTGATTTGGAAATTCAGTCATCTATGTAATTAAAATAAAAGAAAAATATATTTCTGAAATGGCTTTCAAGCTTTGTAGAACTGTCGGTATCAGCAGGAGAGGCGTGGATTGCATTTTATTCAATGTCCTTTCTGTGACTAATATTGTAGCTGTGAAGGATAACGTGCACATAGGAACTAGTTTGTGGGTAATAAAACTATGCATCCTGTTAGCATGGAGAAGCCCTCTTTGTATATTATAAACATAAATCCATATTTGGTGGGGTTTATTTGCAATGGAGAAAATGGGATTGTGGGTAACTAATGGTTCTTTGTCTAAACATGTGTCACCTTGCTGTATATTAACTCTGATATTGTACATTACCCCCTACCATCAATGGGCCACTATGCCAATTATGCCTACAACCCAACCACAGTCTTGTGTCACTTGGAAACCCAGTATGGATTAAATCACATCATTTAAAAACTTACATACTGGAGCTATCACAAAGGTGGTCCCTGTATAGATTGCTGCTTTATTATATAGCAGATATGACAATTATTATGCAATATGGCCTCTTTGACTCAACTGTACTGCCAAAATTAGCACTGACCCCATTCTGCCAGAGCTGGCTGACAGCTAATAATCACACCCCCCTCCACCACCCATTGACCTTCATAACCCTCCACCCAACACTCCAATAAATATTCTCTTCCCTGATTTGTCTCTCTTCCCATTCATACCACTCACTATCTTCAAGTATTTCCTCCCTATATCACTCTCACCTCTTCATCGGGCCTCAGCTTGTGAGTTGGTCCTCTTTCGATTTGAGAAGCTAATTTTACCTTATGGTTCTCTGTATGTGATTTTATGACAGGTTTCTCACTTTACACTGATGTAGACAATTGTCATCATCTCAATCCTCAATTTAAGTTCCGTTGTACCCATATGACTGTCTCACATTGAAACAAAATGTAAATCTTAAGCAAATACTGACAAAAAAAACCTCTTATATTCCCACAAGCCCCTATGATGGCATTTAAGTGTTATATTGGAAAAAAAAAATAGAAAACCCTATAAAATATACAATGTTTAAAATTAAAAATCCCATTATCCCAACGCTTTTGAAAAGTTCCATTCCATCTGTGCCCTATTTTATTATAATTGTCCACACCCTTTTGTGTATTGGGTGTGGTGATAGGGAGCTATTGTTCCTCTTGATTAATATCAGATTCTAGTGTCAAAAGACCATACAAAAAAAAAATGTGTAGGATAATGTATAAGCAATCCTCTTGGTTTTGAGAAGGCTTGCTTAGCGTATACGTGCACTGTAAATATGGGCTCAATACTCCCTCTACTGGCCAAAGCACTAGAAACAAGCATTATACTTTATTGGCATCAAGCACAATAAAGAGTACAGTAATTAATTACTAGTAAGTTTAATAAGACCCAGTATAATACATTATATCGAAAACAGAAGTAAATAGTTCTGTTTATGCTGTAAATGTACTTTATGTAGTTGTCTAGAAACTGCAGTGTAATTTGCCAGTTTATTTTGTAATAGCAAAGTGTTAATAGATTTCGCATGTAGCAATAGTTTTATATAATGGTACAGTTCACCTGCAGACCTGTATTAACCACTGCTCTGTATCTTTATTTCCCATTTTCCAACAGGAAAGAAATTACAAACAAAGAAAGTGTAAGTACAGTATTCATAATGAATAATTACCTACATTGTTGTCCATTTGTATTTATTATTTTTAAAAGTTATACCATCACCGTAGATCTGTATATCGCTCTATTTATGGATTCAATTTAATATGTTGGATAAGCTTTTCAAATGATTTCATATTTACTTAAAGAGGGCATAGATAGTCGTTGATCTTTCAAGGGTTCACATGGTATAATTCCCATTGAAACCAGTTGAATATCGTTCGTTGATTGCTCCACTTGTACAACCCCAGAATATTTTAATTAACTGATAAAGTGTATTTCTTATACAGTTAGAATTCCTATCATCCTGAGCCTTCCGTACGCTGTATTTCATCAACAGTAGCAACATACAGTACTCTGTATATGTTTCGTGTAGCACTAAGGAAGGATGTCATATTTCATATTATTTCATATTTAATATATGAGAAAACAGAGGGCTGGCTGCACTCACGTGAATATGCATAAGTAGGGTTGATGGTTGACGTTTTGGCAGGCTTATGCAATGTATGATCATATAATGTAACTAAACCCCCATTATTTTTTGCCTGGATTAGGTGTTTTATAAAAAAATACTAACTAAATCTGTCAGCACTGAAGTTGCTGTTTAGGGGATAATGAAGTGCGCTGGAT
This sequence comes from Pelobates cultripes, assembly GCA_933207985.1. NCBI lineage: Eukaryota > Metazoa > Chordata > Amphibia > Anura > Pelobatidae > Pelobates > Pelobates cultripes. The sequence continues at coordinate 32,930,545 of OW240912.1, read as the reverse complement.
TTTCTGTTTATATTATTTAATATACTGATGAGTCTTTTAACTTTTATTTTTACAGGACTTTAAACACACAAAGTCGTTCGTCATATGAACAGACATTTTGTAACGGCGGCCATGTTAGCTGCCGACTTCACGTCTTGCGTTCTTGCATTGAAGACACCATTGTGAATATGACAGACTTGGATAAAAATATATATTTTTTACATGACAGAGATAAAGCCAATGCATATGTTCCTTTGTAAAGAGATGTTAATGTTTTACACTGAATCTCTGTGTAAAGTCTGTAAAGGGTCAGGCGTTCTGTTCACCCTTTGCTGCAATACAATGTTTCAAAGACATCAAAGAGTATATACTGGAGTGTCCAGGAACCAATTAAAGCAAGAAGCATGGATCCCAAAGCTGCCGTATACTCCATTTAAGAGCTCCATCAAGTTTCTGTTTATCAATAAAAGGGAAACTCTTGAATAGTCATGTTTACATGTAAACACAACCTTAAATGGCGTTTTATAACTTTTCTTTTTCTTTTATTTCACTTTAGCAGTTTGCATTTACTTCAAAGTTTTTTCTTTCTTTATTCATAGATTCATGTTTTCAGATGCTTCACGGTTCGCAATCCTACGTTTTGCAATCAGTGAATTAAATCAAACTGTAGTCCGACTCTGGAATGCAGTAGATGAATATAAATACAGCCTTGCTTTGGAATGCAGTGTATAGAACTAGCTGCAGCCCTGCTTTGGAATGCAGTCATTTACTTTTGTGTCTTATTAGAATGGTAGGTTTGAATGTTAGTTTCTGGTGGAAATTCAATAGAATCTGTAAATCTCTGACTGTCATTAAATGACCTAGTAAGAAAATTCCATAAAGTAACACTTTAGTCTGGGGATATATAGGGGGTATTTTTTTTAAAAAATACCGAACCCTTATCAGCCCAGAATTCAGATCAATAAAACCTAAAGTTGGTCACCCTCTATGTTACTTAGTTGTATTTTATTTTGTATATAAAGAAATTAGCTAAACAATGTATCAGGCTGACATAGAGTAGCATGCTGTTCAGTGCACACTAATTTAACCTGTTTTAAAATCAGGATAGAATAGAATAGAATGCAGTATTACTTGATGAAGGCTGCCATTTTATTGACAATGTTGGTTCCATTACTGATGAAGGTATACTATAAACCACCATCTGTGGGTTACAAATACAGTCCTGCACATCTTTTTGACTAGATGAGAAGGTGAAGGGTTACATTTTAACAGAATGGAAGGTATCTAGTAATGGCACTTCAGAAAAAATACATGGTGAAAAATCTGAAGAAAAAAAATTGTGCCTTGAATGTGTCATGCTGATAGGATCTCTCTGAGGATTCTTAAGTGGATTTGTTAAGTGTGAGATTTTTGTCTCATTAAATATATGTGAATAAATTTACTATGATTTGTGTCTTTATTTTGATGCAGTGTACTTTTACTTTAAAAAACACAAATACTACCTGTTAAGAGTGTTAATTTTGTCGACTAACAATTTTGGTTGACTAACATGTTTGAGATTTAGTCAACTAAAACTAGACTAAAACAATTCAGATAACTAAAATACGATTAAAACTAAAATGGCTTTATCATATCATTCCTACAGTCAGGGAGAGGGAGGTGTGGAAGGACTCATCCATTTCACTAATAGTATTACATTAGCAGTCCAGAGATGGAAAAAGATTGATATAGTAGTTGTAAACCACTTTATTTTAGAAATATATGATTTCATTGTATTTACTGTATGTGGGCATTGTGCTCAAATGCAGGCATTCTTTTTACATTCTTTTACAATTTGTAGTAAGTTATACTGTTAGTAATGCCTTCAGGGTCCTTGCAAATACCTATTAGCAAGGTATTTGGCCAAATTATTTATCTATTTTGGTCACACCTACTGTATGTGAGAAAATTTCATTTTTGCTGTTATACTAACATTTCTGACCCAGTGTGAACAAATGCAAGATAAAGGACACTGTTGACTGTAAAAATGTTCATTTCCCAAATATTTTTTAACGGCTAAATGAAAAATAAAATTGTGTAAATATACCGAATTTAAATTTTTCGATTTGTCTGCAAAGCAATATATACACGAAATGCTGTGTTGTGATATGTTTTGTATGCTAGCTGTGCATTCCATGCTTCAAATACAAGTTACGCTAATATGTTTTTCTATTTAAAAAAGTGTATAGATAAGGAATCAACATGTGTGCCTTGAGGACCATTCTGTTTCACACATTAGCTTGGGTGTGCAACTGTTGACTATGTAGTCTTGTAGTATTCTATCTTTCTAAGATTTGAAACAGTTTTATAAGAATTTGGATTTTTTGCACATTTGTATAAAAAAAAGTTGCAAATAAAAGTGCATCATATCAAAGTTTATTATAACCCCAACAAGGGCTTATCAGATGTATAGATCAGCCACGAGCAGTAGTCTATTCATCACATCTATATTGTGTCCATATGCATTTTACCCCCTTTTTTTTTCACTTCAATCTTTTTGCTAGTTTCAGGCAAAAAGTTAAATACAAGCTTTATTACAGAACACATTTTTTTTTTTTACCACGTGTGAGATGTGAGGCTAATGACTAAGTAGAAGTTAGCCAATATTATGTTGCTAATCAGGTGGTCTGGCTCTCCATAACTTATTTCTAGAAGGTCCTTTGACCCAAAGGATGGGACATAGGGTCAAAATCATAGCAGACCCCCCGAATTATGAGACAGTTGGAAGGTATCCTGTGGATTTCTTATTTTCAAATGTGTAACGTAATTGATACCGAAACGACTGTTTAGAAATGCACAGCCTGTGTCTAGCTAACTGATTTGCGATCTTTAGTTAAAAAATGAATGTATCATTACTAATTGGGTGTAGCTAGGATGCTATCTTAAACAGCAAAGGATGCACCGATTATTCATGCCTCTGTCCCAAATTCGCCCACTTTCTTCTCACTCCTATGAGAGCCAATTAATTTCTTTTTAAGGGTCAGATGTGAGCAGATTGAGCAATAATATGGCCAAATAATAGCCTCAAGTATGAGTAGCAATCCTATAACAAAACAGTCCTGCTGAATCTTCTGTGATAAAGAGGTTAAATATATCCTGGTATGCAGTAATCTCACAAGCATGACTTGGATACAGATTTGTGAAAGTACAAATTAAGGGAACAGCTCACAATCCAAAAATACAGATTCAAGTCTTACAACCTTACGGATAATCATCTATCTAAAACAAATAAATATGGAGATTTAGACACATCATACGGTCACATTGTATTTACCACTGCTTACAAATATCTGCTTATGAATGAGTCACCTGTGAGTAAGTAGGAAGGAGTTGCTCAACTCAAAGAATGCCCACTGTTTCCCTTAATGCCAATCTACGTGATTTGCATTTTCAAATCTATTTAGCTGTGTGCATCCTAGTAAACTATCAGTTTCAATAACTAATCCTAAATATGGGTTTTTCTTAATTATTTTTTAACGCCTATCAATTGTCTTTGGTTGTTAGGTTTAAATGGTTAGTTTAACCCGTTGGAGTGGGGGACCTTTTCTGTGTAAATTGCCATATTGTGAACTATGGAAGGTCCTCTCACCTCCGTTTGCAATAAAAACTGTAATAAATGCGGCTTTTACTTACCTGAAATTCAGCGCTGGGCGGAGATTCCAGAAATGACTTCCACATGATGTCCTCACGTCACAGTGGCCTCGCTCAGTACAATCATAGGCTTCTCAAGCTTGTGATTGCACATTTGCGGTGTCAGAGTGCATGTGCACCATCTGGGCCAGGGAGGGAGGGGAGAAAACTGGGAGCGGGATTTAAATTTAAAATAATATATATAAGTACTATACAACTAGATGAGGAAGCACACAATAGAAGGGAGGGGAAATTTATCTGCCCTGCACACAGGGCCATCTTTAATATCACTAGGAAAGTAGGACGTAGATGGCAGCGTCAACGAGGGACAACCAATGGTAAGTAAAACTTACCTCCTTTGCACCCCATGGCCGACATACCCACATTGTGGAGTATACAAAAAAACCAAAACTGACAGATCCACTTTAAGCTCTGTATCATTATATATGTGCTTATCCTGATTAAACAGAGCTTGATTGCTTAAACATTGCCTCCTATTTAGTACAAAGAAGACAAATGAACAAATCCTACGAAACTTTAGGATCATGTGTGAGTCATCATGTCAATATGATTTTACGAATAGAGGAAATATCAGAAGATATGCCCCATTGCCTTAATAATATAATGTCAATTTATGAGAAAACATGGTTTGAAAGTCTCAAGATGATCGTAAATATTAGGTGTCACGAAATATCTCACTTTCTCCCACAATTGTTTATCAATGTGGAGCTTAATTAAGCTCTTTGAAACAGTATCTGGAAAATGATTGTTCTACGAGACGCCAATTTTGTCCCAGTAGATATATATAACCTGTGACAAGCTCTGGAATCTGTATAACTATTTCAATTCCCATAAAACATAACAAATCAATCCAAACTGCTCACTTACATAACCAACTGGTAAAAATGTCTTCCATAGAACTTCTGCTGAACATACATCATCCACATTGCTCCACTGATAATAATATGGGCGACCAAATGGGTAAAACAAGTCAATCTATCACCAGGGTTATAATTCATCCAAAGATATTCAAAGCCATAACAGAATACAGTCTGTGCTATGCTGATGTGACACATATCTTACTATTCCTAGCGAACGGCTCAGTGCCATAACATTGCATTGATGCCCTGTTTAGGTTGTCCCGCGATTTGTCAAGTTTAGATACCAGTCAAGGCGAAAACTAGCTTGCGTATGACAGAGCATCTTGACTTCTAAATGTGGACCAGTACAACCGAAAGATGAATATACTTTATGATTTGAGAAGAATGTGATCCTTTATAGGAACACATTTTCCATAAAGCCAGCTAGATCTGATCTATATGTTATCAGTGGGTGGTTGCATGAAGAAGCAATGCTACCAAGCCAATGGGCAAAATGTTGCAATGTGATGATGCCTATGTAGGTGCCAACACAAAGGCATTTTCCTCTGTCCAAATCTCACGTGATTGGTCGCTGAGCTGCTGGTGCTATGTCGTATAACTTATTGACCATGCAAAGGATAAAAAGAAGGGTAGAACTCTGTGTCAACTGTCGTGATTCTAGTCTTTTATTTTTTTCTGTTATTATTTGAAACTGCAGTTTGATCTCGTAATTCTTTTCATGTTGTATTAGCTACGCAATAAAAAAAAAAAAAAGTAATTAAAAGAATGACAAAAGGAAAAAGGCATGTATTCAAAACCTTTCTTGTAGATTTCAGCAGGGCATAGCTACTACCAAGCGAGCAACTCACATACCAATAAAACTGAGCTTTTATTCACTGGACAACAGCGCCATCTTCAGGCTCAATTACAACTGAAATTCTGATGAAGGAATCTTTCGAGTAGACAAGTAATCGAGTTAGATAAAATTAAACTGATCCCCCAAATAGTGCTGGATTTTCATTTATAAAATGAAGAATTATTTACGTATATTAGGTTTAAGGATTATATAGATCAAAATAGTAATCTTAATGACATAGAGGGTACCAGGGTTCCATGTGTTTGCATATGAGCCAGTGGATAAGGTTGTTTCATAGTCCATGGGGGCTTTGTTAAAGCTAAACGCTCCTAACTATTCTTGCATGTCGAAAATGGGAAAAGGATCTAAGATTAAAATGAATAGAGAGGTGTGGCATTTAGCCCTTTCCAAAACTTGTAATTTAGTTTAAATTTAACATACATTTTATTTAAAGTAACAAATAGATGATATGTGGTCCTGTCCAGATTGGCTAAAATGTATAACACTATCTCTCCAATATGCTGGAGATATAATAAGCAACTCTGTTATTTTACCCATATCTGGTGGGATTGTGATATAGTTAAATCAATTTGGAAGGAGGTTTTTGTAGAATTAGAGTTAATTCTAAATAAATCTATTCCTAAAGCCCTGGGGAATTCTATTTTACATTTGAACATCACACACCTTTAAAAGAAAGTTGCTTTTATATATATCCACTTTATAATTGCAGTCAAAACTCTCATTGCCCGTAATTGGAAATCTTTTAAATCTTTCACACTTGCGTACGTGAAATCACATGCGCTCCTTCAGTTAAATATGAAAGCACAATAATATAAGTCTTAAAGGTTAGATTCCAGGAAGCTTTATTTGTGTGATTTATGGATTAAAAAAAGAAGTTACTGATCTCTCTTTAATCCGGACTTATTTTTTCTATGCTGATCAATTTCCACCAAACACTAGTCATTGGCGGTGTGTGTTGTGTTGTGTTATTTTCTATTTTGAACAGGTGAGAATGTGTTTTTTCTTTTTTTGTATTTGTTTTAAAATATAAGAATTACTAATAAAATTAAAGAAAGAAAGAAAGAAATACTGATGAATGTACACCAACAATAATTTACACAAAGCTAGCAATTAGGAGCACAGCAGATTCATTAAACATGAACTTGTGTATTCCATCACACTGACACCTACGCACTGTTTCTTATAGGGAACAAAACAGGGTTACTACAGGACTGCATCAAGGCTAAGGTAGTATAAAGAAAAACAAAAGTAAATTAACTCCTAAAGGGCAGAGAACTGAGCAGTGGGACTGCAGGAGCATGATCTATACACCAAAACCACTTCATTAAGCCAAAGATGTCTTGGTGCCTATAGTGGTCCTTTAAGCAAAAACGGCTGAACTGTGACTGTAACCGAATTGGAGAATTCTTATAGATCAGCTATTTTGGCCAAAATGTTGCCATATGGTTTTCAGTTAGGTCTGCCTAATACACACATACTGCTTAATGCGTACATCCATACACACATGTTGCTTAATACCTACATCCATACACATATACTGCCTTATACATGCATCCATATACATATACTGCCTAATTATTAAGGCAGTATGTGTGTTTATGGATGTAGATTTTAGGACCTAATACATCCAGCCATAAACACACATACTGCCTAATACCTACATCCATAAACACACATACTGCCTAAGACATGCATCCATACACATACACACATACTGCCTAAGACATGCATCCATACACACATACTGGCTAATACATACAATGTACAATGAATTGTGACAGAGTGTTGGGGATGGTGGTCAAGGGTGTATATCTGGCACCCAGACTTTTGCGCAGCCACTATCCTGACGTGGTTAAGCACATGCAGCCCCAGGGAAAGGTTAAATGTAGGTTCTTTTCTCTGTTGTTATTTGGGTCCCTGGGTGGAGTATTCAGAAGAGCAGGGTGGGCCATTCTCCACCCCCTGTCAGAGTGGCTGTGCATGAGTCCAGCCCAGGTTTTCTAAGGAGTTCTGACTCACTGCCTGAGGAGGTCATTAGCCTCACCTGTAGGGGCTGTGAGCAGCTATATAACTGCAGTTAACTCCTTAAGGACACAGCTTCAGAAGCTGGACATACCCTTAAGGACACAAGCAATTTTTGCATCTTTTGCTGTTTGTGTTCAAATGCAATTTGCATCTCTCTCATTTATTGTACTAACACATATTATATACCGTTTTTTAGACAACAAAAAGGGCTTTAATTTGCTGTGACATACACATATATAAATTCTCATTTATTACCAAAAAAATGCAAAATAATGTGGAAAAAAACAAAAGAAAATGCTCTTCCGCCCAAGTTTTGGCAATAATAATGTGTGCATAATATGTCCAGCTTAGGAAAAGTAATTCAAAATCAATTCATTTATGTGTCTTGATTTACAAAGTACATAATATGTGTAGGATTTCAGTTTATTTTGAACGTTACAGGTCACAAACTACAAGGTCTAAACTAAAATTTCAATGTGAAACAATTTTAGAAGTTGGTATGTTTATCTTGGAAGTTTAATACCCATTACAGGAAACAAAATTGACACACAAAAGTATATATTTATATAAAGAAGACATCACAGGCTATTTACCTAAGGTTAGTTTGACATTTTTTGCGCAGCCATTTCACCGCCAATCTCTGCTAATTATTGGAGTAAAATTGTATTTCTTCTCTATTTTGGCATATACACATATTACAAGGTTTTTGTAATGTGTATTTCGTAAAACCTAATGTGTGCTATCCCTGTACAGAACCCCATATTGTGTTCAGCTACATCTGCTGAGTAAAACGATACCCCCATTGTATACCTTTGCCCCTCTTCTGTGAAGCTACATATAGGAGACCATGCTATTTCAGTTTCTATAGTTGGAATTTTCATAGATGGTCATATGTCTGATTTTGTGGCATTGTAGCCATTTGACTGTTCAAATAACCCCACAAAGGCCTTCCATTTGAGGAAGCAGACACTCCAGGGTATGTTATTAGGCATATATTATACCTTAACTTGCCACCATTTTTTCACCAATTAATTTCAAATTTTGTAGTGAGAAAGAAAAATTTAACTTTTTTACATACATGTTGCATTTTCGCTGGGTATTTCTTACATTTGATAAGTGCCACTGTCATAAATTCCCCCTAAGTATGCCTTGTTACCTCTTCTGAGTAAAACAATAAGCCCAATGTATGACCTAGACACTATTTTGTGAAGTTACAGTGCTGTGAAAGAGACGTGACAAGTTCAGGTTTTTAAGTGTGAATTTACATGGAGTTTTAATGGGTCCGTATTCTATTTTTAAATATGTTAGCAGGCTGCTTTTTCCAACTACCCCAAAAAGGCTTACTATTTCTTAAAGAAGACGCCCAAGGGTATTTCAAAAGGCAAATTTTGAACCTTAGCGTGGGATAATTGTATCAAATTTAGTGATAATAAGCATTTTTTCTGCTTTTTTGACACAAATAGTGAGTTTTTACTGTGTATTTTGCAAACCTTATGTGTGATACGGCTATATAATACGTCCTATCTTGCTCAGCTATGTCGTCTGAGCACAGCAATACCCCCATATGTACCTTTGCCAGGTATATGCGGACATTGAAGGGGCACATTTGAGACACAGCCATTTAAGTTTTTTCAAACTTTACATTTTTACACTGTGTCCATACCCCACTTTGGAGTTTTTTTTTTGTAGGTTAATTATTCCAGCTACCCCATAAAGGCATACCATTTCTTAAAGAAGACACCCTAGGGTTAGTGATGTCCCGAACGGTTCACCGAACGGTTCGCCACAGATGGCGAACATATGCGCTGTTCGGTCCGCCCCTATGTCATCATTGAGTAAACTTTGACCCTGTACCTCACAGTCAGCAGACACATTCCAGCCAATCAGCAGCAGACCCTCCCTCCCAGACCCTCCCACCTCCTGGACAGCATCCATTTTACATTCATTGTGAAGCTGCATTCTTAGTGAGCTGTCCATGAGGTGGGAGGGTCTGGGAGGGAGGGTCTGCTGCTGATTGGCTGGAATGTGTCTGCTGAATGTGAGGTACAGGGTCAAAGTTTACTCAATGATGACGAATAGGGGGCGGACCGAACAGCGCATATGTTCGCCATCCGCGCGAACCGTTCGACGAACCGTTTGGGACATCACTACCTAGGGTATTTCAAAAGACGTATTTTGAACCTTAGCGTGGAATAATTTTTCCGCTAGCTTGTACCAAGTGTAGTGGTAATAACCATTTTTTCTGCTTTTTTGACACACATAGTGAGTTTGTACTGTATATTTTGCAAACTTTATGTGTGCTACGGCTATATAATACTTCCTATATTGCTCAGCTATGTTGTCTGAGCACAGAAATACCCCCATATGTACCTTTGCCAGGTATATGCAGACATTGAAGGAGCACATTTGAGACACAGCCATTTAAGTTTTTTCAAACTTTAAATTTTTATGCTGTGTCCATATCCCACTCTGGAGGTTTTTTTGTAGGTTAATTATTCCAGCTACCCCATAAATACATACCATTTCTTAAAGAAGACACCCTAGAGTATTTCAAAAGACGTGTTTTGAGCCTTAGCGTGAAATAATTTTCCCGCTAGCTTATACCAAGTGTAGTGGTAATAAGCATTTTTCATGCCTTTTTGACATACTCAATGAGTTTGTAATATATATTTTGCAAACCTTACATGTGCTACAGCAGTATAATATATCATATGTTGCTCCGCTATGTCATCTGAGTACAGCAATACCCCCGTATGTACCTTTACCGGGTATATGACAACGTTGAAGGGGCACATTCGAGACACAGCCATTTAAGTTAGAATTTTTATGCTGTTTCCATGCCCCACTTTGGAATTTTTTTAATAGGTTGTGTTTTCCAATTACTTCACAAAGGCATACCATTTCCTAAAGAAGACACCCCATGGTGTTTCAAAAGGCATATTTAAACCTTAGCGTGGTATCATTTTTTTTGCTAGCCTGTACCAAGTGTAGAGGTAATACGCATTTCCCCCCTTTTTTAAACATTTTTTAAAAACTTTGTAAAAGTTTTATTTAGCTTTTAACAACTTATTTTACTATTTTAAAACTTTGTTTAAACTTCAAAAAGTTTTTTCACTTTTAATTGTTTTTTTTTTTTACTTTTAACCCCTAACTAGCCTAACCGTAAATACCCAATTTCCCCACTTACTTCTACCCACCCTAGCTGTATAAATAAATATTTTAAAATATTTAAATTAATTAAATACATTTAACCCCTGAGGATTAAAAAAAATAAAAGTTAACCCTCAGGGGTTAAAAAAAAAAAAAATCAGATCACAGTGAAATACTGTGATCTGTATTTTGATCACTGCAGGCAGTGATCAAATGGCAGGCAAGGGGTTAAATTTTATTTGAAAGAGGTGAGGGGGGGTGGGATTTTGTAACTAACTGTTTTTTTTTACAGGGAGAGATAGATCAGCACCGATCTGTCTCTCTGCAGTTCACAGTTCACACGGAGCTGCAGGGAAACAGATCGGGTTGCACTGCAGCACGTGTGATCGCTCTGACTCCCGGTCAGAGCGATCACATGGGCTGAATCAGTGAAACTGCCCATGGTAGTGTGCCTCCGACACAGAGACACACTACAGGAAGATTAACCCCACGATTGCCGCGATTGTGACAATCGGGTTAATTTTCATTTTGGACGGAAAATTTCCGTCCAGCATCCTTAAGGGGAGTGCTGCAATGATGGAAAATTTCCGTCCAGCGTCCTTAAGGGGTTAAAGCAGGGTGGAGTGAAGGAAGTGTTTTGAGGAGAAAGAAGGTTTTGCTGCTTGGTGTAACCTGTTGTATCCTGTTACTTCTTACCAACAGAAAATAAACAGGCCAGAGGCCTTTGAAACTAGACTTTGTCTTAGCCTGGCTTCCTTACCCTAGAGGGCTGTGCCAAAAGATCCTGGACAAACACACACAGGGAAGTAAGTTTGTCACATATGGTGGAGAATGCAGGCACTGCACTGAAGAAGCCTGTGGGTATTAACTGGAAGCCAAACAAGGAATATGGAGGAAGTTGTGAAAGCTTTGTTGCAAACTACAGCGGCACAGCAAAAGTCTACAGCCGTATAGCAGGAGGCCACAGCCGCACAACAGGAAAATTTTGTAGCCCTACAGCAACTGGTAATCACACAAAAGGTCAACACAGATGCCATGATCGAGCAGGTTGTGGCAGCCCAAGCTGAGGCTAACCACCTGCTCAGAGAGGAGCAACATCAGGCCTCCAGCATGATACAGAAGGAGATGCAGACTTTGACCAAGGGACTAACCAGAGTGTCGGATGGGACGCAGTCCGAGGTTAAGATGATCAGAGCCAGCCATTACCTGCAGAAGATGACACCTACTGATGATGTGGAAGCATACCTTCTAGCTTTTGAGAGGACAGATGAGAGAGAAGAGTGGCCAGTGAGTGAGTGGGCAAGCATACTGCCACCTTTTCTTATTGGAGAACCCCAGAAGGCTTTCTATGACCTGGAACCAGCACAGTCAGGGGTCTACTCCAACAAAACAAACATAAACACCACAAACTCAGTGCTCTGATAGTGTACGTTACTTAACTTCAATTAGTATGCAGCCTCCCAAGATCGTTATCCACAACAAACGATCTTTACATATGCATAGAACCACAAACAAAGTTTGGGATACGGCTGTATAATCTATGGAGGGAACATACAAAAAAACAAAATAGTGTAATACAGTATATACAGTGGATCGTGCGCTTTAAATGAATGCACTCACAAGATGATGAAAAGAAGAGCGTTCATAAGGTGCCCCCCCTGATAGTATGGGGGGCTAGTGGTTCCCCTTGCCAATGCGAAGCAGCCAATGGAACACGGGACTCCAGGTAAGTAATAATCAAAGATCCAATAATTTTATTTTCTTTAAAAGGTGAAATACACCATAAAGATAAAAATTAAAAATGCAGGAGTAGGTCCAACGTGTTTCGTTCAAACTAGAACTTCCTCAGGGACCGCACAATAAAAATTAACATACAATATCACAAATTGTAAAATAATGCATCCTACTCCCCCCTTAACATAATCCCTATAAATAGGGCTAGTCCCAGTGTCCCATTGGTCCATACTGTAGGAGTTTTCCAATAGCCAGCTCTTCATTGGTCCTGGGATAACTCCTTCCAGCTGATAATATTTTCGGCACTTGTATAATTCAAATTTGGGCGCGTTCAGTGAAAAAGACGAAACCGGAAGTAGACATGATCTTTTACTTCTGCGTTCCAAATGCGTTCCAAGTGCGTTCCATCTCTCTATCTTAACCACATCAACAAGGGGCAAGAGTACAAGTGATCCCACAAACGGCTATGTAGCCAAAAAATAACAAATTAACTTAATACAGTTAATCTCTAAATTAAAAAAGAGAAATGGGTTAGTATCTTAAATATAAACAACTAGAGTATCAAAATAGCCACTGCAAAACTTAGGCATATATTTTATAAGTGTATATTTCCATAACCTGCACCATTTCATAATGGGATAACTTATTGACCCTATTGCCCCCACGCCAGAATGGAAGAATATGTTCAATGCCCACACAACTAAATTCTTTAAATGAAAAAAGGGGACAGTTGCTACAATGGGCCGATACCGAATGGGTAACCAGTCCCTTACGAATGTTGTTTAAATGTTCCAAAATTCTAACCTTCAGGGTACGTTTTGTTCGACCCACATATTGTTTGTCACACGGACACTGCAGTAGATATACTACATGGTCCGTGTGGCAGCCTATCTCCATTTTGATCTTAAATGTTTCCCCTGTAATTATACTGGTAAATTCCTTAATTCTCCCCATAAGGGCAGTGGCACAAGCTTTACATGAAGCACATCCCCTAAAGCAACCTGAAACAAGGGTTCTATTTGATCTATTTGTCTTAATAGCATAGCTAGGGGCTAGCATATTTTTAAAGTTTTTATTCTTTTTGAAAATCACCATCGGATGTTCAGACAAGGAATTGCCCAAAATTGGGTCCTGTTGTAAAATGGGCCAAAAATCACTAAGGCTCCTTTTGAACTTAAAATGGTCAATATTATACTGGGTGACAAAAGCTGATTTAAAATTGATGTTCCCCACAGTCTCAGGGACTTTGTCCTCCAAAAGCTTGCTACGTTCAAGAAGGCCAATAGATCGAATTTCTTTTTCTAAAGTGTACTTATTATAGCCCCTTGCACACAGTTTATTTTTTATGTGGGAAGATTGAGTCTGAAAATCTTGAGAACGAGAACAATTGTGCCTAAGTCTGATGAATTGACTTCGTGGTATACCCCTAAGCCAAGGCTTATGGTGGCAGCTTCGTTGATGTACAAAGCCGTTACCATCCGTTGGTTTAAAAAAACATTTAGTTTGAATTTGGCCCTGGTCACAAAAAATTTCCAGATCCAAAAAGTGGATCTCAATCTTATTCCACTCCGGGGTGAATATTAAATTGTATAGATTGGAGTTGAGGTATTGAGCATATTCAAAGAAACTGGTTGAAAACCCCTTCCAAATGATGATCACATCATCGATATAACGCCGCCAGAGCACCAGGTTCTCCCATCACTCATGCCCCGACCACACAAATAATTCCCCCCATCTCCTCATGTAGGTGTTGGCATAACTGGGGGTGAACCTGGTGCCCATGGCGGTCCCTGTGATCTGGAGATAATATTGATCATTAAAAAAGAAAAAATTATGTTCCAAAATAAACTTAACTGAGGTCAATATAAATTCTCTATGACCCTGAGATAAATCCAAATCTTGGGACATATAGTAATCAAGAGCCTCCAGTCCTAGTCTATGACTAATTACCGTATACAGTGAGGTCACGTCCAGCGTGGCCCAACTGTATTCGGAATCCCATTCTATACTGTCTAATTCTTGCAGGAAAGACTTGGTATCACGTATGAATGAGGGTGCCCCCTGAGCATATTTTTGAAGGAACGAGTCCACATAAGCAGACAAATTAGCAGTAAGAGAATTGACTCCACTAATAATAGGACGACCCGGTGGATCAGGGAGGCGTTTATGGGTTTTTGGGAGAAAGTAGAATATCGGAATTACTGGATTCTTTTGAAATAAAAAATCAAAATTTTTTGATGATAAGATTTCATTATCTCTAGCTGCAATCAAAATTTTCTTAAGTTCTGAATTATAAGACAAAGTAGGATTATTTTGAAGAGTGATATACGTTTTTTGTCCCCTAAAATATTAAGGGATTCTTTCAAATAATAAGAAGTAGTCATCAATACTATGCCTCCCCCCTTATCAGCCTCTCTGATCACCAGATCCTCTCTTTCCATAAGATGTTGCAGAGTAGCTCCTTCCTTCTGTGTTAAATTGAAAGAACATGATCCTCTCTTTCTTTCTTTAATAATAGACTGAAAAGCCGGATCAACCATATGTTCAAAGGTTTCCAAAAAGGGACCTTTACTTTGGACTGGAAAAAAATGTGATTTAGGTCGGAATTTATAGTCATCTCTTTTATCTACAATATTCGAATCCATGTCAGTTGTGGAGGGATGTAAAAGAAAATGTCTTCTTATAGTTAAGGAGCGAATAAATTTTTTAAGGTCTATGTAAAGATCAAAGTCATTTGCCATTTTATTAGGGGCAAATTTCATCCCCTTTGAGAGCAAATCTATCTCCTCGAATGTAAGGGGAATTCCAGTTAAATTAAAAATACCTCTATCCCTCTCCTCCTTTTTCATAGAAAAAGAGGGACTGGAAATCTGGTCTGATCCTCTATTCTCACCCTCTTGTGTGGTTAATCTTGGTATAAAGGGGTAAGTCTGTTTGGGTGTTCCCAAGTTTCGGTTCTGGGACGGAAGTAATTGGTTATAGATTTTACTTTTGGACCTCTGGGTCTCCCCTGAAAATGTATCTCCTGTTCATTATGTTGTGTGGAAGCCCTAAAAGTATCAGTTTGATTGTGTATACTCTGGGTATGAGATCTTACATTCCCCTCTTTTTCTGGCGTGTGCCTCTTAGGGGACGAGGGTCTCTGTCTATTCCAAGTTCTGGGATAATTAATAGATGTACTATCCTTAGATACATAATTGGCCCTATAATTGGTTCTAGATCTCGAATTACTTCTAGTTCTATTAGGTGTTCTTGGAATCATCTTTTTTTTTTTAAACTTGAAGTTTATTTGTGTTTTTGTTTTTGTTCATTCACATATCACAAAACATTAAGGGTGGGGTAGGGGGGTACAGAAGAGAAAGGGTGGGGTTCAGGGTACAGGTTACATGTTACATTGTTTGATTTGGTAACTTTATTACATATTTGTGATGGGTCAGGGTGCAACTTCTTGTTCTTGTTGTCAGTTTTACCCTTTGTTTTAGTTTATCGTATGTTCGTGTACCAGAGTGTGTTTGGGGGAGAGTGCTTTGTTGCTTACATGGTCAGAATACTTATTTGCCTTGCTTCCCGGTGGTGCTTGTACCTCTCTATTAAGTTACGGTTGTAACAACATATTTATTTATTTTTTCCCTCTCTCTCTCTCCGGTGCTTATATGTTGGTGCTCGATACTCCTCTATGTATCATTTGTTGTGTGGTTCGTTTGCTCATTCTCCAGGCAGAGGGGGGTGGAGGGGGGGGAAGGGGATTGGGGCTGTGTCTTGTTACCTATTATTGGGGGGTTTTTTTGCCTTTCTTTCCCATGTCTCGTGGGCTTCTCGTATGCTCGGGCGGACACCGAATTGTGTCGTTGCCATTAATTCGTATGACCAGTTTTGGTCTATTTGCCTCATCAGCTCGGCTATTGATGGTGTTGTGGTTTGTTTCCATAGCCTGGATATCAGCAAGTTTGCCGATATTAAGGTGTGGTACGGAATGATTTTAATATGTTTTGGGATGCTAATTGGCAACATAAATAGTAGACACTCCTGCGGCTTATCCACCCTTATGCTATGCGTTATTTTTTGAAGCAGTTTGGACACTGCTTCCCAAAATGGGCTTATTTTGTCGCAGGACCACCAGATGTGGAGCATCGTGCCCACCTCCCTTCCGCACCTCCAGCACAAGTTGCTTGTTTGTGGCCATATTTTGTGGAGTTTTGCTGGTACTAAATACCATCGGTACATAATTTTACGCTGCAGTTCCAGGTGTGATGCGCACGCTGTGAGTCCTCGGTGAACCGAGTAGGACCTCTCCCATTCTTCCTTTGAGAATGTCTGACCTATTTCCCTGTGCCAGTCTTTCTTGATCTGTTCTAGTGTGTGTGTTTGTGTTGAGATTAGCTCATGGTATCCCCATGACATTGCTTTCTTTAGTGGTGCTGTTCCTACACATTGTCATTCGAAGATCGTCATGGTTTTTTAATTTGCCTGTCACATATGATTTGAGCTGCAGGTAGGAAAATGTGGTTGTGGTGGGCAGTTTGTAGTCTGCTTGTATGTCTGGTAGTGGTTTCAGTTTGCCTCTGTCAATGACCTGGTATATGTGGTGTATTCCCCCTCTCTTCCAGGTGTCTCCGTGAAATGTGGGTATTTCCATGCCTATTGTTTGTATTGGTGTGGCCAAGGGCAATTTGGGGTTGGACACTAATTTGTTCCTCGTTGTGTTCCACACCCTCATCAGGTTCTGTGTGCTAGGTAGCAGAGTCTCTCGTATGGGTTTTGGGCATTTCTGTAGCCAGAGTACCGCCCGGAGGTCGTGTTGTGGGGCCCAGTAGGATTCTATTGCTACCCATTGTGGGGCCTGGGCTGGAAGATTGATTTGGGCTATGTTGTGTAGGTACGCTGCCCTACAGTATGCTGTTAGGTTTGGCAGACCCATCCCACCTTTGCTCACTGTTTGGTGTAGTGTTCCTGCTGCTACTCGTACCTTTTTCCCTTCCCAGACGAATGTGTTTAGGGTGTGTTGCATGTTTTTAAGAACCGTTTCGGGATGGGTATTTGTAGTGTGCAAAATAGATATTGGATTTTAGGTATGAGTGTCATCTTTACTGCTGCTATACGGCCTGTCCATGATAGAAATTTACCTCTCCACTTTTGTATGGTGTCTATGATTTCTGTTTGTATGCGCTCGTAGTTTAGTTTAAAGAGATGTGCCGGGTTTTGGGGGAGCGTAAGTCCCAGAAACATCAAGTAGTCGTTTCTCCAATCCAGTGGGAATGCCGTCTGTAACCTGCCCAACAGGTCCATGTTTAGTCCCATCCCCAGGGCCTGCGTCTTGGTGATATTTAGCTTATAGTATGAGACCTCCCCATATTCCGTTTGGCAGTGATGTGAGGGGTTGTGTGGTCGTCACAAGGATATCGTCTGCAAAGAGGTTGAGTTTGTACTCTTTGTCTCCCAGGGTTATTCCCTTTATGGAGCGGTTTGCTCTTATTGCTGCTGCCAGCGGCTCCAGCGCTAGGATGTACAGTAGCGGGGATAGGGGGCAGCCCTGTCGCAATCCATTAGTTATTTTAATTTGCTTAGATATAAAACCTGCATTGAGCACTCTTGCTGTGGGGTGGGAATACAGTGCCTTCACTGTACTCAAGAACCTCTGGGGAAATTTGTATTTTTGGAGCACAGCTTTTAGGAATGGCCAATTTAGTCGGTCAAATGCTTTTTCAGCATCTAGGGATAGGAGGACCCCCCCCTCCTGGCTACGAAGTAAACTTTGCATTAAGTCCACTACCTTCCTTGTGTTGTCCGACCCTTGTCGCCCGGTGGTGAAGCCCACTTGATCATCGTGTATCAACGTGGGGATGATGTGGGTCAGCCTAGTGGCTTGGATTTTTGCTTATAGTTTAGTGTCAGTGTTGAGCAGTGAAATTGGTCTAAAGTTTTGGCTGCAGGTGGGGGGTTTTCCCGGTTTAGGTAGCGTGACTATGTGGGCTCCCAGCCTGTCCGCAGGCGCCTCTCCTTTTTGTGTTGCTGCATTAAACGGATTTGCCAGGTGTGGGGCTAGTATTCCCGCATATTTCTTATAATAGGTGTTCGTAAGACCATCTGGGCCAGGTGCTTTCCCAGATGGTAGACGTGTGATGGCTTGTAGAACTTCTGTTGTGGTAATGGGGGCTTGCAGGGATTCTATTTGTTCCTCCGTTAGGGAGGGTAGGGTTATGTTGTCCAGGTAGCGCTCTATGTTCCCAGGAGTTGGTTGTATTGTGCTTGGGTCTTGCTCTAGGTTGTACAGTGTCGTGTAATAATCAGCAAAGATGTCGCTGATTTCTTTTGGTGTCACTTTTTTTTCTCCGTTTAAGTTTAGCAGGTATGGGATTTTGGCCTTTATGCTTTGTTGTGTTAAGCATCTGGCTAGGAGTTTGCTCGCTCTGTTCCCCTGTGTGTATTGTGTTGCTTTGAGTTTCCTAAGGCCAAATCCCATTTTTGCTAGGTCGTGTTCCCTAATTTCTTCTAACTTCTCTTTTATTTGTGTTTTTAAAAGTGGTGTTGGGGTCAATTGGTTTTGTTTGTTAAGGTGATTTCTGTTTTAATGCACTGGTTTTCCCTATGATCAGTCCTCTGATTACTGGCTTATGTGCTTGCCATAGGGTTTCAGGGGAGATGTCTGGGTGTGCGTTTGTCGTAAAGTATTGTTTAATGTCTTCGGCTAGGTGTTCGCCGAAAGGCTTATTGTGTAGTATTGTTTTGTTGAGCTGCCAGGGGCTGCGATGCTTGTAGTCATAGGCATCTTGTAATTCTAAGGTTATTGGGGCATGGTCTGACCACGTGATGGTGCCTATGGAGCAGTCCTTTTGTTGGTTTAGGAATGTGCCTTTTATGTAAAACCCATCTATGCGTGAGTAAGTGTTGTGCACTTGGGAGAAGAAAGTGAAGTCTCTCTCCTCCGGGTGCAACACCCTCCATGCGTCATACAAGTCGTGCTCACTTAGCAGCCGCGTTAGCGGTTTGCATTCCCGTGTTAGTGTTGCTGATCTGGGTGTGTGGGGCGGGACCGACGTGTCCCATCTTGGGTCCAGAATGTGGTTCATATCCCCGCATATGATAGTGATTCCTCTCTGTAGTGGTGTGAGTTGTGCGAGTAGTTTATGTAAGAAGTTTCTCTGGTTTGTGTTTGGTGCGTATATGTTAATTATCGTGTGTTCCACGTTGTTGATTTCGCACACTAGTAATATGTATCTCCCTTGCGTATCTACGTTTTCATATATCAGCTTGAAGGACACCTCTCTACTGATTAAGACCGACACCCCCCTTGTTTTGGACGTATAGGTGCTATGGTACTGCGTGGGGAAGTGTGCCTGCACTATGGTCGTTGTCTGTTTAAGGTGGGTTTCTTGTAAGCATACGACATCTGGGTGTACTCTGCGCAGATCCCTGATTAAGCAATGTCTTTTGACTGGGATATTTAGCCCTTTTACGTTATGGCAATATATTTTCATGTTTTATTGAGTTTATTGCTGGTTGGTAATGTGGTTCTGTAGTTGGTGGGGTCTTTCTGTTAGCCCTTCTTACCCCTCTGTTAGCCCTGTTTCTGCACTTTTGCGCTATATCTTTGTTGCCTGTGGTCCAATCGGCCGACTGGGTACCCTGCGGTTTCCCCTGCGTGGGTGTATTCCCTCCTTGCTGTCTGCATTCCCCGTCTTTGTTCATTATCCTGGGTTCTAGTACCCGTCTGGTGGGTATGGGGTGGGTGGAGTGGGTTGGGTGGGGGTCAACACTAATGCAACAGGTATTCATAACATACGAATAAATCATTACATCAGTCAACATATATACAGTAACAGTAACATTTGTGTACATTTCCCAACGCAGGGTGAGGCACCAGCTAGGTAGTGCCGAGTGTGGACGTGGTTATTATGTGTGTTTCTGAGATTTGAAGGTTAGTGGGTGAGCTTGCTGAGCCCGATATTTGCTGTCGTGTTTCTCGAGGCAGCTGTGTTTCGGCTGCCCTGGTGTAGGAATTGGTGATGTCTAAATTATGTTTTGCATCGTGGTAATAGTGTACTTCCCCTTTCAGGGGTGCCCTTTTTTTCATACTTGCGACTCATTGGCTGCCCATCTGTGGCTGGGACTGCGTTTGGTTCTGCTTCACAGTCTTTATTGGGTCTTGTCAGTTCATTTTTTGGTTCTTTTCCATTCTGGTGACAGTCTGGTTTGTGCGGCCGTGTTCTTCCCCTCTGGGTTTACTGGGATGCTCCAGGTGCGCAGGAGTCTCCGTCCCTCTTCAGGTGTGTTGGCTGTTGTCACCGTACCATTTCTCCTTATCAGCAGACGGATCGGGTAGCCCCATCGATACTGGACATTGTTCTGGCGCAGTGCTTCCGTGATGTCTTTAAATTCTTTTCTTTTTTGCAGCGTGGCTGCAGACAGGTCCGTGAAGATTTTTACGTGTCTGTATTTCTGCGGCAGATCGCGTCCCCCTCTCGTAGCTTGGAGTAGTGCCTCTTTCACATGAAAATAGTGTAAGTGTGTGAGCACATCCCTGGGGGTGTCTTGTGGTAGGAACGTTGGCTTTTGCACTCTGTGGTACCTGTCTAGTAGCAGTACCTCTGCAGGTAGGTCTGGCGCCAGTTCTTTAAAGTATCCTATCAGGAATGCATGAAGGTCTTGCTGCTTCACCTCCTCTGAGATACCCCGAAGCCGCAGGTTTTGGCGTCTAGAGCGGTCCTCCAGGTCCATGACCTTACGCTGTGTGTATTCCAGTTGCTGTTGCATATGTTGCACTTGTTCAGCCATGTCATTATGTGCAGCAGCCTGATCTTCCATCTTTTGTTCCACATGTGCCGTCCTGTCTCCCAGATCCTGCACTTCTCTGCGGAGCTCCCTCAGAGTGCTCTATCTGGATATATCCTCCAGGCAGCTTTGTAGGAAATCCTGCGTGACCGGTAGGTTTTGCGGCCCAGGGGAAGACTGCAATGGTGCCGTGTCGTTCCCGCCGTCGCCATCTTGGTCTCGGTCTGTGAGGCCTGCGGCTTTAGGCGTCGATGCTCTGGTCGTAAAGAAACCGGATCGGTCCGTTTTTTCGTTCTGCTTTTTCTGTTTGGTGTTAGCCATGCTGCCAAGTGTCGGGTGAGTCTTGTGGTAGCTGGTTTGTGCTTTTTTCTTGGCTTTTTCGGGCCAGCGTTGTGCGGAGCTCAGATCAGAGCGACCATCCGCGTTGCTCGCTAGGCCACGCCCCCCTTGGAATCATCTTTTTAAAGGGAACATAGCGTGATTTTTTTCTTATTAATTTATTACGGGTAGAAAAACTATTAGTCAATTTATCCTCTTTATCCCTGCTGTACTTCCTATTCTTTGTCTCAGCTATATTCTCATCAAGTTTTTTAATGTTAGTTTGCAAAGTTTCATCCCTCTCTTTAAACTCTCTTCCCTCCGTATTAATAGGGGGATTAGAGTCAAGTTCAATTAATTTCGTCTCCAGTTTACTCTGTATCTCTTTTGAATATCTAATTATGAGTTGAATTAACTGAAAAGAACAATTGGTGAGAATTTCATCCCATTCCTGTAGGAAGAGGTCATCTTCCAGTCCAAAAGCCGGTGTTTTATCTATTCTTAGACCATGTGGGATTAAGCCTTCCTTAAGATAATTTCCCAAATAGGCTATCTCCCACCATTTTTTAGTTTCAGCAGTCTACTCCAAACTGAAGGCTGAGATCCTTGCATGACTTGGTGTGACTATGGCAGTTCGTGCCCAAAGATTTCATGCCTGGACTTTCGACCAAGAGAAACCTATCCACTCCCAGATGTTTGACCTGATACATCTTGCTAGAAAGTGGTTACAACCAGAAATAAATACGGAAAGCCACATCATGGAACTTCTTGTGATGGACAGATTCCTGCGGGGCTTACCTGCTTCACTGCGTCGATGGGTCAGTCAGAGTGATCCACAATCAGCCGATGAGTTAATTAGTTTGGTGGAAAGATATGTTGGTGCGTATGACAGACAGTGGCTTAACAAAACAAAGTCTATGCAAAGAGTTAAAACTCCAGCTGCTGAAAGACCTGGTAAGATTTTTCAAGGTTTCAGAGACACAGAGGAACAAGAGACATATTCTCAGAGACCCCATACGCTTATGCCTAGAAATGTTAATCCTGGAAAAGGGTCTAGGTGGGGGAAAGATTATAATATTAAATGTTTCCGGTGTAATGAACTTGGACATAAAACTAGAGACTGTTCCTTAATTGATGAACCTATACAATGCAATATGATTAATCAGGATGTACAATTGTCTTGTCTGCTGAATTATATGGAATCTGCTGTAGACAACTGTAGTCACAATCCACAGATATGTTCCATAAAGATGAATGGGAAAGAGGTTAGAGCTCTATTAGACTACGGAAGTATGGCTACATTGATAACAAAATGCCTTGTATCTGAAGCCGATGTTAATGCATTTCAGAAAATTGGTATAATTTGTGTTCATGGTGACAAACGTGAATATCCTACAGTTTTGCTAAAATTTGAAAGCCTTTTTGGTACTGTGAATCATAGAGCGGGGGTGGTGGATAAATTGGCTTATGATGTGGTGTTGGGAAGGGATTTTCCTCAATTTTTAGACTTGTGGGGGTCTCCAGGAAAAGTAGCTCATGATTGTATAGCAAACAATGATGATTCTGGAAATGTGTTTCCTTTTTCTGACATAGAATGGGAAGGACTAGGCACAAGAACAGAGAAGGCTGAAGCCTCACGTCACATGCCAGCTTTAATAGGAGATGACCCAGGCCACGATAGTCAGGAGTCCGATAACGATCAGGATCAAGGCATTAACCTTCCTGAATTAGAAGTCAGTCCTGTTAACTTCAGGAAAGCACAATGGGAAGACCCCACTCTTGCAGAGGCCCGTAAAAATATCCAGGTTTCTAATGATGATCCAGTTCAACTAGATAGAGCCCCTTCTTATCCTTACTTTGAGGTACATAATGATTTGATTTATAGAGTGGAGAAAAAGGGGGTGGATGTTGTAAAGCAACTACTTGTTCCTAAGCCCTTCAGACATACAGTCCTAAATCTTGCACACAGCCATATACTGGGGGGACATTTAGGCATAGAAAAGACAAAAAAGAGAGTCTTATAGAGGTTTTATTGGCCTGGGGTATTTGCTTCAGTTGCAAATTACTGTTCTTCTTGTCCTGAATGTCAGCAAACCGCCCCTTTTAAGGGATACAGGAGTCCTCTTGTACCATTGCCTATAATAGAAATACCTTTTGTAAGGATTGCAACGGACCTGGCAGGTCCTCTGGTAAAACCTGCAAGGGGGCATCAGTATATATTGGTGGTTTTGGACTATGCTACCAAGTACCCGGAAGCAGTGCCCCTACGGAACACGTCTGCGAAGACAATAGCGAAAGAACTCATGCTCATGTTTAGCCGGATGGGCATACCAAAATAAATTTTGACAGATCAGGGTACACCATTTATGTCTAAAGTTACGAAGGAGTTATGCAAACTACTTCAAATCAAACATCTTAGGACCTCTGTTTATCATCCCCAGACAGAGGACTCGTAGAATGGTTCAACAAGACCTTAAAAAGTATGTTAAGGAAAGTAATTGACAAGGATGGTAAGAATTGGGATTGCTTACTACCCTATCTAATGTTCTCCATAAGGGAGGTGCCACAAGCTTCTATGGGCTTCTCTCCTTTTGAACTTCTATACGCCCATCATCCCAGAGGTCTGCTAGATATAGCAAAAGAAACCTGGGAACACGAATCCAATCCATACCGTAGTGTAATTGAGCACATAGCTCAAATGCAAGATAGGATGGCGGCTGTTATGCCAATAGTTAAAGAACATATGCAGAAAGCCCAAGAGGCCCAGAAAAACAGTTATAATAGAAATGCCATACAGAGTTTTTCACCCAGGGTACTTTGTTTTGGTCCCTACAGTAGAAAAATTTCTAGCATCTTGGCATGGCCCCTATGAGATTGTTGAACAAGTTGGGGAAGTTAATTATAAAGTGAGACAACCCAATAGGAGAAAACCTGAGCAAATATATCATATACCCAGTCCAGCATAGAACTCAGAGCTCCATCAGCTGTTCCATGGCCATTTGAAACAGTCTGATTTTTAAACATACCCAGTCCAGCATAGAACTAAGAGCTCCATCAGCTGTTCCATGGCCATTTGAAACAGTCTGATTTTTAAACATACCCAGTCCAGCATAGAACTCAGAGCTCCATCAGCTGTTCCATGGCCATTTGAAACAGTCTGATTTTTAAACATACCCAGTCCAGCATAGAACTCAGAGCTCCATCAGCTGTTCCATGGCCATTTGAAACAGTCTGATTTTTAAACATACCCAGTCCAGCATAGAACTCAGAGCTCCATCAGCTGTTCCATGGCCATTTGAAACAGTCTGATTTTTAAACATACCCAGTCCAGCATAGAACTCAGAGCTCCATCAGCTGTTGCATGGCCATTTGAAACAGTCTGATTTTTAAACATACCCAGTCCAGCATAGAACTCAGAGCTCCATCAGCTGTTCCATGGCCATTTGAAACAAACAGGTAGCCTTCTGGAAGACTGACATTTCACTATATTTCTACGTACCCTGTTAATTTTGTTGTATGTTCTGATTTTTAAACATACCCAGTCCAGCATAGCACTCAGAGCTCCATCAGCTGTTCCATGGCCATTTGAAACAGGTAGCCTTCTGGAAGACTGACATATCACTATATTTCTATGTACCCTGTTAATTTTGTTGTATGTGTATGTTTTTATATTTAGTATATATTATTTATTTTATTCTTTTCAATGTATACATTTTCATGTCTTTGTAACTATAGCCTGTGCTAATCATGCAAAGTATTTTATCACCTTTGTCTTTGTCCATCATGTTAAAAGTTAGTTTAACCAGCTCAGGCCCATATATCTTTCCTGTTCCTTGTTTAATGGTTTTATTTCCCTACTTAAATACCTCTGTCTTATCTCTGTAATTCTCAAGCTTTGCTTTTGTTTTTCCTTAAATGACCTTAAATCAAATGTCCATCTATGCACCCCCCCCCCATCTCTTAGCCCATCTGACCCTAATATACATCTCTCTCCCACAGTCTGATTTTTAAACATACCCAGTCCAGCATAGAACTCAGAGCTCCATCAGCTGTTCCATGGCCATTTGAAACAGGTAGCCTTCTGGAAGACTGACTTTTCCCTCCCACCCCATGGTCATTTTCTCCTTTATAGATAGTCTCCCACACAACTTTCACTCTACTGAAATGACAGGTGCAACCACTGATCAGCACACCCTTTCAATCTCTTAACCCTATAGAACACATACCCTCTCTCACTACAAATAGATATATCACACACTAAAACCATATACTTCTATTTAAAAAAAAAT
The DNA here is from genome assembly GCA_933207985.1 of Pelobates cultripes. Taxonomy (NCBI): domain Eukaryota; kingdom Metazoa; phylum Chordata; class Amphibia; order Anura; family Pelobatidae; genus Pelobates; species Pelobates cultripes. The sequence continues at coordinate 32,904,875 of OW240912.1, read as the reverse complement.
AAAAAAATAAAAATTTCTCACAATTTCTGTTTCATTTTCAACTACACACCTCATACCACTAACATGAATCCTAATATAACCATACTGTTATTCTTAATAACCCTTTTCTCAATCCAATTTTGTTCACACCACTACCAGCATAAGCACGCACCTCAAACTGGAACACAAATTATAATACACCATGGCCTGCTCTGTTCCTTTAACTTATCTGCTGAGTGCTGGTGGAGAGTTATAAAAAATAGCCCTCCTACCCCCAACTCACAAAATTATAAATTATCCCATTCACTATATGGCCAAACAAAGATGATGTCCAAATTCCTACTCCTTATGTTACTTGCCCTTGCAAATGATGTGGAGTCTAACCCTGGTCCCCCAGCTAATTCTAGTCCTAATCTCCCCACTAAAAAAGGCCTCTCTTTTGTGCACTGCAACATCCGTAGTTTACTCCCTAAACTGGATGCACTGCAAGCCTGGTGTTCCCATTACAAACCAAAAGTCATTGTGCTCTCAGAATCATGGTTAACGGCTAAAATACCAGACACCGCCATTGCAATACAGGGTTATTCATGTTTTAGAAATGACAGAGCAAAGAGAGGAGGAGGCATTGTTATTTATGTTGACAATTCCATAAAGTTTACCCCTTTACAAAACCTTAGTCCTCCTGCCATCTTTGATTTCCTTTCTGTCAAAATTGAGATCCCGTGCAGTAAATCAATCATTGTTGCAGGAATCTACCGCCCACCTAGCTCCCCTGTGCATTCCCTATCTGACATAGCCCATCTCCTTAGTGAAACCATAGCTCAAAACCCAAAGAGTGAACTGTTGGTCTTTGGAGATTTTAATATTGATTGGCTGAACCCTAAAAATAATAGTTCTTGCACGCTCTTTAAGACTTTGCAGCTAACGCAATTAATCTCCTCCTCAACTCGCATAAACATAAAAAGCCATAACCATACCCTGCTAGATTGGATTCTCTCCACTTCTCCTGATAGAATCCAGGAGGCTGGTGTTCTCCCAAACACGTTCAGTGATCACTGTTTAGTGTACTGCATGCGCAAAATAAAGGCTATTAAATCCTCTCCCAAGGTTAAAATAACTAGGTCCTTCAAAAGATTTAATCTTGAATCCTTTTTAAATGACATCAAGAATCTCCCATGGCACAGATTAAACATTATCCCAGATCTAGACTGTGCTGTTGAATACTTTCAGTCTGAACTCCTACAAATTTGGAATTTGCATGCCCCGTTGCGTAAGGTGAGGGTAAAAGGAGCGCATATGAACTGGATCACAGCTGACCTCATCCAAATGTACCAGTTTCGGGATTCTTTGTGGTCAAAATTTAAGCGTACTGGCTCTATGAATGATCACGGTGCATATAGACAATGGCGAAATATATGCACAAAACAGACAAAACTGGCCAAGGCCCAATATTTCTATGAAAATCTGAACAGTAACATCTCAAACCCTAGAAACTTTTGGAAAGTCATAAATAAACTACAAACTCCCCCAATCCACTCCCAACCCTCCACTGTCAAAGTGGGTAACCAAACCCTGCAACTTCCCTTAGATGTGGCAAATGCCTTTAACAATTATTTTGTCGGATGCTCTACTGCCCTGATTGCCAAGCTAATAAATGACACGCATCCTGAAACTACAAATGTGGATCAGGCCCCACTAAATTTGCAAAGGCCCAATATAGATAAGTTTAATTTTAGACCTGTACCTGTTAGTGTCATTAAAAACATCTTAATAATCTAAAAATGAAAAACCAGTCCGGACCTGATCAAATCCCAGCAATGCTGTTGAAGCTCAGTGCGCCGGCAATTGCTAAACCCGTCTCGACTCTAATTAACGAATCATTGGTGTCTGGATACATACCCAAACTTTGGAAGACTGCGAGAGTAGTGCCTATCCATAAAAGTGGTGACACTACTTTGGTTTCTAACTATCGCCCAATATCATTGCTCCCTGTATTGTCAAAAATCTTAGAAAAATGTGTCCATACGCAACTTTGTGAGTACTACCAACAATTAAACTATCTGACCCCTGATCAATCGGGCTTTCGCCAGAATCACTCCACTACAACTGCCCTCCTAAAAGTTTGCAATGACATCCAAACTGGCATGGAACAAGGAGCCCTAACTGGAGCTATTTTCCTTGATTTTGCTAAGGCCTTTGACACAGTAGACCACGACATTCTACTGCACAAACTCGAAAACTCAGGTATTGGTGATCATTCTTTAAACTGGTTTCGATCGTATGTATCGGATCGCTCGCAATATGTGTCAATTTCTGACAGTGACTCCCTCCCTCTCCCAGTCACGTGTGGTGTTCCCCAGGGTTCCATTCTCGGCCCCCTACTATTTACATTATTTATAAATGATCTGCCTAATGTCTGCCAATCCTCAAATGTACACATGTACGCAGATGACACGGTAATCTATGCGAGCAAATCCAATCTACCTCAACTTGAGGTTTTGCTCCAAGACCAGTTTACAGAGGTAGAAAAGTGGATCGCAAAAAACAAACTCTTCCTGAACACTGACAAAACTGTCACAATGATCTTTGGAACGGTACCTAAATTACACAAATTACACAATCCCCACCTATCCATCAAAACAAATTCAAATGGCACACTGACCGCAGTCCACTCTTTCAAATACTTGGGTATGATATTAGACCTCAATCTATCTTTTGGCCTGCACATAGAAAAGCTTGCATCTAAACTTTATCCAAAACTAGGTGCCCTGTACAGAAACAAAGCCTGCCTAAGCCCTACAGTAAAGGAAAAGATTGTACAGCAAATGCTGATGCCAATCATTGATTATGGGGATGTAGTATATGCATCTGCATCGCAATCCCACATTAATAAACTCAACACATTGTATAACTCGTTCTGCAGATTTGTGCTACAATGTAATTACAGGACCCATCATTGTGACATGCTAAAGGAACTAAACTGGCTGTCGCTGGAATCCAGACGCACCCTTCATCTTTCCAGCCTTGTTTTTAAGAGCTTTTCTGGTAAACTCACACCCTACCTGAACAAAATGCTTTCCCCAGCTGTTCCCACTTTCTATAACCTCCGATCCAGTACAAGCACTTTACTTAGTCTACCTCAATACAAAAAGAAAGCGGCCCGATCCTCCTTCTCCTACAGAGCGCCGCAATTGTGGAACGACCTCCCGCACAATTTAAAATCTTCCCTAAGCCTAAAGTCTTTTAAGAGATCCCTCTCTACATACCTCAAAACAGAATGCACGTGTCATGGTTGATTATATATTTCCTGCCTGTTCTATGTTAAATTTTTGTATATATTGTGTATTAATATTGTTTTTGTATTTTGTTGTACCTAATGTAACAATGCAATGATTTGTGGACCCAGGACATACTTGAAAACGAGAGAAATCTCAATGTATCTTTCCTGGTAAAATATTTTATAAATAAATAAATAATATTGTATATTGTAGATCTTGTTTTTATGTGGGTGGCTAAAATTTCTTGATGAAACCATCTGACCACACGTCACGC